>JAJOZX010006568.1:227500-252500 GCA_023014485.1 Bathynomus jamesi
TAAATACTGTATTAGCACAACTAATGAATCTAGGGCCATATTTGTTTATATATGTAACAACAATACGTAACAATGAAATAATTCAGGTATTTTGTTTAGAAATAATAACAATGTTTAAAGAAATATAATTGAAGCATTGTGTATTAAGCATATTAGTAATTTTTGTTAGTTCCGGTACACATAAACTTTATTATTGTATTTCCAACCTTATTTTTAATCAGTATAAAAACAGTTTCCCCATCTCCCTTCATTAATCCGGGGGATTAGATCCATGGCGAGAGTTTCTGATAAGACGTGTATATAAGCTGGGCACACTCTCCTGTATTTACAATTTTCCTGAAGAGGAGTTGAAATATACTCGAAAGTACTCGGAGTGGATGTTTTATTTTTCCTGGAAGTTATTTCAGAATAAGGAAGTTCACGTGTTTGATGTGAATCTCAGCCATATATACAGTATATATATATATATATATATATATATATATATATATATATATATATATATATATATATTATATATATATATATATATATATATATATATATGTGTGTGTGTGTGTATATATATATATATATATATATATATTATATATATTATATATATATATGTGTGTGTGTGTGTGAGCGAAAAGATCGTATCTGCGTTTGTATAACAAGCATTTAACTATCCTCCTGCCCTATTTTGTTCATAGGTTTATATAGCATTTAATGAACCATGGACAGTATTATTCGAGTTTTTCACCTTTTCTGCCTCATTTGAAGAACTGAGAAGACATTTTGGCAGATTTTATCAGGTTCAAATTAAGAGCAAAAGTAGACTTTATCTCATCATCAATTTTGTTTGCAAATATATAACTCATTTGTTGTATCTCTGTTTATATGTTTACTTGTTTGTTTGTCTACCTGCCTGTCTATCCGTTTCTCTCTTAGATTTTCTGCTTGACTATCTGTCTGTTTGTTTATCTGTTTGTCTGTTTCTCTACTTATTTATTTGTGTGTCTGCCTTTTAACCTGGTTGTTTGGTTCTCTCTCTCTCTCTCTCTCTCTCTCTCTCTCTCTCTCTCTCTCTCTCTCTCTCTCTCTCTCTCTCTCTCTCTCTTTATATGTATATAAAGAGATAAATAGAATAAAGACTAATATCCCCAAAAAAACAGACTAATACCCAATAAATAAGGCTAATGCCCATTGATTAGCGCCTTAATCTAAAAAATATAAAATACAGGGCGCCCACAAAGTCCTGTTCCGGTTTTTAAATTTTATTACAACGTTGTAAACCAAAAGAGATAGAATAATGCAGTTTTTTGCATTTTGTTGCTTAACTAATGAAGTTTTTTCTCGATTTACAAGTTGTAATCTGAGTGTGAAGTTACTATTGATAGAAGCTTGAACGAAAATGGCGACTACACAGGAGAAAGCTCAATGTGTAATCTGGTTTGCGGAGTCGAAATCAGTGACAACTGTTCAACGGAATTACCGCCGTCAATATGGCAAGGATCCTCCCTCCAAACCCAGCATTAGGAAGTGGTTTTGCAAGTTTCGGGAGAGAGGAAGTGTGATTGACTCCCAAAGACTCGTCCAAGAGACGTTCCAACGCAGCCCTAGAAAGTCTAATCGTCGTGCCTCAAGTGAACTGCAGCTACCAAAATCAGCGGTACACAAAGTTGTACACAAGAGATTGCATCTTTACGCGTATAACGTGCAAATAGTCCAAGCTTTACAAACCAGATTACACATTAAGCGTTCTCCTGTGTAGACAGTGTAGTCGCCATTTTCGTTCAAGCTTCTATCAATAGCAACTTGACACTCAAATTACAACTTGTAAATCAAGAAAAAAACTTCATTAGTTAAGCAACAAAATGCAAAAACCTGCATTATTCTATCTCTTTTGGTTTTGTTGTAATACAATTTTAAAACCGGAACAAGACTTTCTGGACACCCTGTACATTCTTCGCCTCATCCCCAGTTTTTGCTCGTAAAATTTACTCGCTTAACAAAAAAAAAGCTTAATTTATTTGAATCTCCGCTTTAGCGCGATTAATTAATACATTTTTGTAATCACTTTTAATGGGAAATTTAGCATTTTTTTTAATATATATGACGCCTGTCTCTTAATTCCAGATTGCTTATACGTGGAACAGTGGAAGAGGAATTTATATATGACCCCCCCCAAAGTCCTATAGAAGAGAATGGGTTTACGAGTTTTGGCACTTAATGCGAGTAAAAACCCAATTTCGCACTCTGTTGGTTTATAACCTGCCTCAGCTACTATGATGGGGGCCTGAGCATTATCAGTTGATCCATCACCCTGACTCAGAAGTTCTCTTAAATTTAAATAAAAATTAAGATATTTTAAGATATTGCAATGTGTGTTCTCGGGAGGTTAAGATAAATAATGGAAATTAACATTCAGAGACATAAATTAAAAAAAAATAAAATTGACTGAAATTTTATGTTTTTATATGTTTATATGTTTTATATGTTTTCTTACAATATTGAATTTAATGAAAATAACTCCATTACAAGCTAACAAATCGACCGTTCTACAAAAAAAAAAATATAAATAGATTTCTTAAACACTACCTTCCGCGTTACTACATCTTAATAAACAAAAAATTATTATTAAATTTTATGTTTTTAAGCTTTTTGCATTCGTAAAATGTTCGAGTTTGCCAAAGGGAAACTGTTTTCTATACTCAGATGTTTGTTGCTGGCTGCCCTAATTTTGTCGATGGAGTTTGGCAGCAATCTCTGACAGATGTACGATGTTAGAGTGACAACGTTTTAGTACTTTATTCCATAATAGCATACGGATCATTATCCAACAATTAGTTATTTGATACGTCTCTCTAATCGGGAACCCATTTTGGACACTTATGCAGTAAGTATATTATGCTTTTTCTATATGAATTAAATCAGAACAACGCGGAAAATATCCTCAAGTAAAATATTTACACACTTTATAGTCTTTTATTAGATTTTTGCATGTTTCAAACGTAGCTGATTCCTGAGGAGATGAGCAAATGTAAGTCTTATTTGAGTTATAATGTGTATATTTTAGATACGGTGAAAATCAATGACATAAAAAATTTCTCTAAAAATATAGATTTTGCGCATAAACGTGCATGACGATAAATATACTTAGCAATCACGTAGGCATGCGCCGAATTTTCTGAGATGTAATTGCGGACCTCATATCAATATTGTATATTATTAGTGTATATAACATTCTCCTAATTAAGTAGTTTTGCGGTGAGTCTTGTATGCTGGTAACAGCAGATACATGTCTGTCTTTTAAGTGGAAAGACGGAATATTTTATGTGTTTATTATGTTAAGTAACATGTTTAGGCAGACATCGTAACAATGACTACTTAAGTCAGACATGTTTTGGTAAATGTTCAAATATAAGTACCTCAGGCTAATATATATATATATATATATATATATATATATATATATTTATATATATATATATATATACAGGTCGTCCGATAAGTGAGTGGCGATTCGGGAACAATTTATAAATAAAAGATAAAGGATAATAAAAATTTTATTAGAAGGAATTTTATTATTAGTAAACTGACAATTAATTCGATAATACTGGGCAACAAAAAATTTTTTTTTTCGTGTCCCAAGAATGAAAATACCTTATTCTTATAGTATTTTCTGTGCTGAATCCAAATAAGTTTGTAAAATTTCTCTATCAGGTCTGGTTTTTGTGTGACATGCAATTTAATTTTTAAAAACCCATATAGTTACATACTTATTAAAATATGATCGAAAAGACATACCTGTAGTTTAAAAAGTAGCTTGTTTTGATTTTCTGCTGTGCTTTGCCTCAGGCATGTCTCTCTTAAGAGTTCAGCAATAGTCAGCCAGCATACTGGGGCTCCATTTGCCTTGGTAACGGTTTTCCATGGCAGAAATATCCTGATAAAAACGCTCACCATGTTCGTCGCTTACCGCACCCAGGTTTTCCGGAAAAAAGTCCAAGTGAGAGTCCAAGAAATGAACCTTTAATGACATATTGCACCCCATTGCTTGGTAAGACTTAAGAAGATCTCCTACTATTTCAGGATAGTTTTCGGCCTTGTGATTTCCCAAAACATTTGTGCAGACACTTTTGAAACTCTGCCACGCAGCTTTCTCAACTTCATTCAACTCTCCTTCAAATCTCTCATCTCTTAACAATTCTCTGATCTGAGGGCCTACAAAAATGCCTTCTTTAATATTGGCATCACTGATCCGGGGAAACTTATTTCTCAAGTATGTGAATCCTGTTTCGCTTTATCCGTCGCTTTAACAAAGTTTTTCATAAGTCCAAGCTTGATATGCAAAGGAGGAAGGTACACTTTCTCAGGGTCAACAAGTGAACTATTCACAACATTTTTCTTGCCTGGAACAAGTGAGGTGCGTTTCGGCCAATCCTTCTTAACGTAGTGGTTTTGCTTGTCCCTACTGTCCCACTCACATAAAAAACAACAGTACTTGGTGTAACCTAGCTGCAACCCTAGCAAAAGTGCAATGACCTTCAGATCTCCACAGATATTCCACTTATATTTCTGATACTGAAACTTTTCTAAAAGCAACTTCATGTTGTCGTATGACTCTTTCATGTTTGCAGCATGTGCAATAGTACAGAAGGAAATTTATTTCCGTTGTGAAGAAGGACTGCTTTCAAGCTGACTTTTGAGGAGTCAATGAACAATCGCCACTCATCCACGTTATGTTCATGACCAAGAGCCCCCATGACTGAATTAACATCTTTACAAAACACAAGTCCATCTTCATGGGAGAACCATTCTTTGAATTCATCATGGCGGCTGCGGAAAAAACAAACTTTAGTGTCACGTTGCAGTAGATTCCAACCCTTTAATCTTGAACCTAAAAGTTCAGCCTGCTTCTTAGATAATTTCAAATCACGAACTAGGTCATTTAGATCTCCTTGTGACAGTAAATGTGGTTCATTGGAGGAACAGGTAGCCTGGAATGTTGGATCAGAAATGTCTTCATCTTTTTCCTCGTGATATGCTACAGCTACGTTTGATTCCTCATCACTTAAACTTACATGTTCAGGAGGATTTGGTACTGGAAGTTGAGCACTGTGGGGAACTGGTCTCATTGCAGACGGTAGATTAGGGTATTTCATAAGGCTCTTTGTTTTTGAAGTGATCCCCTTTGTATTTACCAGGCAGAAATAGCAGTCTGTTGTGTGATCTTTGGGTTCCCTCCAAATCATTGGAATACAAATGGCATGTGACGTGAATCGTTTAGCCATCCTGTAAGTAGTCTTACACATGTCACACAACAAATGTGAGGGGCCCAACTCTTGTCCTGATCGCCTACTTTACATCCGAAATAAAGTTCATAGCATTTTTTTACTAATGGTGTAAAGTTACGTTTCTGGGATTTTAAAGTTAGATCACCACATACATAACAAAATGAATTAGGATGATTCAGACAGTTCCGCGGCATTACAAAACATCTATATGAATACAACACTGGTGTAAAATTAACAAGAAGCAACAGACACTAGCTGTTAACACTGTGACATTTACAAGCAGACTGACTTGGAGCTGCTCTACACACAGAAACTAGGCTCATGTCTGAACAGGTACAAACATGTTTCAACCTGCACAGTCTGCTGCTCCGACCAAATTTATCCTGCCAGCATTATCAGAACTTTCTCCCCCAAAGGAATAAATTGTACTAATTTTACAGAAAAATTAATACAACATATATAGGGTGAACCAAATGTAGGTGGACAGTAAATGATAACGTTTTTTGAGAATACATATTTAATTTTTTTGTATACTATAATACAAAATAAAATTTAAATAAATTTAGTTATAATATTTAATATAATATAACACAAACACCATAGTTATAATGAACACCATAGTTATAATATAATATAACACAAACCGTATTCAACCTACTGTCCACCTACTTTTGGTTCACCGTGTATATTAATATTAATATATTTTATTATATTTATTAATTAATATAATATATTATTATATTTATTATTTTTATAATGTTTTATATTATAATATTGTTATATACTTAATTATATATAATATGTTATTATTTTTTTATCCGGTGATCATGCTAAATGAGGAAAAAATGAACATAGCGTCACAAGTAAACTAAGCCTGATAGAAAAAATCTGATTTCATATTTAGATTCAGCATGAAAAAATACACTTAGAACACCCATCAAAACCCTTGTGACAAAATTGTTGTTGACCAGTGATATATATATATATAATTAATTGTCATAGGGATCAACCTGATCGCCATTTACACGAACAGCACGCTGTATGCGTCTCCATGTCCTGTCTGACATTTTTTGTAAAAGTTCTTTATCCTCATTGATGTCACTTAACACAACTTCTGCGATTTTTGTCAGATCAGATTCACTTTGATTTTCACGGCCATTAATCTGCATCTTGAGGATTCCCCAGAGGGTATTATCCGGGGTAGTCAAGTCCGGACTCCGCGGAGGCCAAGGTACAGGACCATACTTTCCGATCCATCTGCCAGGAAAATTTCTGTCTAGGAACTCACGCGCAGCGAAAGAGGTGTGTCCTGGAGCACCATCTTGCTGAAAAATAGGGTTGCGAATATTCGTATTTCTTAAAGCGGGTAGAAATCTGTTCTCCAACATGTCGATATAACTTCCTGAAGTAATTCGACCAGTGCACACAAATGGACCAATTAAACAATGCGCTGATATTGCACACCATATCATGATTCGAGGGGGATACTGTTTTACTTGGTCATAATAATGAGGATTTTCTTTCGACCACAAAAACGAAAATTTGCTTTTGCCATCGCCATAAAGGGCACATTCATCACTGAAGAACGTACGATCTCTCTCGGCTTTACTTGGAAAAGCTTCAAGAATTTGTTGACAAGCATTAACTCTGACAATTTTATCTTGTGGCGATAAAAACTGAACGGAGGTTGGGCTGAAAGCTTTAAAATGCAAGTCTTTTTTCATCAAATCATGCAGTGTTGATTTCGGAACATTTAATGCAGATGCACGCCTACGAATACTTTTGGTTGGCGATTGTCGAATTGACACTTGAACATCATCTTCAATCTTGCTCTTGCTTTGGGGCGACCACGGCGTTTTTTATCAATTATCATCCCAGTTGTGAATAATTTGTGTTCCCATTTTCTAATAATTTCGCCCTTTGGCGGCACATCATTAAATCTTTGTTCAAACCTTTCGCGTACTACCTTCATGCAATGCTTGGTTTTTCCAGATTCATGCCACCATGTTGCTGCTAATATCCGTGCTTCATATGTGTAGGGACTTTGATCACAAATTTTATCAACACGTGCGTCTACCTCAGCCATTGCAACGCCAATAATTAGAAATAATAAAAATAAAACAATGAAAAACCAGAACAAACAGGAATAAACATGAATTACTGCAAAATTAAAAATTTGGATTTCATGTGAAAAAAGCATAGACATTTATTAGATATCAAAGATATTAGTACACTATGCTAACTGACATAGAATCGCCACTCACTTATCGGACAACCTGTATATATATATATATATAATATAACCTTTGGTTAGCTTCCGCCCGAATTGTTCATTCTGACGAAGGTCAAGCTGTTCACTCCACCTTAGACCTACAGTTTAACGTGGAATCCGAAACACGCCCCATCAGCAGCCCAGCGTCTTAACCACTGGGCCACTTAGGGTACCCATTTATCTACCAACCACTTTCTTTATTGTGTGGAAGGATGAACAGCTAAGTTTTGCTGCGCGCCGGTTGCCGTCGGGTCTCGAACCCGGGGCCGATGGATTCGTAGTCAGCGACGCTAACCACTGCACCATCGATCAAACGTTTTCGTTTCCGGATTTAGCCTGAAAATCATATGCCTTACGTTTGCGGATTTAGCCTGAAAATCATATGCCTTACGTTTACGGATTTAGCCTGAAAATCATATGCCTTACGGGCTCAATACTAACTTTTATTTGGAAACATTTGAACTATCAATATAGACCATTTTCACAAAAGTTTAAAAACAATGACAAGTTTTTCACATATAAAAATACGCAGAGACAAAATTCTTTGAAAGTATAATTGAAAAAAAGAGGAGTTGGTTTATGTGAAATTGGTTCCTCGTGAAAAAGGTCTATATGCTTTAAGACGTGTAAATCTGTCATTTTTTGGTCAAGTTCAAGCACACTTTTTTTTTTTTTCACAAATTTCGAAACGGTTTTGCATTACCCAATTTGCATACATCTTACTACAAAATTTAATATTCGTTACTTCAAAATAGTCTTTATGCATCTATTGAATCATGACACTTTATCTTTCCAGCAGTATTCCAACTTGGGTATGATCAGTGTTTTTAATCGAGGAATCATTATATTCCGATCCCTTCTTTTAAAGGTTCTCAGTATCTGTCTAGTTATTCTTTTTGCTCTGTTTACTGCTATCTTAATTTGTGTTTCAAATTTCGTGTCATCAGTCATTGTAACACCTCAGTCTTTTGCTTTAGAATTTCTCTGAATTTCATGTCCATTTTGGGTACAATATTCCATGGATTTTAGTTCTCCCTCCTTCCGTACCTTAATATGTAGTTGAAAATTTTCAGTGTTGAATTTCATATCGCCTTCATACCAATTGTAGATTCTGTTCATGTCTGTTTGTAGAGATCCTATATCCTCTGGGTTTCTTATTTTTCTATCAATTTTTGTGTTATCGGTAAAGGATGTTACTGTGCTGTCACTGGTAACTTCCTCATCTATATCAGTTAGCATGATTATGAAAAGTAATAGAGCCAATACTAGTTCCTTGTGGTACTGAGCTAACGACCTCTGACTGTGATGAAAATATTCCTTGAACTGTAACGACTTCGTGCCTCTCACTAAGGAAATTATATACCCATTTTCCTACTTTTCCTGTTATTCCCATATATTTCAGTTTATGTCGAATGCCTTGGCAAAGTCTGTGTATATTACATTATAGTTTTCATTATTTTCAAGTGCATCACTGATGTTGTTATAGTGTTCCATTACTTGTGATAGGCATGATTTTCCTGACCTTAATCCATGTTGGCTATCATTTAATTTTTTCAAAGTTTCCAAAAAGTCATAGATTTTTTTCTGTAACTGTTCGTTCAAATATTTTGGTGAGATGAGATGTAAGCGAAACTGACCTATAGTTTTTTGCCTCGGATCGATCTCCTCCTTTATATATGTAAGAAATTAATAAGTTTAGATTAGTTGTGGATTTTATGATACTGGTGTCATCAATATATAAACCCAATATATATTCTGAGTTCATTCCCATATATATATATATATATATATATATATATATATATATATATATATATATATATATATATATATATATATACGTTACATTATATCTGTAAATGGAGCTAACCATTTGAGAGTTAAGTGCTCGTTAGACAAAAATAGCCTTTACCGACTTAATATTTTTCAATTAATTAATTTTCATAGTTTTTTTTTTTTTTTTTTTTAAACTGAGAGCATATATTTTTGTAAAGAAAGGTAATGAGTTTCATTTCTTAATAACTTCATACATAAAATTAAAGTTAATTTTACATACTATTTGAAGCAGTGATCTGAAATTACCCTCAAACCTCATCTTATACAAGGATGAGCAAAATACAATTACTTTCAATTACTGTAAATTAAGGATAGGATTAACATTAATAAACGAATGTTAAACATTAGAACATAAAATAAATTGATAGATATTATTAAATTTTATAAATATGGTTAACAGAGTTTAAGGTATACACTCAAAATAAAACCTTCTAAATTTAGAACTTATAACTTCTTTTTGAGGGTGTATTCTAAAAGAAGTTTTTCCTTTTGGGTTTCAAAGCTTCATATCAGATAATATAATAACAAATTTAATGATACGTAACTTCTTTAGGTGGAAGAAATGGTCTTTAAAACGGATCACCTGAAGATCAGGGCCCCCAGCCTCAATTACCAAATGATATCTTCGTTAAAACTAACGAATATATCACGACTTAACCTAACCAATCGTTAAGGGCGTACAGTTGACCTAACTGGGCATTCAGTTTAATTTATTATTATATTTGGCACTGTAAATCAAAAAACAAGAATACATGGGGACCCTGATCTTCAGGTAATCCTTTAAAACTTTCTTTTTGAGTGATTTGAGACAATAGAAGGTAATATTTCTATGTATAGAAGGTTGAGGGAAGTCTTTATTTTCTCTATATACGCGTACAATGGTGAGAAAACGAGTTGGACACAAACTTGTTTTGGATAAATTGCAAGGATGCATGAGAGGTGGAGTCAGGAACTCCACCCCACAGTAGTATATATACATATATATACAGTATTTAGGATCCAAACCAATCCAAGATGCATCCAAAATCCAAACCAATCCCAAATAGTTAAAAGCACGACTCTCTCCATAATGGAATGACTGATGTATAGCGTACAGGATTGGGATAAACTGTTATTGGTGTAAACAGCATCCATTTGGTCTTAGAAGAGTTTAGACACAACTTATGAAATTCAACGATTGATGTCTATTTAATAAGTAAAAGTTTGAAGTGAGAAATTAGTAAGTTTAGATTAACCTTGGTTAACCTTGGTTTTGCCTCCATCCAAATTGTTCATTCTGACGAAGTTCAAGCTTGTCACTCTACCTTAGACCTACAGCTTAAAGTGGAATCCGAACCACGACCCACCACGGGCGGTCAGAAATTACAAAGTCTTTGCCCGGACTCCATCTCATGACCTCCCAATCAATAGCACAGCGTCTTAAACACTAGGCTACCCACGGTATACATTAATCTACCAACAAATTTTTATTATGTGGAAGAATGAACAGCTGGGTTAGCTGCGCGCCGCCTGCCGTCACCGGGTCTCGATCTCGGGCCTGTGGATTCGTAGTCAGCGATGCTAACCACTACACCACCGGGGGCCAGCCGAATTTATGATACTGGTGTCATCAGTATATAAAACCAAATTAATTTGAAAAATGATAATGCAAATTACATACCTGAATATTGTATAAAAGAGGTCCAAGACAATTCCCTTGAGGCACACAAATATTGACTGGTAGTTTGTGCGAGAATGATGATATGAATTGTGCGAAAGGTTACGATTTTTTAAAAAATGACTGCAATAGGTGCAATGCTCACCTTTTACACCATACGTTTCGAAGTTAAAGATTAGACTCAAGTTGTCGACAGTGTCAAGAGCATTACTACTACTGTTACTACTGATAATAATAACAGGATCATAATAATAATAATAATAATAATAATAATGATAAATGTTTAAAGAGTGCAATAACCTCACATATTTTCTTAATTTTCTGATTTTCATAGAAGTTATATATATATATATATATATATATATATATATATATATATATATATACTGTGTGTGTATATATATATATATATATATATATATATATAAAATTTCTATGAAATTATAGGCCAATCACTTTAACGTCTGTTGTAGGTAAGCTACTGGAATCAATAATTAGGGATCGTATAATCGAACACCTAGAATTGCATAACTTGGTTAGAAATACGCAACACGGTTTCAGGCGAAACAAATCTTGCTTAACTAATCTTTTAGAATTTTTCAAAGTGTGGTTGAAGTTTACGATAGTCATCGAGTGGTTGATGTAGTGTATTTAGATTTTCAAAAAGCGTTTGACACCGTACCGCACAAAAGACTCATTAAAAAAACTAAAGCTCATGGAATCAGGGGTGTAGTAATAAAATGGATAGAAGAGTGGTTGCGAGGTAGGAAACAGAGGGGGTCGTTGATGGAGCGGAGTCGTCTTGGGCTAATGTAGCGAGCGGCGTTCCTCAGAGTTTTGTATTGGGCCCCTTGCTTTTTCTTATATATCATATATTAACGATTTAGATGTCGGTCTAGTCAGTACAGTCTCAAAGTTTGCGGATGACACAAAGTTGGGTGATAGGGCGATCAATGACGATGATAGAGGTAAAATCTACGAAGATCTGAATAAAATCGTTGATTGGTCAGTCACATGGCAGAGATTTAACGTCGATAAATGCAAAATTTTACATATAGGTTCGCGTAACAGTAATTCTGCGTATAGTATGTCAGGGAAGGAGTAGTAGCAAGCGTAGAGCAGGAAAAAGATTTAGGAGTTATAGTCACTGGTGATTTAAAAGTAGCGAAACAAAGTACAGCAGCGGTCAATAAAGCGAACAAAGTGCTAGGTTTTATAGCTCAGAATTTTAAGTACAAATCGCACGATATTATTGTTCCTCTTTAGAAATCATTAGTTAGACCCCATTTGGAGTATGCGATTCAATTTTGGAATCCGCATATGCGAAAAGATATATATAAAATCGAAAGTGTTCAAAGACGAGCAACTAAGATGATTCCGTCGCTTTGGTCGAAGTCGTACGAGATAGGTTTAAGGAGTTAAAATTGACTACACTCGAGACTAGGAAGCTAAGAGGTGATCTAATCCAGGTTTTTAAAATTATGAATGGGTTCTATAACGTAGATAGAGATAGTTTTTTCGAAATATCTCAATATAATAGGACTAGAAATAACGGGTGTAAGTTGACAAGTAGAAGGTTCGAGACAGCAGTTGCCAAAAACTTTTTTACGCATCGAATAGTAAATAGGTGGAATAGTTTGCCGGTAGAAGTAATTAGTAGCACGTCTATAAACGTTTAAGAATCGATTAGACGCATATGTTCATAGATTGGGTATAGTTTAAGGTAGTAAAGGCTTTGTGGTTCGGAACCCACGTTTAATTGTAGGTCCTCTCCACCACCACGGAGGACATGCACAATACACAATTACGAACACAGTTAGGTAGACCAACCATGAGTGGATCCTAGGGTCTTTGTTGGTCTGAAACATTATAACATTATAACATAACTTATGCGAGTACAAAGTCCTTATGCAACTTTAAACTTTATTAACTTTTGATATGCACATGATAGAAACAAACTGTAAACGGCATATGAAAGAATAATTATTAAAGATTTTAGCATAATACATTACAAGTTTCTAGGTCTCAACATAACCGCCATCTTTCTCGATACATCGTTCGATTTCCAAAATACTGAAAACATTTTCCAGTTGCTGCTGAGGTATCTAATGAACTGCATTTGTGATCTTAGCCATAGGTTCATTCGCACAATTGCCGCATTCGGGGAACAAAGAAACCTCATGAACTCTGGTAACATGAAAGAAAGACACCAAAAATTAATGTCTCGTGCGCTTTCAGAAAGTCATGCATCATTGGTCCTTTCTTTTTTGAAGAACCAACGGTCATTGGTGAATGTTTCCTTGCAATGTTCGAGAATTTCTTTATCACTAAACTAAGATGATTAAATCTTTCATGTAGCACCCTCTTTTAGCAAGACGGTACTCCTTGCCACTATGCTTTGAATGTGAGAACTTATGGCCAGGATCACAAATGCAATTCATGACTTCAGTCCAGTGGCGGCTCGTGACTAAAAATTCTAGGGGTGCTGTCTCTAAGAATGGGTTGAAATAATTACTGAAATAAAAGGATGAGCATTGAGCAATGAATAAAAGTTTCAAAAGTTATTGAAAAAGTTATTCAGTGAGCTCATCCTTATATTGTTCTTGATTATTTCAATTGTAAATAAAAAATTTAGGGGTACTGCAGTTCCGCAGTGCCTACCGACGAGCCGCCACTGCTTCAGTCACTCAACAGCAACTAGAGAATATTTTCAGGTATTTGAAAATTCGAATTGAATGATATGTCGAAAAAGATGACTGTTATGTTGAAACCTAGAGATTTGTAATATAAAAACCTTTAATAACACTGGTCAACAAAGATTTTTCATCAGAGTAAAATTTGTGGTGGCTGAATAGCATTTTTCACGCTGATTCCAAAACTGCATTCAGATTTTTTCTAGCACGTATAGTTTTCAAGATGAAGGCATATATATAAGTACACAGATTTAACCATTTTAAATAGGCAAAATACTAATATTTCAACATTTGATTGTGTTTATTTTATTGTGTTTTTTTAGTTTATTCATCTTATTGATTTCAATTATCTTAATTATACATCTTATGTATTTCAGGTGTGAGCTTTTACGTCTAGCAGCATTGTGATTCAGGCAACAACGCCGTGCTTTGTGTGTCAAAAGATCAGTCCAGTCCAAGAACTTGTTGTGTGAAGTTGGTGTACATTTTTTTTGAATTTATAGTTTGCTCAGGTCAGTCAACATGCCTCGACAATGTAAGAATGACCCCTGAAAGCAGTTCTTTTGCATAATGGTAATATAATGCCATCCATCCCCATTGCCCATTCCGTCCATCTAAAAGAGACATATGACAATATGGATATACTACTTAAGGCAATCAAATACGACAGTCATCAATGGAATGTTTGTGGAGATCTAAAAGTTATAGGAATGCTTATGGGTATGCAGTCAGGATTCACAAAATTTTGTTGTTTCCTTTGCCTGTGGGACAGTCGCGCCACTATAGAACATTACACCAAAAGTGACTGGCCACTTAGGTATACATATGTCCCAGGGATAAGCAATGTCCAGTCTGTCCCTTTAGTGGATCCCCAAAAGATCTATCTGCCACTTCTTCACATTAAACTTGGTTTAATGAAGAATTTTGTTAAAGCAATGGGTAAAGTCAATTCTGAAGGGTTCCAATACCTTTCAAGGAAATTTCCGAAGGTTACTGCAGCAAAATTGAAGGAAGGAATTTTTGTTGGGCCACAAATAAGGGAGGTTTTGAATGACACTGAATTTGAAAAAGTCCTAAGTCCGCTGGAATTGAAGGCTTGGCTGGCGTTCAAATGGATGTGTGAAAACTTTCTTGGAAGCAACAAGTCACCTGCGTATAAGGATGGAGTCAAGAACCTCCTTGATGCCTTCAAAGAAATGGAGTGTCGAATGTCGTTAAAAATTCACTTCCTGCATTCCCACTTAGATTTCTTTCCTGAAAACCTTGGTGCAGTGAGTGACGAGCAAGGAGAGCGCTTCCATCAAGATATTCAGATGATGGAGAAGCGCTACCAAGGATATTGGAATGAAAGCATGATGGCGGACCATTGTTGGATGCTGTATCGTGACAATCCAGGCCAAATTTACAAAAGGAAATCACACTCAGCGCTTTTAATAAAATAATGTATATATTCTTTACTTATAAGTACATTGAATAAAGTATATGATGTATTTGTTGTTTAGCATTCCTAAGTGTGATCTATACATCCATAAATTTTCTTATAGCAATATCAAAAACTTAAAAATATCAAAACCAGTGTATCTATATAACTATACGTGCTAGAAAACAAATAAAACCAGATTCGGAATCAGCGCGAAAAATGCATTAAGAAAAGTGTGATCATGTTTGTGATGAGAAAAAAAAGTTTCATTTTGTTGGCCAGTGTAATTATAGTTTCATTTGACGTTTACAGTTCGTTCCTATCATGTGTACACCAAACGTTATTGACGTTTTAAGTTGGACAAGGACTTTGAATCACCCTATATATATAACCTTGGTTTAGCTTCCGCCCGAATTGTTTATTCTGGCGAATAAGTTTGTTGCTCCACCTTAGACCTACAGCTTAACGTGGAATCCGAGCTACGACCCGCCATAGGTGGTCAGAAATTACAAAGTCCTTGCCCAGACTCGATCTCACGACCTCCCGATCAACAGACCAGCATCTTAACTACTAGGCTACTCAGCAGAGGAAGGAAGCTGGAAGGATGAACAGCTGGGTTAGCTGTGCGCCGCCTGCCGTCACCAGGAATCGAGCCCGGGGTAGATGGATTCGTAGTCAGCGATGCTAACCACGACACCACCGACGCGCTATAACCTCGTTAACCTCGTTGCGGTTTCGCGCGTCGGTCTCTCTTCACACGAAGGTCAAGCTGGTGGCCCCGCCTCTAGACCTGGCTTGGTGGAGGAGCGAGTTGTTCTCTTGCGCTCTCCACCGCACATAGCCAGGTACACCCGGTTCATCTGGTACCGTCTTGAGCCAGGCATCTAGTCTTCTCTTGAAGACTTCAACTTTGACCCTGTAACGTTTCTGAGGTCCTTAGGAAGCTGGTTAAAAAGTCTTGGCCCCCTGACAACCAAGCTATTTTCCTTCAGTGTTGAGGAGGTCCCTTGTCGGGCCTTTAGTTTGGGAACACTACATATTCTGCCTTTCCTATTGTCCAGCGTTGTTTGGATGATAATTGAGTTTAGTTTGAGGTTTGGTACCAGTTTTTTCGATAATTTTCCGTATATAGATTACGGCATACCCTTCTCTTCTTCTTTCCAGGGAGTACAGATTTAGTTTACGTAGTCTTTCCCAGTAGTTGAGTTCTTTGCAGCCATCAATCTTGGCTGTGAAATGTCTCTGCGTTTCTTCTAGTTTATTAATTTCTTCCTTTTTATATGGGGACGTCAAAACTGAGCAGTATGCAAGTTTTGGTATGATCAGTGTTCTCAGCAGGGGAATCACACTGTCTTGTCCCTTCTTTTGAACGTTCTTAGTACAGTACCAGTCCGGCGACTCTTTTTGCTTTGTTTATTGCTGTCTGATTTTGTGTCCCGAATTTGGCATCATCGGTCATTATTAACCCCAAGTCGACCACTTTACAGTCTGTTTAATTTCCTCATTTCTACCATATCTCAAGAGCTGAAACTTCTCGGTGTTAAATATCATATTGTTGTCTTCTGACCATTTGTATATTTTGTTTGTGTCCCTCTGCAAGGCTTCCACTTAATTTACCTCGCTGATTTTTCTGCTGATCTTTGTATCGTCCGCAAATGATGTTACTATAATGTTGCTGTTAACTCCACTGTCTATGTCTGTTAGCATGATAATGAACAGGAGTGGGGCCAGTACTGTACCATGTGGCACTGAGCTGCGTACTTCTGATTCTGATGATGATACACCTTGAATTGTGACGACCTGTAGTCGTTCTCTGAGGAAGTTATAGATCCATTTTCCCACTTTGCCTGTTATTCCCATATGTTTCATTTTATGTGCTATTATACCATGATCGCACTTGTCGAAAGCTTTAGCAAAATCCGTGTATATGACAGTTTTCACCCGCCTTCAAGTGCATCTAGGATATTGTTTAATGCTCTATAAGTTGTGATAGGCATGATCTTCCTGATCGGAATTCGTGTTGATTTGCGTTGAATTTTTCCAATGTCTCCAAGAAGTCATAGATTTTCTCTCTGACTATTCTTTCAAATATTTTGGTGAGGTGGGACGTCAATGACACTGGTCTATAGTTCTTTGCTTGAGATCTATCCCCGCCTTTATATACTGGGACAATGTTCGCTCTTTTCAAGATGCTTGGTATTTCCCCAGTGTCTCGGGATCTTCTCCATACCCAGTATAAGGGTGTAGCTATTTCATTTTTACAGTTTTTAATCAGTAGTGCGTTCCATTTGTCCGGACCTGCAGCTGAATGTGATTTCATTTGTCCTATAGCTCTCGCTACATCTGGGGTAAAATCAAAGTCTGTTATACATTCTCCTTTCAACTTCTCTTCGAAGAATGCATCTATGTCAGGTATCGCTTTGTCACTTTTTGGGGTACTGAAGACCAATTCATACTGGCTCTTCATACTCTCTCTCTCTCTCTCTCTCTCTCTCTCTCTCTCTCTCTCTCTCTCTCTCTCTCTCTCTCTCTCTCTATATATATATATATATATATATATATATATATATATATATATATATATATATACCTTACCTTACAACCTTACAAAGGTTCCGCGCGATGATTTCTCATTTCGCGAAGGTCAAGCTTGTGGCCCCTCCTCTCGAGTTGGCCTGGTGAAGTAGTGAGTTGGATTCTTGCGCTCTCCACCTCACATAGCCAGGTTCGCCCGGCTCATCGGGGATTGTTCTGAGCCAGACGTCTAGTCTTCTTTTGAAGATTTCCACTGCAACTCCCTTCGTGTTTCTTAAATCTTTGGGCAACTGATTAAACAGTTTTGGTCCTCTCACTACAAAACTATTTTCTTTCAGGGTTAAGGATGTTCCCTGTCTCGCCTTCAATTTGGGGATACGACACAGTCTACCGATTCTACTTTCCACCGTTGTTTGGGGAGTTATGGGATTCAGAGTAAGATTAGGGACTAGTTTCTCCATTATTTTCCAAGTGTAAATAATGGTGTATCTCTCTCTTCTCCTTTCCAGTGAATATAGGTCTAGTTTTCGTAACCTTTCCCAGTAATTTAGTTCTTTGCACCCATTGATCTTGGCTGTGAAGCTTCTTTGGATCCCCTCCAGCTGTCAAATGTCTTCTTTTTTATATGGGGATGTTAGGACCGAGCAGTATTCCAATTTGGGTATTATCAGGGTTTTCAGTAGAGGAATCATTACATTCCTATCCCTTCGTTTAAAGGTTCTCAATATCTGACCCGTTATTCTCTTTGCTCTGTTTACTGCTATCTTATTTTGTGTTTCAAATTTCGCATCATCTGTCATTACAACCCCTAAATCTTTTGCTCTGGAATTTCTCTGAATTTCCTGTCCATTTGGGGTATCGTTTACCTAATTTTATAATGGTAATTTACTTCCAGATAATATATATATATATATATATATATATATATATATATATATATATATATATATATATATATATATATATATATAATACACACAGACCGTGCATGGAGCAAGGAACTCTTCTAGGAAAATTAAATCCACTATAGTCCGAATAAGTAATGGTAAATGACAAATATTATAGTTTTTCTTTTTCATGATGCTAGCCCGACGTGGGCAACGGGTCACTCGCAAAGAGGTCCCAAAAATATAGCTTCCCTCACCAGCTATCTGCAAAGCAGATAGGATCCAGCTTTGGGACAGGATCTAGGGTTTAAAGCAGCCTAGCCCAGCTACATTTAGAACCTCAATACAAGAAAAAGACTTGCTGCCTTCACGTCAGATTGAATACATCAAAGAAAAAGGGGTAACTATTATATTTTTAGCCAAACACCAAAACTCAAACCTCAACTGGCAGAATTGAGCGTCCACATTTCAAGGCACATAACATGTCCGTTTCATGATGGGAATGAACTCAGAATGGTTCCCTGAGGTTTTTTTATAATACACACAGACCGTGCATGGAACAAGGAACTCTTCTAGGGAAATTAAATCCACTATAGTCCGAATAAGTAATGGTAAATTACAAATACTATAAATGTTTCTTTTTCATGCTTTAAACCCTATATCCTGTCACAAACGTGGATCCTATCTGCTTTGCAGATAGCTGGTGAGTGAAGCTATATTTTTGGGACCTCTTTGTGAGTGACCCGTTGCCCACGTCGAGCTAGCATTATGAAAAAGAAAAAACTATAGTATTTGTCATTTACCATTACTTATGCGGACTATAGTGGATTTAATTTTTCTAGAAGAGTTCCTTGTTCCATGCACGGTCTGTGTGTATCATAAAAAAACTCAGGGAACCATTCTGAGTTAATTCCCATATATATATATATATATATATATATTCGCTCGCAGGTTTCTTGCCCAGTTATAAAGTTTTATGACTCCGATTTTGAGTTTTTGTCTAAATTTAATTAAATAAAGTCATTATGGGCAGGTTGTGTTCGTTTGAAATCGCCTCAAACACAATCGAACTGATATATTGCGTGCTTAAGTCAAATTTTGGAAGAACAGTTATAAAAATGTTAGTAATAATAATAATAATAATAATAATAATAATTAATTTTTTTAATACAAAAAAATTCGTTCATTGAAGGCAAACTAAAATAATTAAAAATAAATAAGTAAACCATTTAAATAGTGCTGTAATTAATCCTTTTAATTCGTGTTATCTTCAGAATATATCAGTCTTTATCTCTCTAATTTGGCGAAGCCTTTACATAAACTTTTCAATAAATTGAAAAGTGAATTAGCACCATCTTAAAGGGTCGATAAAAAAGTACTTGTGTTGCAGTGAACGAAGTTTGATGATTTGTGGCTTCGCTGAAGGTAGAGAGAGCTTTTTCGCTCTCAGCCTCCGAGGTGTTATTGATTTCGTTGTAGGCATCTGTTACTTCTTTTAGGGAGACTGCTGGCCTCTTTGTACGGCTAGTAGACCTCGGGGTTCGGATCCCAAAAAACTGCGAAAAGAGTTTGTTCTTTCCAACTGCGCGTGCCTGATTGAGCCCGGGCATCATATTTCCTTTTGTACACGTACTCTCTTTTCTATTCCTTCCTTTTTATCCTTATTTTCCGCCTCTTCTCTTTACGTTTCTCTTCTTCCTTGTCTACTTTGCTGGCCATACCTCCCACTGGGTCGCCATTCATATATCTTAAATATTACAGCAATGACGTGACCTTGGGGAAAATAAATTTATTACACCTTCACAATCTTAAATCAAACGCCGTTGTTTCGTCCCATATCACCTGTCATTTTTCTCCCACACTGTAAAACAGTGTGTATGAACCTAAAAAAAACCTTGTTTTAGTGCGAGTTCAGTTAACGAATATATACAGGGTGGCCCATAAGTCCCAATCGGTTATAATTAAAGCGAAAAATCCATCTAGCGGAGCTCACACTGACGTAATCGATTACTAAGGAAAAAATATTTGTCAAAATTCTTATATTTTCCACTTTGATTAATCAATAAATATTTCTAAACTTATTATAAACTTTTTAATTTGTTTGATTTTTTTTGTATTTTCGTTTTAATTATAACCGATTGGGACTTATGGGCCACCCTGTATATATATATATATATATATATATATATATATATATATATATATGTATGTGTGTGTGTGTGTGTGTGTATATATATATATATATATCATTAGCGAGTGTACATTATAATACACTATGCTTACTAATGCTAAGACCATATTAATAGCTGGCGCATAAGGTTTACGGGTAGGTCTCCTTATATGGAAAAACAAGTTTTTAAAATTTATTATAACTTTAGGCTTATTTTAGCCAGAAAAATAAGTCCTGCAAAAATAACACATTTTACGTTTTATTTTTACAGTTTTGATGGATTGTATAACTAAAAGCTCTTCATTGTTTGAGGTTTTATCGCTTAAGATATTATAGATAATCCAAAGATAAAGTTCGGCTCATCCGAGATAAGAGTACACGTGAAAGTTAGATAAGCAAATTTACTTAAAAGTATTTGCTATTACTGCGAGCCACACCTTGAGCTTTCAATTAGTTTTTTTTTAAAAGATTAATAAAGATATTCAACTGACATATATTAAGTAATATAAAGATATATAAGATAATTATATAGGGTATATGGGAGACTTATATACCCATAAATAATATGTAATGGGTGATTATACAATATGTGTTTGATATTATAAGGACACATTATATATTTTATAGAATTATAGTAATTAAGTCTTAAAATTTTATACGGTACCTCATTAAAATAGTTTTCGCTTTAAAGTAAAAAATGTTCATCTAATAAGCACTTTTTATTGGCTCGTGCCCGGAGATAACCACTAACTAGAAACAGGCTAGTCACATATGCCACCTGTTTTCAGAACTGCAGACGCTTTGCAATGCATGGGCCTGATGGTGCGCAAATATACAATACGTATGCCCAATAAATGAAGATTCTTGCCTCTTGAGTACTTCTTTTGAGCACGTGCATCACCAGTTTAACCTCAACTACACGTGCGTCATCTACCACGGGTCAATGTCCTCTAGATATATTGTAAGTTTATTGTTAATGATACAGCTCTTTGTGAAATTGGGTAGTCAACTTTAATGCCCTTAATTTAACCTTTAAAACAAGACTATAATTAAATTTCGGGAAATTTATGTTGTCATTTCAGTTTTTGCATACAAGCGAGTCTTTCATTGCATTATAAAATATGCATTTTTATAATATAGGCATATATATATATATATATATATATATTATATATGTGTGTGTGTGTGTGTGTGTGTGTGTTTTAGCAATCTTTTAAAATGTTAAATGATTAAAAATTACACCTTTCTTATGTCTGAACTCCTCCCTCTGATCTTCATTCCTCTCAGAGGTCACGCAAAGATCAATCACACTAATAAAAATTTTGCCAACAGTTGGGAAACACTTAGAAATTTTAAACAAGTTGCAGTGCTTCCAATAGTACAAATTAAGGGCACTGAACCCCATAACAGGTGATACGCGTATTTTGAATCAACTCTTTAATGTCTTTGACCCCAAAACTTATCATTATATGCATTGTGAACTATTAAAACGTGAATTCACTAAAATTCTGAAGAGGATGTCATATGCTAGCTGTAGGGGGTGCAAACAGATGCGGTAATTGATTTGAGCAATGCAGTGACCAACCTGTTATTCCGAGGAAACCTTTCCCCACGAAGGGAAAGCTATTTAGGACTTTAATAAACCCCAATTGCGAAATTAATGTCGAGGTACCACTAAACGATAAGATATTGAAAGTGTAAGGAAAAGCTCAGTTATCCAGACCATTCGTCATTTCCGTGCGTGCAAGCACGAACTTATGCATTCAAGAAATGGGGTCGTTGTACTACTCTTTCCCTCCCCCCCATAGTGGGAAAGATGGGGGGGGGGGACGGAAATTATGTAACACTAATGTTTTCTCAGTCAGCTGGTAAGATCGGACAATTTAGGTGGTTTCAACAAAACATATTGGCTTGCAAGCACGAACTTATGCATTCAAGAAATGGGGTCGTTGTACTACTCTTTCCCTCCCCCCCATAGTGGGAAAGATGGGGGGGGGGACGGAAATTATGTAACACTAATGTTTTCTCAGTCAGCTGGTAAGACCGGACAATTTAGGTGGTTTCAACAAAACATATTGGCTACTGAATAATTTTTAATCTTACCCATAACTTGAGGTATATAATTAATAATCAGCTGTTTTTATATTTCACAATAATATTTTTTTTACCTAGCGGATATATATATATATATATATATATATACCTTTCAACACGTCAGTTGGCCTGGTGAAGAAGAGCTGGTTTCTTGTGCTTTCCACTTCAAAGAGCCAGGTACTCCCGGCTCATCTGGGTTTGTTCTGAGCCAAAAAAAAATATACAGGGTGTTTCAGGTCGACCCTAGAAATATGGAAAAGAAACACTTCATATTAGTTACGGAATTACTATGACAAACTTCAAATACCAAATACCAAATACAAACTACAAATTGGCGGAATTTGTAGTTTGTATTTGGTGTTTGAAGTTTGTCATAGTAATTCCATAACTAATATGACGTTTCTTTTCCATATTTCTAGGGTCGACCTGAAACACCCTGTGTGTGTATATATATATATATATATATATATATATATATATATATATATATATATATATATGTGTGTGTGTGTGTGTGTGTGTGTGTGTGTGTGTAAAAATGAACAATGAATAATTCCTATATAATCAATATTCATTTTTACATACGAACCAAAATCGCCTAACGCGAATTTGGATAAAAATTTTATTTGTTGCTTTCTATCATATTTTTGTAGTTTCACAACCATGCTATCTACCATTTCTATGGTTAAGTCGAATCCATGTTTGTGTCATTGAAGATTCGTTGGAAGAAACGAATGTCCCTTAATTTCATTCCCTTAAAGTACAAACAAGACAATTGACGGTTTAGATCGTTTAACATTTCCATCACAATATTACCCATATCTCCATTTTCCATTTATTATAGAATTTATGATAATTAATTATTGTTGTCTTGCATCCAACCCTCATCCCTAATTTTATTAGATTATGCATGCACATTGCATGTGGTATGATTTGAACCCTTGTTTATACTTCTTTATTCATTTACTTAATTATTCCTCAAATGTACCCAATTCCTTAATATTTGCCTTATATTTAATTAATAGTTTCACTCACTCTTTGTCTCTAATTCGTTTCTTCTAATTTCTCCCAATAACGACTTGTACCGTACGCACGAATTAAATAACTATGGCGTATTAATTATGAATCGATGTATGGCATAATTTGAATAACTATGACGTCATAAAGTAGCTTAATTCCCTTCACATTTTCCCGTCATTAATTTCCCTTCATCATATTTCTAGTATACAATGTATGGAAATTCTTTAACATAATAATAAAAACTGTACACTCTATACGTCATTATTTATATGTTGTTCATTCATACATCCATGTCCTTTCTTGACCTTTATCTTTTGTTAATTTTATTAATTGTTCATTCGGCTACCTATTGTCTACCATTGTCAATCTGTTGTGTGACTACCAATATGTGTACAATAGTTTATGCATTCGTACATGTCCCCTGATGATCATGATTACGTACATAGTTACGTACATGTACATACGTTCACATGTATTCTTTTTATTTCTTTTCTTTAAATTAATTAATTTCCCGCAATCTCATAAATGCTTATACGAGTGTTCGAATTCCGCTGACAACAGCAAAAGCGAGCGCTTCTGAGATGAAAATCTCCTCTCGCTTGCTTCTAATTTATAAAACATTATTATGTTATATATATATATATATATATATATATATATATATATTATATATATATATATATACAGGGTGGGCCGAAAGTCTGGATCCATAGGAAAATATTTATTTTAATACATAAATTACAACAAATGGTAAATACTTAAAATGAATATCAACTTTAACTCGTAAATGCGTATCCTTGATACTGTACAGTAGTTCGTACTCCAGTATAAATACTCAAATACTTTTTGTATTTCAGCCCAGAAATGGCTTCGAATCTAACAACAGAAGACCGGGTAGAACTTGTGCTCATGTACGCAAGACAGGGCGCTACACACAGAGAAGTTGCTACCGAATTCAATAGAAATCATCCTGATAAGCATCCAGTAACACATGCGACTGTTGGCAAGTTGTTTAAACGTTTCAAAGAAACAGGAAGTGTACATGATCGACGGCGTTCTGGTCGTCCAAAAACTGCAACTGATGAAAATACCTCTGCAATGGTATGTGAAACTTTAACGAATAGTCCAGTAAAGTCA
>JAJOZX010006569.1:0-380890 GCA_023014485.1 Bathynomus jamesi
ACATAAGAGTTATTATTAGTAGGCTTGCGATAGACTTCAAATTTGAACTGATTAGAGCATCTCCAAATTTTTAGATCCAGAAAAGATCTTTTTCCTTGTGGGTTTGCAGCATTCATTCATTTCACGTGTTTAATTGTGAAATTCTCTCTCACACACACACACGTACGTACGTACGTACGTTTACAAAAATTTTGTCACTGCGAAAAGTTTTTATATATTGATCCAATTTCTTTACCCCTTTGTTCAGTTCGTGGCAACTGTAAACCATTCACAAAGATATTTTTCTAGAGGCCCCGTCCTTTCCTAATAAAATGTCGAGTTTGGCATTATGTTTGTACGAGTATAAAGCAATAGTATCAACTTTAAATTTATAATTCAGTAATATGAGGTACTTTAGCTGTAATAATCTAACATTATGAACGTGCAGTAAATTTTTTTTTTTTTTTTTAGCCGTTGCAACATTAAAGGTCGTATGATAGAAGGGACCTACAAATGAACCTGGATTCAGAACCAAGGATGGCTACACAATCGAGGAAGAGTAAAAAAGTCTTTCATTCAACCAGACCCAATGTCGCTTCACTTCGCTGATCTCACTGGAAGCAGTTTGAAGACGTGGGTAAGCCATTTATGCTTCCCATTTTAAAATATACCGATACATTTATCATATAATGCATTTCAATAGTATTAAAAAAAGAATCCCTTTGGGATGTGCTCATAAGGAATGGAAAGAAACTCTTCAATTTTGCTTAGTTCACATGACAAATAAAAACCAACTGAAAAAGATTTTTTTTAATAAATTTATCAACAAATACGCAGTTACCACATACTATGAAAAAGTATTACATGTGAAATGTAAACCTATATCAATTTCATAGATTTTAAATTATCAACTGAAAAAAAAAATTGACACCGAAATTCAATAAATTTTTAAAATATTTGTACCTCGAACAACTTTTTATTTTGTTGTACCTCAATGAATATCTTTAATTTCTAAAATAATCTTCCTCAAACCATTATGAATAATTGGCGCCTGGGAAAATAAATGCCTGAAACCTTTCTTCTTCCTATTCATTATTTCGAGCTCTTTTGCCCTCTTGCTCGCAGACCGTATCACAGACTCGGGTAAATCGGCGAGTCGAGCAGCGTTGAATCCGTAAGACTTTGGACAAGCACCTTCGGTGAACTTATAAAGGAATGTTACCGTCTCTTGTGAAGGATCATCGTCATTTTCACTTTCAACCATGCATGCCTAAAAGAAACAAGTAATAAAAATAATTCTATAAAACGATTATTTTACTTAGTCACCTTCAACCTAATGACATTCCTTCAAAAAGCGATACCCTACCATATGTCCGAGAGAGACACCTTCCGAGTCCTTGAATTCATCCACTAATGAATGGTAATGCGTGGAAAAAAGCGTTCGGCAGTTGATCTTCCTTAAAGCGTCTACAACAGAATGAGCAATGGCCGTACCGTCATAAGTTGCAGTTCCTCTCCCTAATTTTAGGTCAAGATTTAAGAGATACAAATACGAAATGGGAGGAGGAGGGACTATTCCAATTAATATATTTTATCAAATTCCAAAACATTTATGAATCAATTCAGTGTTCCTTAATTTTTTTCCCCCCCGTTTATTTTCTCTTCTACCTCTTTCTTGGACTATCCTAGAGTGGATCTTACGATCTTTGTTAGCCTGTAACTCTGTAAACCCACATTTACCTAATTCATCTACAATAACAAGAGAATGTCGAGTAGCATGCTGCATTATTGATGCCGTTTCCGCTAACTCGACGTAGAACGTAGATTCTCCTTGATAAATTTTATCCCAGGCTCCGAGGCGGGTAAAGATACGGTCCACTGCGGATAATCGACACTCAGATGCGGGAACAAAACTTCCCTGAAAACGTGTTGCACTTCAATAATAAGGATCCTAATATAAATCACTTTACTTTAAACTACATTCATTCTATGGCTAATAAATAATATGAAAAAACAAATATAGTTTTTAGTATTCGCAAGTTTAATCAATGCTACACACCCACAAAGGAAAAAATAACCATTCCAAGAACTATGTCGGAACGACATCAATGTCCCCGGCTATATTTGACCTTGACCCTTGGAGAAAGACCCTGATTCTTGCTCGCAACACAGGGTCGTGCGCGCCCATGTGTTGTCTTCTCTACTGAATCGCGACAATCTTCAGGATACACATACAGCCCATCGCGACACAAGCGTGCGTACCACAACATTAGCAATGTTGCGGTGGTTTATTTTTATAAATGCTATCTTTTATCATGAAAAAAGAGGACATAAATAAGGCTACGCTAGGTTTTCTTTTTTGTTTTTTAATACGGGAAGGAAGGGCCAAGGGCAAACGCCTAGGTTACGCTAGATTGTTAAATTCATGTTTTTTTGATTAGGTAAATGTCGCGGTTTTGTAGGGTAGCCAAAAAAGTACGTACGTACGTGTGTGTGTGTGTAGTTTCATTAATTTAGGTGGTGATTCAAAATTTATGGCATGGACCTCCGTTTCACCTTTGACTTCTGATGCAAAGATCCGATTCTTGCTCATGACACATCGTCTTGTGATAATCCATATCCGTGTGTGAAGTTTCAGCAATTTATGCTGTGCCGGTTCAAAAATTATAGCGTGCGCACGAAAGTGCTACTGACGGACAAGTGCATTGCAGTACAGCCCCTCCAAATTTATTCGGTCCAAGACATTAAAACGTATAATTAAAGAACCTGCAGGAAAAAATGGAGTTAAAATTCTTACCAACTGCGCCATTAGACAGAGAAGCGCTGTCTGTCTCATTAATGTAGATTTTCCACCCATATTAGGCCCAGTCACTAGAATAAGGGAAGAATAAGAGTCGTCGTCATTGCAACCGAGCAGGATGTCATTCGGGATGTAATCACCTCCGCTGAAGATCTTGATAGAACAAGGGTGACGCCCTTCTCGAATTTTAATGAAAGGCTGTGTCAAAATATTTCGGTATTAGTTTTTAATTATTCAACTGGTTTAAATTATGACGCATAAACGTGTTATCATACACACACACACCTGAAAATTATTTTTAAGAGGTTGTGATAAGAACTCCAGTGGTACATCGAGTAAGACCATAGTCTCCATCTACCGCCTCTCACAAACTACTTCCATTTATGTTTCATGTTAACTCTTGTGCCGCAATTACATCAATTCCATATTTATTCACATATTTACTAATTACATCCTGCCATACATTGGTACTGTGGAGATAATGAATAATAATAGACGTGTGTTGTGAAAAAGGTGTATAATAGTGGAAAATAGAGAAAAATTATTTCCCACTATTTATTTTATTATTTATTTTATTTAATTTGGCCCTTAAGCTTTAGGCTTTACTATTATACACCTTTTTCACAACACGCGTCTATTATTATTCATTCTCACCACAGTACCCATGCATACTTTTTCCACTATTCCTACATCCAATGACTTTTTAATTCCACAACTCCGAACATCCTAATTTCTCATACAACCAATCCAATTTATACCAACCATGCTTCCCAAATTTCTTATTTTAGCCGCTTTTACTTCCGCAGGCAAACTTCTCTTCTACAGTCCCAAACTACTCTCTCACAACAATACCTTATTGTTGTCACTAATACACTTTCATGTGAAACTCCCATCGCAACTACACTTCCTCTTTTCTATTGGGGCTCTCAGAGCGCTCATAATTTATGTTCCCTGCTTCACTTCTTTCAACTTCCAATATTCTCGCACGTCTTTTCAATCAAACATCCTAAATATTAAAAAATTTCACATTTAAGTTTGGGACGCAATTGTGAGCTTGAAGATTGGTTTCTGTTAAGTCATTAAATAGTGAGGTACTAGCTAATCTAACCTAATCAGGACCAGCATATCTTTTTTCTGACCATAAATTTTTTTTTTTTTTTTTTTTTTAAACTTTTTATACAACTTTTTAAATGTTCCGAGGTACCAAAAGTGTTACCTAAAAAAATAAATAAACCACTACATCTGTGAACATCGCACAAACCACCTCACTTATGCCCAGTTGCCTACTACGCGCGCGCGCACACAAGAAACTTTTATATACATTCACTTCCAATAATTTCAAATGCTTCAAGCAACTTGTCACTGATCTCCTTAATTCATTCTCTGATTCATCTAAAATAATGTAGATTGTAGAATGCCTAGAAGCACATCATCAGCATACATCAAATGTGACAGCCAGCCGCCATCGCCATACAATCATTCTTTGCCAAATTCACTTTCTACTTTATCATTCTTGCTTTCATATCATGTATTACCGCATCCATGTAGACATTAAACAGCCGTCATACATTAATACTAAAACAGTTAACTAACTCTTACACAAGCATTACACAGAAAATTTTCACCGCTTTTAAGATATGTGACGATTAGAGAGAAATAATAATTTTCTTATTGACACCAATACAATTTTTTATTTAAATCTTATTCACTTGTCATCTTAAGAGTTCGGATAAAAGTCTGACCTTGGAGTCGGAGGGCGACTCGAGGAGAGGCCGAGTCGTTTCTACCTGGAGAGAAAATTCAGTGAAGGAGAGAAGCACGTCAAGAACAGCGATGCACTGCGCGGCTGCTAACCATTCCTTATGGCTGAAAGGACAACACTACTACTACAGTCTCGGAAATCAGTGTCATCTAACTACAATATCATCCAATTTTAAATTTAAGTTCACTCTCCAACATTGGCAGTAACTGCGAATACATTAATGTTTAATATTGGACGTTTTATTTACAACCCATTTTCTAGTGTGTAAGGAAAATGTATTCACACACACACACACACACACCACCGTAAAACGGGCCATAATACCGTACTAGTCCATTAAATCGGGAACGAGTCCGATAAATTTAGGAGTCCGGTAAAAGTATGGTAAATCGGGTAGGTTTGGGTTCCAAATTCGTTAAATAGGGCACGAGTACGGTAACCATGTAGAAAATACCAGTATGTGCAGTAAAATCACAGTAAATCGTGTCTAACTTTAGCCTAAAATCGTTAAATAGGGGATGAATACGGTATCCCTTAAAAAAGTATGGTAAATCGAGTATGTTTGGGTTCCAAATTTGTTAAATAGGGGATGAGTACGGTTTTGTTTTGTCATGTTTTGTTCTGCTTTGTCGCGTTTCTCAGCTTCACTCTCCCGCACATCCCTAGTGTTTCTGCAAACTTTTTCGCCCACGTGCACTACCCGTGTTGGTGTTAAAACTTACGTATTAGTAAGGGCTAATTAGTGCACAAACGTTGTAGGTAGTGCAAATCCTGCGTAAACCTAGTCAAAAATTCCCTCAGCATCCCACGCATTGTTGTTTACATCGTAGAACGTATTGTTCAGTGCTAACTTGTTAAACAGTGCTAGTACTGTGAAAACCAATATAGCCACTATAAGAGTTCGATAATGGGGTAAAAATCCCGTACTATGTCTGTAAATAGGGGATAAGTCGGCTGAATAAAATTCATTAAATCGGGGTAAGATAACGTACTAGACTTTCCCTATTTAACGACACCGCTGCGGATTAATTATGTCGTTAAATCGGGGATCTACTGTATTACTGGAAAAATAATATTAATTTATCGTGTCCACTACTTTCATATTTATAGTAACTTGCATTTCTAAATATCTACTTGGTAACAACGCAACAAATATCAATGAAAAAAACAATTAAAAGGTAGTAAAACTACAAAGTGGCACCTGTGAACATGCTTGTATTTCAACTTGTCTCTTTGGTTGGAAGCGCTACTTTTTTCACCCATAAAAACAAACAAACCGATTAAAATTCGCAAACTCGTACGATTCTGGGGGACGTTTGCAGAATATGGTAATAACGTTAATAATTGTTACCAGAGGCTGTTCGCATACTTTTAAAGAGGCTCCCAGAAAATACTGCCAATTTTTTCCGAGTCCCCACTTTATGTAATTTCTCGGCGTGTTATGTACTCAAATTAGCATATCCCCACATACATATATATAATGCTGGTGGTACTGACTGTTCATCAAACTGGTGGAAAATCCTCCTGGCGATGTCCTTCAACGCGTTTTCCTTCTGTTCTTCGGCTGCTATGATGTCAGCGAGGAACTGTTTTGTCTGCTCCGTCCAATACCTTTTGAAGCCTTTCTTCTGAGACACCAATTCATAATCGTCGTCAGCCCTTTTAGTCGCATGATCCGGGACTTCCAACTGGAACCTCTTTTTATCGTTACCCCAATAGCTCACCTTGGGATTTACAAATATAAAATTATAATGGGGGAGTTCTCTATCTAGCTTACAACCATCAAAATACACCAACAAATAAAAAAAAAAAAAAAACACACACACACACACACACATTCTAACCAACCAACCTTGGCAGCAAAATGTTTACGCTGTTCTTTCAGGTAATCGTCCAGCGCTTGGTTAGTTTCCTTAATTTTGCTGATGGCTTCGTCAAATTCTGCATCAACGCCTTCACTTGGGATAATTTTGCCTTCTTTCTTGGCCAATGAATGGTCAAATGCATTCTTTGGAAAAGAAAAAATGTAATACATTTTACGGTACAAAAATAATAATTTTCCAGTGAATAGTATATATATGGCCTACTGTCAACAGGCCCCTAGTATGTATAATATATATATATATATTTTTTTTTCATTCTCTAATTTATCGCCGATTCGTACCTATAGAAAGCGGTACATATCTCGGCGAGGCAGTGGGTGGGTGGTGTTACTGTGCTGGGGGTGGTAGACTAGGAGGGGTGAGTAAGGGTCAGTTGCTGGATAGTGGGTAGGAGGGGTATGGTCTTAGATGCGATGGAGCAGATGGGAGTGAGTGAGTAAGGAGAAAATCGCTTCTGTTGAAAAGTGGGGGCCTTCGGCGAGTATGGATCGTAGACGGTCGGGTATGGGATTTTCGGCCGAGAGGGAAACACCTGCGACGAAGAGCGGACAACTTTGGGCATTCCACCAGGTGTATGACAGTGATAGGGGCATGGCAGGTAGGGCAAAGCGGGGCTGGCGATTTCGCCATAAGGTGTCCGTGGGTGATGCGGATGTGGCCTAGGCGGAGACGGGCTAGAATTACTTCTTTATGGCGGGACCGGTGGAAGGAGGAGGCCCAGTATCCTATTTGTGGCTTGATCATGTGGAGTTTATTTTGTGTGGCCTGGCCCCATTCCCGCTGCCATATGGAACGGAAGTGGGAGCGGAGAGTCGGAAAAGGGGAGGGGTGGGGAGGAGGCCGGCAGTGAGCAGGCCGTCTTTGCCGTGCGGTCCGCCTCCTCGTTACCCTGGATGCCGACATGAGCCGGGACCCAGCAGAAGGTGACTGTCTTGTGTTGGAAGGCAGTTAAAAAGTGGAAGGTTTGCTGGATGGTACAGACGAGCGGGTGAGGAGGGTTAAATCTTTCTAGGGAGAGAAGTGCGCTTTGGGAATCTGAATAAATGAAAGAGCTGGCAGAGTGGGTGCGCACAATATCGAGGGCCTCCGTAATCGTGAAAAGTTCCGCCGAAAAAACGGAGGCCTCGCGGGGCAGGCCGACGCCCCGGGAAAGCGGCTGGGACACCAGTTGGATGGGAGACCGTCCTCCGCGCCCAGATTATGTGATTATGTAGCGACCCGTGTTTCGAATCCCACGTAAAGCTGTAGGTCCCCTCCGTCATATGACCTTAGATGTTGCGGAGGAGGTTAAACAACCCCAATAAAAAAAAATTATATATATATATGCGCCTCGGTGGTGTAGTGGTTAGCGTCGCTGACTACGAATCCATCGGCCACGGGATCGAAATCCGGTGACGGCAGCCGGCGCGCAGCAAAACCCAGCTGTTCATCCTTCCACAAAATAAAGTGGTTGGTAGATAAATGGGTACCCTGGGTAGCCTAGTGGTTAACACACTGTGCTGCTGGTGGGGCGTGGTTCGGATTCCACGTTAAACTGTAGATCTAAGGTGGAGTGAAAAGCTTGACCTTCGTCAGCATAAACAATTCGGGGGGAAACTAACCAATGGTTTTATATATATATATATTATATATATATATATGACTTGGAACACCCTGTATATTAAAAAATAATCGCAATAAATTACTATTAATATTCAACAGTATGAATTAATATGATCCTAAGATGCAAAAATCCTCTTGACACATCTTAGGATCATATTAATTCGTACTTTTTTATATTAATAGTAATTTATTGCGATTATTTTTTAATATACAGGGTGTCCCATAAGTCCGGCATCATAGGAGAAATTAATATTTTTCTATTTCTACAAACCATAATTCATATGCTCGGGATGCCAATTTCCCGTCCACCATTCTGTTCAGTGACGAGGCTGTTTTTTATGGAAATGGTGAGGTAAATCGACAAAACACCCGCTACTGGTCTCAAAACAACCCTCACTGGTATACCTCTTCAAAGGAACAAGGTGCATCTTGGGTGATGGTATGGTGTGGCATTTGGAAGGATCGCATCATAGGCCCCCTCTTTTTCGATGAACATGTCACTGGAGGCACCTACCTACGTATGCTCAAGGAAGAAGCATTTCCCAGTGTCTTGAACGAAGAGGGAAATTTCCCAACATGGTTCCAGCAAGACGGCGCTCCTGCACATTACAGCACCCAAGTAAGGGAATACCTGTACCAACAATTCGCTGGTCATTGGATAGGACGTCGAGGGCCTATGGAATGGCCAGCTAGAAGCCCGGATCTCACGCCACTAGATTTTTATCTCTGGGGCCACTTGAAAGCGCTGGTATACGCAGAGAAAATTAGGAGTGTTGAACATTTGCGGCAGCGCATTATTGGGGCATTAACACCATTACTCCTGACATCATTCACCGTGTGCTTGCTGACTGGGTATCACGTCTGAATTTGTGTATTGAAAACAATGGTGGACATATTGAGCACGTTCTGTAAATAAAAGCTTGTTTTGCCTTTTTTTAATTATTTTTCTTATGATGCCGGACTTATGGGACACCCTGTACAGGGTGTTTCAGGTCGACCGGAATTTGTAGTTTGTATTTGAAGTTTGTCATATTAATTCCGTAACTAATATGAAGTGTTTCTTTTCCATATTTCTAGGGTCGACCTGAAACACCCTGTAGATTAAGAACACCCCTAAAATTAAAAAGGCCGAAAACATGAACGGACATAGTCAATGATTACGTTTGTAAGAGTGGACTTGGTCTGGATGGTACACGGGAAATGGCTGCAAGTAGGCTGGAATAGGGATGTTTTTTAAAAAGTAAGTAAATTCGTGGCCCTTTCATTTTGGATAAGGCATGGAAACGCTGCCACGCAGTGTATGAAGCGTCGCACGGTTGGAATTTTGCCACGTAGATGACCGCTAGTCCACCAGGACGCCTGTGTGAATGGATATGTACATTTTACTTCCAGCCTTTTCTCCATTTCACTACCTTCTATATTTTACATCGGGGTTGTTTCTGCTTTTTTACCCCAATTCGTTGGGAAATGAGATTTTTCATTATATATATATATACACACAGGGTGTTTCATAACATGTGGGACGCACTTTCAGGATGGATTCAGGACCTGAAAACAATGAAAAAGCTTGTATAAACATGTCCGAAATAGTTTTGTTTCCGTTATAGCCCGTTGTGTGTTCCAGCAAGTATCCGCCTTCCTTTAAAGGAAGTGCTCAAAATGACCGCCTTGCGCTTGAATATACGCCTGAACGCGCCTCGTCATAGACTGCCTGACGCGTTCAAACATTCCAGGTATTGCTGATTTTCTGGCATCCTTATTCTACACGTTGGCGAAGCATTTCAACGTTGTCAATGGGTGTCACGTAAACGATGGATTTCTGATGACCCCACAAGTAAAAATCGAGTGGATTCAGGTCCGGGGAGCGAGCAGGCCACGCAATGGGTAGTCCACGGCCTACCCATTTATCAGGGAAATGGTCCTCCAAATAGTGTCTGGCTACTCGACTAAAATAAGGCAGAGCGCCGACATGCATAAACCACATACGACGTCGGACACCAAGAGGAACTTCATCTAGTAAATCGCTTAAATCATTCCTTAAAAAAACTGGAATAGGATTCTCCTGTTAATCTTCCAGGCAAAACAAAAGGACCGATTAAGTTGTTGGCAATAAGTCCTGCCCATACACTGATACTAAATTGTTGTTGGTGCCTTGACTGGATGATGCATGCGAATTCTCTTTGGCCCAGTGATGAGTGTTGTGAAAATTGATCACGCCATTTCTTGTGAAGACAGCCTCATCAGAAAACAACACGGAGGACAGAAAAAGAGGATCGCAAGCACACTGTTGAAGTAACCAAGTACGAAAAGCCTCTCGTGGTGGGAAATCAGCTTCAGTAAAGCCTTGTTACTCTCTGAATGTGATATGGGTAAAGCTGTTGTTCCCGTAAAATTCTTCACACAGTTGTGTGTCTTACACCCTCTGCTGCTGCTGTCATTCGAGTGCTGACACCAGGATGTTCCTCCACGTGATTCAGGACTCGCTCCTCCAACTCACCAGTTCTGGCGCTAATTGGTCTACCACCATCTGAAACTCGCTTGTTGAATGATTCTGTATCACCAAGACGCTCGTCTATTCTCTGAAAGGTCTTCTTATCTGGCAGACGGCGATTCGGAAACCTTTCCGCATAGAGACGTCTTGCTGCGGCGGCATTACACTCGGCAATTCCATACATGAGATGCATGTCTGCCATTTCATTGTTTGAATAAGCCTCCATTCTCACTTCAACTGCAAACTATCACTGAACAGCACAAAAACTTGTACGTTTTTTTTTTTTTTCAATGGACTGCACTTATTCACGGTAAGAAATTACGAATACGAACAGTGAAACACCGAGATGCACCTCTGACTGACTGATGGCTCTACACTCAACGATATTGAAACATATCATAGAGTGTACGAAACATTACAGTCGGCAAAGGCCATACACGAAATAAGTCTTGTACACACTCACAAATATTGTCGGCAAGCAGTGTTTGTAAACAGTTTGCGGAAAGAATTGCTGGAACACAAAACGGGCTGTAACTAGGAAACAAAGCGATTTCGGGCATATGTTTATATAAACTTTTTTCATTGTTTTTAGGTCCTGAATCCATCCTGAAAGTACGTCCCACATGTTATGAAACACCGTGTGTGTGTGTGTGTGTGTGTGTGTGTGTGTGTGTGTGTGTGTATTACCAGTCAAAAGTTTAAGTACACCCTGAAATATTCATAAATTTCAAATTTTTTTTAGTTTTTAATTTATTAACTAAGTTGTGACAAATTCTTTAATACAAACATGCAAGGGCGCATTTACAGTGTGCGGGGCCTTGGGCAAACTATTTCTCGGGATGTATTATTTTAGTGTGTTAATGAATGACAATATTTTGTAATGCACATAACATATATTTTTTTAACACACACAAAACACACATGCGAAAGCCATTCGGCTTATTAATGTGATATTAAAGACTAACTTAACTATGTACACATACAGTGTATACAGCTACACTAGTAGGCTACACAGTTGTAATGCACTTAATAAACATCTACACAGTTGTAATGCACTTAATAAACAGCTGAACTGTACAGCTTACTGTACTGTAGATAGAGTGTAGATTTGTAATGAATATTACATAGGACGCTTCCTGGCTTTTTGTTTGGAAAACTGCGTGATTGTCTCCTCGAAACTCACCGACTGCAACACCTCATGCTCTATACTCAACAGCGCCAGGGACGAAAGGCGCTCCTGGCCCATTGTGGAACGAAGGTAATTTTTGATCAGTTTGAGTTTCGAGAATGAACGTTCACCAGAACAGTTCGTGACAAACATACACAAGTATATTCTCATTGCTATTTCCATGTTTGGGAATGTTCCTTTCAGTTCGTTTGTGTTCATATGCTGATAAAATCTGTTGCACATGTCTTCACGTTCCGTCTGGGATTCTGTTTCACTTTCGGTGAGTTTCATTACGGCAGCGAACTGCACAACTTCTGTTACCAGCTCTTTCTCCAGATCAGCCAGATAGCATTCTACTAGATGTTCAGCTGACCGTCGAAGACTGTCGATGTCCAGGACTAGAAGGAAATACAAAAATCCAAATCTTTTCTGCAGGACAGCGTACGCTTCTAGACGAGTGTTCAGAGTGGTACACATTTTATCAATTATCGGTAGAAATGCAGTGGTCCGAAATGAATCTCTTGGTGTCAGGTTCGTATCTTCGGCAGTTCCGATTTCGTCATGATAGCGCTTTCTCTTCTTTGTGCGTTGAGTCGATTCCTTGTATACTCGATGACCGCACTTTCCGATGCCCTGGTCCTCGAATTCGTCAAATCTTGATCCGAGATCTTCAACAAATTGCAGTAGTGATTTCAGCAAGAGGGTGGCTGAGTCTAACGACATTACTTGTTTTTGCAGAGATGCATTAGTTTTTTGAAATCGTTCGAGAATAGTGTTCCATAAAACCAATAAAATGGCTGTTTCGAGTTGTTGAAGCTGTTTAGACAATCCCCTGGCTTCGATCCTGGCTTCCGCAGTTTGGCTGGTATCTGCTGCTAGCTCATCCAGTACCACGATATTCTCGGCGTAGCCTTCGGTTAAAGACTGGACGGCATCTGATCTGGCTGACCAGCGGGTATCAGAGAGACCTTTGTCGACCTTTAGTTTCTCACTACGGGTACTACTATCGAGAACCTCTACATGTCGACGCCATCGGTATGTCGAGGAGACGAGAAACGTGTAGACATTCTGAATGAGCATAAACAATTCAACGGCTGCTGTGCAACTGTCCACTGCTGATTTACCAAACAAGATTTAGTGAGTGGCACATGCATCGCACAAACTCAGCATACGGAGAGTTTGACTTGGTGTGGCTCTTTACGCCATTGTATTTCCCTGCCATATTGCTTGCGTTATCATAAGACTGTCCTCTTGCAGTCTCCAATTCGAATGCCATGCGTCTCCAGAAAGTTGAGGACCACGTCGGCGATTCCTTTCCCTGTATGTGTGTTCATAGGTATGAACTGTAGAAATAGCTCGACGGACCCAGACTCAACCACATATCGGACGGTGAAGTACAGTTGATCGGTGTGGGAAACATCAGGCGTATAGTCGACGGATAGAGTAGTATTTTGACTGCTGGATTTCTCGGATAATCGTCTGAAGTACTTTATCGGCCATCAACAGTATGGCACACAACATACGAGGTGTGTCCGCTACCTTTGTTGGCATGCTCGCTTATATGCGCAGCTAGAAAACTGTCATACTTAAAAGTTCCAAAATTCCGTAATGGTTGCCGTTGTTTGATGAACCGAAACGGGAGTCGTGTCCACGAATTGCTAGTCCTCGTGACGTGATATACTTGATAACGTCGACACAGCGCCGCAAAACTTCCTGTCAGTAGTTGCACTCCTTTTCAAACTGGTTCACCAGTTTCGAATCAACACGGCAGGAGACAGACTTTCTAACCAACAAATATCTCATCGACTCCATATGTTGCTCACAGTTTCCGTGTGCTTCGACCGATTGTCTACCATGCTTCCAGTCGTTGAACCCGATTGTGAACTTGCTGTCCGCCCTCGACATTAATTTACAGACAAAACAGTAAACACAGCCTGTGGACTCAGAATAGCACAACCATGACACCTCAATCCTCTCATTCGTCAGGCTATGTTTCTTAACAAATAATGCCTTCGTACATCGGCGTGTTGTACCACTTTCAGTAGTTGAAGAGTTACTGAAGTCGTTGTCATAATTTCGGCAATCTGATGTTCCCCGCTCTGCCCAGAACTCTCTAAAGTCATCGGTCAGCACTTGTGGCCACAAACCAATGTCATTAATTGCATGTCCTGAAGCTGGTGGGCCTGCTGAACGCACTGACGTAGACGGGTCTTCTGAAGACGCAGCTGCTGATGTAGCGGAGGCAACTGGTGGGCCTACTGAAGGGGTTGACGTAGACGAGTCTCCTGAAAATGCAGCTGCTGGGCTTGCTGAACGCACTGACGTAGACGTGTCTTCTGAAAACGCAGCTGCTGAAATAGCGGAGGCAGCTGGTAGGCCTGCTGAAGGGGCTGACTTAGTTGCTGATGATTTAATCCAATTAGTCAGTTTCGGCACCGTCGCAAGAAACTCTTCTCTGCGCTTCTTATCCTTACGCTTTTCACTACCGGGTTTATATTTCCTCCTTCGATCCCGGTCACGGCTCGTTTCCATGTTGTACGTATTACAATGCCAACAATAAGAACATAAATCATGAATCTGCAACAGAAACAAGTAAGTTAGTAACAATATTAGAAATGAGTAACACTAACAAGAACAACAAATTAAACACCATCAAAGCGGATATTAGGAATGCCTGATGCCATGCCGCCTGCCGGAAAAAGTAAAACTCGTCGCAGATGGCAAATACGTGACGTTCAATTTTTTTCAATTGAAATTTGCGGGGCCCTGGACATTTGCCCAGTGCGCCACCCCCTAAATGCGGCCCTGCAAACATGGAACTTAAATAACAACGAATCAGGACAATTTACCAAAAGCAGTCTAAATTTTAGATTCATCAAAATAGCCTCCTCTAGCAGCAATTACAGCAGAACAAATTCGAGGCATGCGCTCAACAAGAAGATAGTCTGGTGAAGGCTGCTGCCAGCACTCTTTGTAAGAGTTCCCAGAGCTTCTAAGCACTGGATGGCTGCTTGGCTTTCACTCGTCGATCCAGTTCATCCCACACTAGCTCGATGGGGTTCAGATCTGGGGACTGTGCTGGCCATTCCATAACTGAGCTGATGTTGCCGTTCTTTCTGCTTCAGGTAATTTTGACACAGCTTGGAAGTGTGTTCAGGATCGTTGTCTTGCTGCATTATGAAGTTAGCCAACTAGTCGCAGTCCAGATGGGATGGGATGGGATGGGATGGGATGGCATGGCGCTGTAGAATGCTGTGATAGCCACGTTGGTTCAGTATTCCAGTGACTTTGTGGAGATCCAACTTGCTCCCCTGCAAAACATCCCCAGACCATCACACTTTCTCCACCGTGCTTCACTGTTGGCACAACACACTGCTGTGTCATTCTTTCACCTGCTCTGCGCCGCACAAATACTCTGTGTTTGGATCCAGAAACTTCGAATTTTGATTCGTCAGTCCAAATGACACATTTCCACTACTCAACAGTCCATTTTTGGTGTTCTTTAGCCCAGGCTAGCCTTTTCTTTTTGTTCTGGAGTCTCAGCACTGGTTTCTTTGCTGTAGTTCGTCCTTTTAATCCTGCCTCTCTTAGTCTTCTCTGAACAATTGATGTTGAAACTGTTGTACTTCTGGAGCTGTTCAGCTGGGCTTTGATTTCAGGTGCTGTGAGGCGTCTGTTGCGCAGACTGGTGACTCGGATATACTTGTCCTGTGAGTCTGTTGTGGTTCTTGGTCGCCTCTGACCTTTTTCTGTCCTTATTTTGACCAGTTTCTTCGTACCGTTTAATGGCACAAGCAACCACATTCACAGAAACTTAATTTTTTTGCAATTTGCCTGAGTGATTGGCCCTCATTTCTCAAAGTTACAATCGACTGTCTTTCTTCTGTTGTTAACTGAGCTTTGGCACCCATTTTTGCTTTTTGAAACACAGAAATATACCTTAAACTACACAGTTAGCTCCTCTGCAAGGATTTTATATGTAAAGACCTGCAGCACGTGTTAATAACTGAACACATGTATTAACATACTCCTGAAGAAACACACTACCCCAGTAAAGACTTTTAAACTGTTTTTGGACCTTTGTGCAGAGCTAATGGCATTAATTTTAGGTTGCATACTGTACGTAAATTAACACATTTTGAAGAAGCTTCTGTGTTACAACACACTACATAGGGCAGATGCACTGAAGCATACAATATGAAAGCCAGGTAAGCAAATTCATCTCTAGTACCTGTTAACTTTACATTTGAAGTTTATGTCATTAGCTAAGCAGCAAAACATTGGAAATTAGGTGTAGTATATATATATAGGGTGTCCCATAAATCCGGCATCATAGGAGAAATTCATATTTTTCTGTTTCTACAAACCATAATTCATATTTTTCTATTTCTACAGGCCATAATGTCTATGCTCGGGATGCCAATTTCCCGTCCACCATTCTGTTCAGTGACGAGGCTGTTTTTTATGGAAATGGTGAGGTAAATCGACAGAACACCCGCTACTGGTCTCAAAACAACCCTCACTGGTATACCTCTTCAAAGGAACAAGGTGCATCTCGGGTGATGGTATGATGTGGCATTTGGAAGGATCGCATCATAAGCCTCCTCTTTTTCGATGAACATGTCACTGGAGGCACCTACCTACGTATGCTCAAGGAAGAAGCATTTCCCAGTGTCTTCAACGAAGAAGGAAATTTCCCAACATGGTTCCAGCAAGACGGCGCTCCTGCACATTACAGCACCCAAGTAAGGGAATATCTGTACCAACAATTCCCTGGTCATTGGATAGGACGTCGAGGGCCTGTGGAATGGGCAGCTAGAAGCCCGGATCTCACGCCACTTGAAAGCGCTGGTATACGCAGAGAAAATTAGGAGTGTTGAACATTTGCGGCAGCGCATTATTGGGGCATGTAACACCATTACTCCTGACATTATTCACCGTGTGCTTGCTGACTGGGTATCACGTCTGAATTTGTGTATTGAAAACAATGGTGGACATATTGAGCACGTTCTGTAAATAAAAGCTTTTGTTTTGCCTTTTTTTATTATTTTTCCTATGATGCCGGACTTATGGGACACCCTGTGTATATATATATATAAGCCAGTACGCTTTCAACTTACATTAATTTGTTCGTTAAATTTCACCTTTAGCTATTAATTATCTTTATAACTATAACATAAGTAACTCAATAAATTAATACAGACGTGATGAAATTAATTACTTTGTTAGCTCTCACTAAACTTTTATCTAAATCTATGTAAAACTATTTTATGCAAGAACTAGGTTTAGTATGACAATTATACTGAATCCAGTAATACAACTCTGAAGTTAAGAGCATTTAACTTACATCAAAGAATTTGAGAACTTCATCCAAGGAATAAAACTCCCCTCCATCATCTTGGTAAGTAACGCAATTTTTCAACAGTTTTGATCTCAAGTTTGTAGAAATGGCTGAAGAAAAAACTTATCATTGCTAAAACTTGATAATACATGCTTTTGCCATGTCTTTTACGGGATACAGTTATAGAAAGAGACTTAACCAACCAATATTTGAATTGTTTTAAAATAAATTAAATTTTTTTCAACTACGTTTTGTGTGTGTGTGTGTGTGTGTGTGTGTGTGTGTGTGTGTGTGATTTTGTCGTAATATACGTATGGTACATTAAAACTAAAGAATTACGCACCTTGAAAAGACTTGATAATGCTAACAGTTGTTCTGAAACCATTCACAGCAGACAGAAAATCCACCACTTTTCTCTGGCTGTATTGTTTCGCCTCATAATAAATAGCTCTTGTATCAGGGTGATCAGAAGAGCGCTTAAGACTTACAGAGTGAATTCTGAAGAAAAAAAAATTGTTTTTAAGTTAGGGTCTACCAATTACAATATAAAGACTAATCAAATGTGAAAAAATACTTCAAATATATTGAATGTCAGCCTATTCTGTTATCAACATTAATTATGGTAAAAAAAAGTAGGGAATGATGAAATATTTCCAATTATGAACTGTATGAAGCATTCATAAGGAAAATAAGTAACGAGTCTGTCGGAAATAGAACATCTTCCTTTAAAGTAATACAAATTATGGGCCAAAATAATTTCTCTCATTCATCAAAGGCATTCAAAGACCACTAAACATTTACAACTCGGTGAAGTTTCGAGACAAAATCTGTATCAAATGGCAATACATTGAAAAGAATCACGTACGTACTGCAATACGACCACCCCCCAAACTCCCTTAAGAAAAAATGCTTACTTGGATAAGAGTTTTTCCAAATCAGGCAAACTTTTCAGCATCGGTTTAATAGCTGCAACCAATTCTGGGTTTTCTCTTAGATCTTCAACTGCGTCTAGTCGACTGTCAATGGCAGCTTTGTTGCAAAGAGGAGTGCATATCCAGTTGCGTAAAAGTCTTTAAAAATTAAGTACATTAAGTTTTTTTCAGCCTATTCAATTAGGAATTAGAAAATTCGTGCTATTATCAGGACCTAACTCACGTTGTTGATCCCAAATTCATCTTAGTTAATATCTCTAGCAATCAAAAGCCTAAATTCACTATACAGTATCTGTATTATCTATACGCTACCTCTTTCCAAAAGGCGTAGAACAATGATTAAGAGTTTCAAAAAGAGAACCTTCAGAACCACCATCCGATGAATTTTCAAACACTTCAAGATTACGAAGGGTTATACCATCAAGAATCTACAAAATAATAAATTTCTATTTAAATGTCACGTCAGTGGTAATCTAAATCTCAAAATAGATGATCTTTTCCCATTATAGGGGCCTAAGTAGTGCACAAATTTAATATCTAATAGAATCAAATTCTGTGAACTTATGGAAACAATAAAATTGACCTGTCATGCATGAACATGAGAGCTAATTTTACCGACGGACCTACGGTACAATAGCTACCAATAATGTAAAACAACTTTTACTTTTTTAGTATAATGAGCATTCATTACGATGATAATCTTTATTGGCAGGATATAAACCCCAGAAAAATACAGAATTCATGAAGTTTATAAGTGATGTAATTAATTATACAATAACTTTTAAAACTAAAGACTTATGTGGGAACGACATCAATGTCACCCGCCCACCCCTTGTATTTGTGATCCTGAATTTTTATGCAGGGACCCAAAGTCTTGCTCACAGTACATCGTCTTATGATGATGTGTGTGTGTGTGTGTGTGTGTGTGTGTGGTGTGTCATCAATTTATGTTGAGTGGTTCAAAAGTTATGGTATGGACAGCCATTTGACCGCTATGTCTCGCTCAAAACACATCGTCTTATCGATATGCGTATGAAGTGTTATCAACTTTAGTGGAGCAGTTCAAAAGCTTTTGCCTGGGCACAAAAATGTGACAAACAGATGGATGAATGGACAAGTGCAATCCAGTATGGCCACTCCATATTTATTTGGTCAGGACCATAAAAATTACAAAAAATTATAGAACATGCATATACCACAGTTATTTTTATTTTTTTACTGACACGAGTCAATGTTGGTGGGTTTATTTCATTGATTTCCCCTCCCCCCCACAATTATTATGCTACATAACTTACCATATGTTTTCTAAATCCACAATGAGATATACTTTTCTTTGAGAAACGATCACATTCATCAGGCGGGAAATACAACTCAAACTTCTTTCTGGTTAACAAATCCTCTTCCAATTTGCACAGTTGAAGATACCAAATAAGTCCACCCAAAGAACTAATACCCAATTCATAGTTCTCTTTAGCGGTTAGCCCCAACGAATCACCTATAGAGTTAAAGTAATTATGTTTAGTAAGTTTTACTATGCATTCATATAGAAACTTTGATCATTATAAGGAAGCCCTAATAAATATCAGTTACTTATCATTTAAATCTTAAGAATTTACTGGATACCCTTTTGTTATCGATCACATGTATAGTTCCAAAAAGACGTTCAATTAGAAAAATACTTTTCGTGGTAAAATAGCCTTAGGCGCGACTTTACCCTAAATTGCGGGATTTCAGACCTGTGTTTTGGACTTCACCCAAACTTTTATATTCATAATATAGTTATAATAAGTTTAAAACTATTATTTAGATTTCTGTGAAGCAGAAATCTAATTGTTTTTGCTCAGAAAACTTCCAAATTTCCTTTAGTCAAGGGTACAGGGTTTGCTTTTCATCAGATCGCGCTGAAGCCAAAATCTACCTAATACCATGTCTACTAAAGTTCGGATTTTCAAATATAATTTTTCATACATCCAAGCGAGTTAAACAGCTGATAAACTTAAAAATGGTGAAAAATGGAAAATGATGAATTTTAATGACCAACTCGAATATCCAGTGATTATATATATATATATATATATATATATATATAATATATATATATATATACAGGGGGGCGGAAAGTAGCTCCCTATTTTGGATTGGTAAAAAAATACGTATATTATCCATTTATTTCAGAAGAAATAATATGAAAAGGTAGGCACACATGGTAGGTTTTCTCTAAAATTCAATGTGGGCTCCAACTCTTTCCACCAGCTTCTGGAGCCGCCCAGGAATGGCGTCCACTGACTTTAGCAGGAACTCCGGCGGGATGGAGGACATGACTTCCCGAATTCGGTCCTCCAGTTCTTCCAATGTCCTCGGTTTGGTGCGGTAGACTTCTTCCTTTACCCACCCCCAAAGAAAGAAGTCGCACGGTGTCAAGTCGGGGCTCCTGGCTGGCCATTGATGTGGACCACGACGACCCATCCAACGCCCAGGGAAGTGGGCATCCAGCCACTCACGGACAACAAGAGCGAAGTGCGGAGGGGCGCCATCTTGCATAAATATCAGATCGTCGATGTTCTCCCATGTGCTGACAACCGGCCAGACCTCGTTTCGCAACATAGCAAGGTACCGCTCAGCATTCATGGTGTTGCGCAGAAGGAACGGGCCCACAACCTGATCTGAGGTCATACCACACCACACCGTTACACTGAACCGATTCTGCCGTTTTTCAGCGGTAACCGTGCGACTTCTTTCTTTGGGGGTGGGTAAAGGAAGAAGTCTACCGCACCAAACCGAGGACATTGGAAGAACTGGAGGACCGAATTCGGGAAGTCATGTCCTTCATCCCGCCGGAGTTCTGCTAAAGTCAGTGGACGCCATTCCTGGGCGGCTCCAGAAGCTGGTGGAAAGAGTTGGAGCCCACATTGAATTTTAGAGAAAACCTACCATGTATGCCTACCTTTTCATATTATTTTTTCTGAAATAAATGAATAATATACGTATTTTTTACCAATCCAAAATAGGGAGCTACTTTCCGCCCACCCTGTATATATATATATATATATATATATATAACTTAATAACAACCCGAGGCTTGCTTGCTTACTTGGCTAATCACTACTATACCTAAATTACAAGTTTCAGGAAATAGGTTTAGGCCTATGTTAGGTACTGCATCCGTTTTTAATTTTAAACGTAATGGATTGCAGTATTGTTTATTCGAAAAATGAATGCTACAAAACTAATAAGTTTTGTGAAGCTGATCAATTAATTTATGAGAGAGAGAGATCTGTCCTTCCACATTTAATAATCACAAATGGCAACAAGTTTCGTAGCATGGAAAATAATGACATTTAATGTTGTCCTTCTGGTTCAGACTGAGTACAATTACATCCATACTAAATACAGTATCTAACCATTCCTAGTCGCCATTAAACCTGTTTAATTTTAGTTTTGGCATTTTTCATGATTGAGAATTTATCTGAAATAGAGTATTTCCATATTTCTATACTATGCTAGTATTTTCCAGCGCAGTCTGGATGAAAAAATATTTCCAGTTTAAAAAATGTGTACGACTATGTTCCATTTTGCGTTTGCTCTTACTAAATTTTTAAAAATAAACTTACCTTCTTCTAACATATCTCGAATGCTTTGAGGCCATTCCACTTTTGTGTCTGTTTTGAAAAATTCCGACTCAGCGAGAAAAGTGAGTGTTTTCGAGGAGTTCCAGAATTCCTTTTCTGGGACCAAAGTTTCCAGTAAACCCCGAGGAACGATGGCCTTGAGGAGTTGCAGAGTTTTCGGACTTATTCGGCCTCTCTCTATCAAAATCTAGAAAGTAAGTTAGAAAATAAGTAACGTAATATTGATAAGGTAATTTGTCGCGTATACAATATTCCTTTCTACATCGGTTTAGTTACCTGTGCAGGAGGATTGTGTGCCAGGAGCGTCCTTAGGCGGGAGGCGTGACGGTCGTCAGCGAACTGTCCCACGTGAAAAATGCCAATGCTCGCATCAATGAAAGCAACGCCGAAGAGTCGACTGCTCCCTGGACCTTCCAACAGCTGAGGGCCATATAAACCGTGATAAAACACTATGTTGGCCTAAAATCTCTCACTTCCCACCCTGAATAAAGGAGGTACATGCCCAAACTACAGATCAAATACATACCAGGGTTGGCAAAACCCCTACTTTTTTAAAAAAGTTCAACCCACCTGAGTTTTTTCGTTTTTTTTCGTATAAAACCCAAAAAATTGGGGGAAATCGGTTTTTGAAAATAGAATAAAAAAAACATTAAAAATACATAACCACTGTTCACAGTAACCAAATGCTATCCAAGTTTTTGCTGGTTTGTTACTTATTCAAAGGTGGAACTTCCTCACCATTTAATTTATAATTTTAAGACTTACTCTTTCCGTAATGGACAGGAGGAAATAATGATCCATGTCAGTAGCATCGCCATCAATGACAGACGGAACCCTCGTCCCGAGACTCGTTACTTGGCACAACTCCCGTTTTACGACCTTGTCATACTTCGTTGGACGCACAACTAATTAATAAATTTAATAAAATTTAATTCATTATCTATACACGACTCATTCATTTCCTGTACTCAGTGGAATGCGTACTGTGCATACTGCCACTTAAACTAACCACGTGACTTTGAACTTAAAACAATTCAGCCATTCCATATTATTAGTAATGGTGAAGAATGTTTAAATAAAATGAAGATTTTAAGCAATTGGCTTACTTTCCAATCAGTCTATTTAAGGGTATTCAAATTAAAGAAAAATCAGACTACTTAAACCAATACAAAAATTTTTGAATAACGAGCAACTTACTCGATCTGCATCGTTTCTCCATCATTTCTGGGGTCTCCACTTGTTCAATTCTAGCTACTTTGTATCCCTTCTCAATGAGGGTTGATGAATATCTCCCATAAGCAATTTCCGGAAATCCTGTATGGGCATAATCTCCCTGTGCCCCATGATGTAAAAGGAAAATTAGTGAACTTGCTAAGGTTAGCATATTACACAATTAGATTCATGGAACGAACAGAATCTAGAAAATATTAGTAAAACTAAGTTCAATCAGTTAAAAGTTACTTCGACAGCAAAGGTTGCTAATAAGAACCACAACTCTGCATCTTTTGTTGACTACCATTTAGTGTTTGATGAGGGAACTAAATAAACCGTGAAACAAAGTCAACAATTCAAATTTTAATATTCAGGAAAAAGATTCCTATATTTATTCGACGGAATCATGAGAAGTGAAAGTACGACCGTTAGAAAGAGGAATGAATGTGGTGTGTGCTGGGAGTTGGTGGGACCCCTCGATTCTGTTGTATACGGATGGTGCTGTGCTATTTGCCCAAAGTGACTGTGATACGCGAGAGGCTGTCGAGAGTTTTGTGGTGCGAGAGAGAAGATTGTTAAAAGTAAATGTGGGTAAGAAAACATTATTGATTATAAAAAGAGGAAAATTCGGATTGTCATGTAATGAGTGGTGAAATGCTAAAGGTATTTAAGTATTTGGGATGTGTATTGAACAAATGAGGTACGAGTGTTGATCACGTTAATAGTCTAGTGAATCAAGAAAGAGATGTGTCAGGTGCATTGAAAGTGGTTGTGAGAAAGCGGAGACTGGAGGGGGATTCTGCGGGATATTTACAGGAAGGTGTGTTAGTAAAGACAGATTTGTATGGGTGTGAAACATTAGCATGACGTGAAATGGAGAAGACAAATGTAAAAGCAATTGAGATGGGTAATCTGAGTACTATGAGTGGCGTGCGTCAAACTGACAGAGTAAGAAATCGCGAGGTTCTAGAAAGATGTGGTGTTCAGAAATCAATGAAAACTGAGGAAAGTGTGCTGAAGTGATCTGGACATATTGAAAGAATAGAAGACGACATAGTTGTGAAAAGGGTGTATAAGGGTGTCGTCCGCAAAGTGGAAGGAGAGGAAGGCCGAGAAGATAGACAGACATGATGAATGACTGCATGAGTAAGTGTGGGATTGATCTAGGTGATACACGAGAGGTGGCTGTTAGTAGGTTAGAATGGAAGAAGTTCTTTAGAAGATGTAAGTAGGGATTCTCTTTTTATTCTTGACAAATCCTAGAAGCACCACCACGCAAGGCGTATGAAGGGCCGCTTAGGTGCGAAATTCAGCCAGGTAGGGGAGGGAGGGGGGCGCTGGTCAACCAGGATACGTATGTGAATTGATGTTCACCTCCACCTATATTTGTAACCTTAACCTTTGATGCAAGGGCCTTATTCCTGCCGCGACACACCATCCTGTGACGATACACGTGTAGTTTCATCAATTATGCTCAGCGGTTCAGAAGTTACAGCGAGGACACGAAAATGTGACAAACAGACATAATTAAGGACCATATCAACAGGAGACCTAATAATTTACTCTTAATTTAAAACATCTCACCTTCATCATAAGAAGCCCCAACTGCTGAATGCTAAGAATCGCATCCATGTGGAAGAGCTCATAAAACTTTCCCATTTTGAAGAAGAGAACTGTATCAAAATGAAGTGATTTCAGTTCCCACCATTGACGCATTGCCTATCAAAAGTTTTAAAAGTGTTCAATAATCCTTTAAATATATTACATACTCGTACATATAAATACTTATGATCTAATCACAAATGTACAAACTTTTATGATTGGTAGTTTTGAAACATACTAAGAATACTCAGCCACAGAGAATGAAAAAAAGTTGTTTTTTACGTTAAATGAGCATTGTGGTGAATGAACTCGATACAATTTTTTTAAATCCTGGAGGGAAAATCCTTTCTGCAGGACTGAATGATGACTAAGCACTTCTCTCGCATTAAACTAAACATTTACAGGTCAAAGTTTATGAAACTTTAAAAAACTATTTACTGGTGTTTGCTTATTAAGAAAATCTTCTGGTATGTACAGTGTTCTAGGACTGTATGCTGGGTCATCCTTTGTACAACCATTTTTATCCCTGATTTTTTCTGGCTGAAGCCAAGGCAGACAAGTGTGGGGCCATTCTCCATCTTCTGTGAGCCTAGTAGTTCCCAGTGTCTTTAAAATAAAAAAAGCAAATGGTGATATCCCTTTACAGCTATAAAAACAGTCAAAGTTGAGCATTAAATTAGTAGAGGTCAGGGTATGAAAAATAAAAAAAGATTATCTTTATGTTGAGGGAAGGAAGGTAAAAGGGTCGCTTTTACAACCATATTATACCTACCTCTCTGGCTGAAAATGAAGATAACTTTGATTTGGTAGAATTTGACAGTCCTGGACTAGACATAATTGTAGATCTACTTGGAGTGCCCTTTGGAGTAAAGGAAACATTTCGTTTTGTTTTAGAATTCTGACCATTTGATGTCAGTTTTTGCATTTTAGGCTTCTGAAACAGCAAAGATAACTCCTTTACAATTTAACACACATTATGAGTGCCCCATATGAAGAAGTTTAATTTAACATGTACATTACCAAAATCTTGTTTCCCACTGAATACAGGTGAGAAGGCAGAAACAACAAAGATATAAAATACAGAAGGTAATGAAGAGAATAAAAACTGAAAGCACACACATCCATTCACACACGAATCCTGGTAGACCAGCGGCCCCCCTCCCGCCACATAACCATTCCGGGACTTGTTAAGAATATAAAGAGCAGTCCTTATTCACATAATTGTTAAAAACCTCTTCAATTCCAACCTACTAATAACCACCTCTAGTGCATCACCAAGATTAAGCTCACAATTACTCTGTCATTCGCCATATTTAGCCATTTTCTTCTACCTTCAGACACTCTTATACACTCTTTTCACAACTAATCTTCCATTCTTTCAACATCTCCAAACCACATTAGCACACTTTTCTGTTTTCATTTCCATTAACTTCTGAATGCCATATCTTTCCAGAACCACATGATTTCTTACTGTCAGTCTGACACACGCCACACTTCCTGAATGCCTTACCTTAATGGGTGTGCCACTATCTGACTCTGTCTCAGGTTCTTGAAGATCTGAAATATCATTTTCAGCCACTCCCGAGCTGACTGATTCATCTTCAGAGTCATCCTTATCTACAATGAAAGATAACATTCAAAGAACAATAACTGGATTCAGCCTTGGGGTCTCTGGTTCATTGCTATTATATAGTCAACAAGGCCTAACTCGAATGTGAGTCAAATTAGAATACCAGTAAACATATTAGAAGTAAATTTCTACATTAAGAGAACTTAAAATGAACTATAAAACCTGGTTTGTATTCATCTTCAGAAGCTTCACTATCAGACATTAAAATTATTCTTCTCTTCTTAGCTTTTGGTTCATGATCGCCATTCATGGTTCTTTTCTTCTCATTGTTGATATTTAAATCAATATTTTCTTTACTTGTGTCAGTATCTATGGAGATGTACATAAACCAATGTTGATACATACAAAACAGACTAGTAAAACTACCCGTGTTCAAATTGTTTTATTTCTTTATTAGTAAAAATAAATAGGTACTACAATAATTTTTTTAACAGCACATTTATTTTTCTTGTGTAGTTTGGCCCATAAGCTTTAGGCTTCACTGGGCTCTCAGATTAGTTATAAGATAAAAGCATTTCATATGGAGAATGGTTGTTACCAATAATGGGAAGTAAAGTAACCTACTACTTTCTTCACATTAGAGTAACAATTTTATTTAATGAGCCTGAACAGGCAACCATACATAATGCACAAAGCAGGTGTGGAATTTTGCCACACACGGAGTTGCTAGTCCACCAGGATGGTTGTGTGAAGGGATGGGTATGCTTCAGTTTCTACCTTTTCTCCTCTTCACTACTTTCTCTATTTTACATCCAGGTTGTTTTCACCTCACCCCAATTCATTGGGAAATGAGATTTTGATAATGTATGTATGTAACAGGCCCAAAGTGAAGGTTTCTCAGCCTAAAGCCAGCAACCTACAGTTTAGCCAGTTACATTTTTAAACAAATTAGGCCCCAGTAACTCATTAGTTGTAGATTGCAATTCTATTTGCATTCTATTAATTTTTTAATTACTGTAAATCCTAAGCTCTATAAAACAAATCCATGTCCTAAATTGTGAGTTAACATAATAAACAGGTGTTTAATTACTTACTTAAAAGTAAAAGCACTATACAAGAGAACAGTTTATTAACCCTTGGACTGCAGTCCACATCAACAGATGTTAATGTAGGGACTGCAGTCCATATCAACAGATGTTAATGTAGGGACTGCAGTCCATATCAATAGATGTTATTCATTTTTTCATATTTTTGGCACATACAGTGATATCAGGGCTTACAAAAACTGCAGTGCATGGATTAATGATTATTCACATTACAAGTTCAAATACTTCAGCTAGAAGATGATACATGACATATCAAAACCTATACATACTGTGAATATTAATAAACTGTTCTCTCATATAGTGCTTTTACTTTTAATTCCATTTTCTAAACTTTATTAGTTATATGCTTTAGGATGTTATCTTAATCAAGAGTATAAAAATTCAGTATTGTAGCACAAGCGAACTTACCATCTAAATAATTAACACCATCAGAGGACTCATCATCATCAGCCACCTGCACTATTAATGATGCTCTCTCCTCAACTGGCAATAAGACAACTTGGTCTGCTTCTTGCTTTGCCCTTATCCACTGTGGATCTTTATAGGAAGGTAATCCACATGACCCTGGTGGTCCATACGGTTTCACAAATCTAAAAGGTTCAAGAGAAAATTGATCGACTCTTAAATGTTTATAAAAGAGGGCATTCCACCACAGGTGGTCCAATGCTAAGCACCCTACCTCCTCAGATTTTTGCGATTTTTGGTATGTACAGTTCCTTTGGGGGACAATTTTATCTATCTCAATTTTATTCCAATACAACAAATAGTTTGCGAGATACAAAGGGTCACCAGAATGAAGGTCAAAGTTGGGTCACTGACTTTTCAAAGGCCATAGCAGAAATACTATTGGTCATAAGTACAGTATTGGTAAAAAGTTTGGAAACCACTTGTACAATTTATGTAATTTCTCCTTATTAACCAATAGAGTTATTTTAGTAGACTAATGTCTATTCCTATAAATAGACTATTGTTCTAAATGTACAAAATTTAGTAATTTAGATTATTTAACCCAATCATATTTCATTATTTTGTTATATTAATCAGGTTTTTTATTTCCTATTTTAGAACTAAAACCTGATTAATATGGGGGTCATTCTACGTCAAGTGGACCAATTTTGGAAAAGTGCCCCACCTCACCATATCAGATTTTGTTCTAACTTTGCTCACAGATTCCTTTAAGTCTTAAAGGAAGTTCTGCAAAGTGTTAGTTCCATATCTCTTGTGGTTCTGTCACTAAGGCTCCAAGAGCATGGGATACTTTGTCCATCACATTGAGCGCCGAATTATTTGTGACATTTTTAGCTAGTCAGCATTCCACAGTAACAAATCCTTCTGCTCTGAAAATTTGCTCCTAGGGTCAAAATTTACTGTAGATTTCAAAACTCACATTACTAGAGCTCTAGGAAGTATAGATTTTCCATAAAATATCCCTAAAGTAGGCTTCAAATTACATTTTGATTCCTGTGAAGCCATTTTTAGAAAATTATAGCTCTGGATCTACTTGACTCTGTGAGCTTTTGTTAGAAACCAAGAAAGTACTGCCCATATGCTACAAAATGTTTCAATCCAGATCTTCCTACCTGTTCTAGTTGCTGAGATATAAGGCATCAAAAATGGCCAAAATTAATTTGTGACAAAAACGTCCCATCTTTAAAGCTCAAAATGATCATGTGGGACAGCTCGCACCATACTCTAACAAAAACCAATGAAAAGAGCATGTCCTGAAATACTAGGGCCTAGTTTTTTATTTTGGTGTCTTGCTTTATTGTAGGTCTAGTAGAGCTTTGAAATTTTGTTCCGTGTGATGTTTCTAGTGTTATAATTATTATTTCATTGGCACAATGTTTTATTTTTCTTTTGTTCTTATTACCAATTATATAGTGCAGGACTAGGTGCTATGTGCTAGGCTATACATAATATTTTTATTTATGTTCAACAACATGTAATACATGACTATTATTGTTTTCAGATCAAAACTGAAAATGGCCGAATCATCAGATACTAGTAGTGTTCATGTGGGAGAACCCATGGAAACAAAGAAAACTGGAAGCTTGTACTATTGGAAACAAAGAGGGAACAGAGTGTCACCTGAAAACATATTCCAGAAAATGTGGTTTGAAACTGTTCACAGAGCTGACAGTTCAGGAAAGACAACTACTTTTTCTTTGAACATGAATAAAAGAAGTCCAATTTAAGGAAGATGCATGCATATGCTTGCACCATAAACAGTTTCTTTTGACCAGATATGAGAGTCTGCAGAAGCACTGTTGCAACCCATTTGAATATCATAAATCAACATTACCCAAAAAATCACTTTGGGCAATTGACATTGCAACAGCTCAACTGTTGAAGGAAGAGACTGGCAAAGACATCAAGCCTGGACAGAAACTTTGTCCTGATTGCAGGAAACAGAGGGCTGAAATACAAAGAATCAGTTCAACATCAAGTGAATCATTTGATCCACCAGAAGCACAAAAGCAGAAACTAGACACCAACTGTTCAGCACTTGACATTTCCCCTGTAAAGCCACAAAAAGTGAGCAAGAGATTTACCAAGATATGTCAAAAGAAAGACAAGACAAACACAAGAAGCTATTGGTCAGAAAATGGCAGCTCTTACAAGGATTGATGTGGGTGAAACGGAAGCTAGCACAAGTCAGCAGAGGTGCAGAAATTGTGAAGATTATGAAATACTGTTGGAAGAATTGAAAAGCCAAATGGAATTATCAGACAAAGAAAGGAAACTGCAGATTCTAACTCTGGAGCCTAACAGCTGGTCTATACAACAAACAGCAGAAGAATTTGGAATTTCTCTTTGAATGGTTAAAATAGCCAGGAAGTTGAAAGCAGAGTCAAGTATTCTTGCAATACCAGGAAAAAAGAAAGGAAAAACACTGCCTGAGGAAGCAGTAGTAAAAGTTCAAAAGTTTTATGATGATGAATTCAGCCGGATGTGCCCAGGAAGAAAGATTGGGTGTCTGTCAGGATTGATCAACAAAGCTTCAAAAACAAAAAAGACTGCTGCTCAGCAATTTGAAAGAAATGTACATTGCTTACAAAGATCGAAATGGCCCTGAAATTGGCTTCTCTCTGTGAACTTGACCAAAGTGGTGTGTGACAGTTGGTGTAGCAGGGGTACACAGTGTTTGTGTATGTACAATTCACCAAAATGTGAAACTGATGTTGGCTGGAGCTGATATTCATGAGGATTAAAAATGATGCAAAAATGTTTTGCAATTTGGAGTCAAAAGACTGTATGCTACAATGGTGTGAACTGTGCCCTGGAGCACCAGCACTAGAAGATCACCTTTCAGCTATTTTTACAGAACAAGCAGAAATGGATCCACAAGAAATGATTGAATATAAACAATGGGTTCACACTGACAGGGACACCTTGATTATGAAACAGTTGTCAGTAGAGGATTTTATCACAGAACTGACTTCAAAAATTATCTTCCTTTGTGGTCATCATTACGTTTCAAATCACCAAAGTGCTCACCTGAAGTCCCTAAAGGAGGAAATAAAACCTGAAGAAGCAATAATCTTAATGGATTTTGCAGAGAACTATTCTTTTGTGGTACAAGATGCAGCGCAAGGTTTTCACTGGGACAACAGCCAAGCAACACTGCATCCTTTTGTAATGTATCACAAAGTTTCAGATGAAATTAGAAGTGAATGTTTTTGTGTCATCAGTGACTGTCTGAAGCATGATACTGTTGCAGTACATGTCTTTCTGAAGAAGTTGATTGGATTTCTGAAAGAAAATTTTGAAGTAATCAAGCACATTCATTACTTCAGTGATGGTGTTGCAGGCCAGTACAAAAACTACAAAAATTTCATGAACCTTTGTTGGCAAAGCAAAGATTTTGGTGGGATAACATCAGAATGGAACTTTTTTGCTATAAGCCATGGAAAATCAGCATATGATGGTGTAGGGGCCACTGTGAAAAGATTGGCAGCTCGTGCCAGCTTGCAAAGACCAGTAACTGGTCAGATTCTCACACCTACTGATCTCTCTGAATTTTGCCAAAAAGATGTGCATGGAATTACATTCATTTTTGTTTCAACTGATGAAATAGTCTAAGCAGAGAGAGAGAAGCACAGGAAATAAGATTTAATCATGGGCATACAGTAGCTGGAACTCGAGAAAATCATCATTTTGTTCCAGTAAATGATAAACAGGTTCAAGTTAGCCGAGTTTCAAGATCTACATGTTATTTTGTGGCCAATGTTGAAATATAGTGACATTGATCAATGACAGTTGAAACTGCAACCAGGCCAATATGTGGCATGCATTTATGATGATTTGTGGTGGTTTGGAAACATTTGTGAAGTCTGTGAGGAAGAAAAAGATGCATTAATTACATTTATGCACCCTCATGGGCCAGCATGACAGTTTCAGTGGCCATCTAGAAAAGACACTTGTTGGATTCCAGAGCAGCATATCTTGACAACTATTCCTGCTCCTACACCGAGTGCCATGGGAAGAGGGTACATGCTGCCAGGGAATACCTTGTCTACTATAGAAAATTTGTTTGAAAGCTTTGAAAAGGAGTTGCACAGTTCTGGATCCAGTTAGAAAGTCAAGGAAAGATGAGTTGGTGGGTGGGTGGGACCTGTGGCTGGACCTGCACGGCTATCAGGTGGCCCCTTGGTGATGGGGTTGCCAATTTCTCAAAAAACTGAAACAGACTCCTTTGTATTAATAAATTATCTTTATCTTTAATAGTTATCAATTAGAGAAATTGGCAGTGGCTTAGCCACCATGGACCAACGCAGGAGTGCAAATAAATTAACAAATATAATGCTAGAAACATCACACGGAACAAAATTTCAAAGCTCTACTAGACCTACAAAAAAGCAAGACACCAAAATAAAAAACTAGGCCCTAGTATTTCAGGACATGCTCTTTTCATTGGTTTTTGTTAGAGTATGGTGCGAGCTGTCCCACATGATCATTTTGAGCTTTAAAGATGGGACGTTTTTGTCAAATTAATTTTGGCCATTTTTGATGCCTTATATCTCAGCAACTAGAACAGGTAGGAAGATCTGGATTGAAACATTTTGTAGCATATGGGCAGTACTTTCTTGGTTTCTAACAAAAGCTCAAAGTGAAGTAGATCCAGAGCTATAATTTTCTAAAAGTGGCTTCCCAGGAATCAAAATATAATTTGAAGCCTACTTTGGGGATATTTTATGGAAAATCTATACTTCCTAGAGCTCTAGTAATGCGAGTTTTGAAATCTACAGTAAATTTTGACCCTAGGAGCAAATTTTCAGAGCAGAAGGATTTGTTACTGTGGAATGCTGACTAGCTAAAAATGTCACAAATAATTCGGCACTCAATGTGATGGACAAAGTAGCCCATGTTCTTGGAGCCCTAGTGACAGAACCACAAGAGATATGGAACTAAAACATTGCAGAACTTCCTTTAAGGCTTAAAGGAATCTGTGAGCAAAGTTAGAACAAAATCTGACATGGTGAGGTGGGGCACTTTTCCAAAATTGGTCCACTTGACGTGGAATGACCCTATAACAAAATAATGAAGTATGATTGGGTTAGATAATCTAAATTACTAAATTTTGTACATTTAGAACAATAGTCTATTTATAGGAACAGACATTAGTCAGTTTTTAGCAGGGCTGTGGAGTCGGCACATAAAAAACCGACTCCGACTCCTCAATTTTTTGTCTATCCGACTCCGACTCTGAAGGTATATTAATTCTAAATCTGCTATGATGATAATTACACAAGAGGCATTTCATCACCACCACGTGAAGCATCATCATCTGTGGTCATTGTTACAGTAACTTTGTCTGTAGTAAAGAATCTTGTAAGTGGTGCTTGTCATTCAGTAGATTTCTGATCTTTTGTTAACTTTGAAGTAGTTGGAAGGTTTTTATTACTATCTTTCTCAATGACAACTTCTAAAATTTTGGGATGGAAACACTGCAAATGTCTTTTCAAATTTGATGCTCTGGTTGGTGCATTTTTATCAGAGCCAGTAAAACCACTGATTTTTGCTTCACATAATTTTTCATCATCATCATTCTATCATACACTGACACACGAAATGTTTCCCATCTGTGGTTATTGTAAAATATTAAAAAACTGCAGACTTTGTTGGAAGTGTCTTTGCCATTGTGAAAGGGGTTTTAGACTTGAAAGTTAAAAACTTATGAAATTTAGAAAGAACTCGAAATTAAATAAGCATTAAAAATCAAAAATATCTGAAAAGAAAAAATGAATTAATGGCATTAGTGTCTGAAATGGAAAACATTGTGTTTATTATTTAAGTGGTTTAACCACCATAGCTGCCAGTGATATCACACAAAAACATATTTTATTAAAATTTATATTGAGGTCGGAGTCGGAGTCGGAGTCGGTACATTTTTACCGACTCCGACTCCAGCACCACCAAAATTGCTTCCGACTCCGACTCCACAGCCCTGGTTTTTAGTATATTAAAATAACTCTGTTGGTTAATAAGGAGAAATTAAATAAATTGTACACACATTTCCAAACTTTTTACCAATACTCAGTGGTGAGCTGGACCCGGTTCGCACCAGTTCGCGTGAACCGGTTGTTGAAATCTTTTTGAAAATAAGAACCAGTTAACTTTTTTGCTGGACACTGAAGAGAAATCTCAGCTCTCAGTAGAGACTTTCTCAGAAAAGTTATGACATCAATCACGCCATAGACGAATGACTCAGCCCACATGCCTTGAGTGGCTAAGACGGGTGGAAATTATTACTGTAATAAGTAATAATAAGGTACGTAAAAATGTTTAAATTTAAAAAAAATAAATTTAAAAGCATAGATGTACTGATATTTATGTTTTGCCTAATAATTCATTATTGCTGAAGTTGACTGAGCAATTTAATTTTAACTATGTAGATAATATGATTCATCGGTTTTTATTAAATAATTCTTCTTTTCTGATTTCATTAGAAATGTCTATTTCTCTAATTAACTATACTAATTAATTGTCATGCAGTTATTAATACCTAGCTGAATCATAAAATGCACACACTTGAAAAAGGCAAATAGCAAGATAATTAATGTAATTAAAATTGCGAAAGGGTGGGGTGGGAAGGGTTGTCAATTTTTTATTGCCGAATTCAGAATTTTTTATACAGAACCCAGTGGTTAAAATTTTGGCAGCTCACCACTGCCAATACTGTATACAAACTTAGATATGTTTGAAATCAGCAAAGCACCAGCAATCCAAAAATAGAATTAAAATGAGGTATGACAATTAGGAAAAAATATTCTGTTTTAACAGAACTTAATATAACACTAACTTACACATCTTTCACCCAACCTCTTGTTGGGGGATCATCAAAAAACTGAACATGAACTTGCTTCTTTCTGTAAATGGTTTTATCAATAGGATGTTCATACACAAGTGCTGGCCACCATGGATATCCTTCTAATTTAGCCCAAACAAAGTCTAGGGATCTAATAACTTGAGAGAAAAATATTAGTTAACTTAGTAATACAGTAATTATTATAAGTATTAAAATCTTAATGAAAATGTTAATATCTAGGTACACTGCTGTTCAATTGACCATCAAAATTTACAGTGGCTGCAAAAAAAACCTGCAAGCCCTTAAAATCTTAGCGTATTTTGCACCCAACTTTTAATGGAATATTTGGTTTAGTAGTTGTACATAATATGGGACTTTCATTCTGTGGAAGAGGATGACTCTATTTTCTTCCTAAAATCAGACAATGAACGCAAACTGTTATTTAGAGGTTTTGAACAACCATTTAACCAATTTCATAAGATTTACTGGCTGAGAGATTTTCATGCAGGATGGAGCACCCTGCCACAAGGCAAAGAAAGTGATAGAGTGGTTACAAAGTAATAATTACAGACTTTTAGATTGGCCAGGAAACAGCCCAGGCCTCAATCCAATAGAAAATATGTGGATTCATATTAAAAAATTACTTCAATATTATAATACCTCAAGTATACCAAAGCTGATGGAAAGCATAAAAATTGTATGGACAACAGAAATCACTGAAGAATATTGCTCCAATTTGATAAATTCAATGCCACACCATATTAAAAGTGTTATTGAACATCAAGGTAACATGACACATTAAGCAATAAATTTTTACCTTTAACATTTTACATTTTTACCCTTATTTAGCTAAATTTTAGGGTGGCAGATTTTTTTTGCAGCCACTGTAGATGACAACTGATGCTGACTACTACATACACAGAATCAATACCTAGACCAAATATGCCTTGTAGTGCCTGTGAAGTTGTAGTAAGCCCTACTGTACTTATCATATAACTAGGATATTTTTAATTTATCAAACTGGCTCTATGCAAAACTGGGGGAAAAAAGGTAATGTGTAGGGGTATCAGTCCAAACAAATTTTCTTTCATCCACCTTTATTTGACTCAAGACTTGTCACCACCTACTTGAGTTCTCACTATTCATTTCCATATTATAAAATATTCTTGCATTTTAATTAAGTCCACACAAACACACATAATTCATAAATAAGGTAGAAAAAATTACCCTTGCCTACTTCCAAAAGTGACTCAGTCAACTGAAACAGCTGATTACTAACTCCCACCAGTTTTTTAATTCTGAAATTAGTAGCTGACTTCAAAGTTACTACTGACAATTTGTTCCATGATAAAATTACTTTTCCTTTGTACCACTCTGTCAGGTAATTTCCTCATGAATGATGTGTTTAGCAAGGTACTGGTACTGGTATTTTAAGTAATAAAGTATGTCACTGCAAATTTCATTTTTCATGCTACTTCATTTACAACTGTGGAACTGAATTACATATACAGTGAAACCTGTTTAATCTGGACTAATTGGGGGAAATCCAGTCCATATATTAAGCAAATTTCTGGATAAAGTGAAATCTAGATGAAGCCTGGTCAAATTCTGGTTAATCTGGACTCAGTCCAGATTATAAGAGCAGAGTCCAGATCACCCATGTGTCGCACACCCACCCATCCCTCCCTAAGACCGTTGCCCAAGCTGTGGGCATGTGTGTTCATGTATTTGTGCTGCATAGTTGCTGTTTTGATACATTCTCCACTGTCAATAGTGTAAATTTCTGATGTTTGAAAGGACTTTATCAAGAATTAGAACGTTTTGTGATGTTTTTTGTGCATTAAAACCATCACAATAACTTAATTCTTGATAGTCATATAGGCTTATCACAATTGCCTATAATATAAGTTTATTAAAATGTATTCTATTTGCATGAAGAACATGAACTTTATTTATTCAAAACACTGGTAAGCAGCGGCACACACCCTATACCACATTCAACCTCACTACACCCAGGTCAATGACAAACACACACACGCACATACAACGTGACATCATTATCATCCAGGCAAATAACACAGCAACTGTATTACTGACAAGGGTAAGACATGACGTGAGTCACTTAGTCACTCATCTACAGCACATGTGTGCACATCGCTGACCTCTCTAGGATATATCGTGACTTTGTAGATGTTCTTACCATGGCTTCTAAAGGCAAGACAGCTGCAAAGGGAGGTCAGAAGAGGGCCAGGAAGGAGTTTAATCTGAAGGACAAGCTAACAGTCTTAGAAGACTGAGAGAAAGGTGTTTCTCCTAAAGTTCTGATGGAGAAGTATAACGAAGAAATTGACCTTCTACGATCTATTGAAGAACAGAAGAACAAGGATAAAATGAAGGTCTCAAGAAACTGAGGGTGCTGCTGGTCAACAGAAAGTGTTTCATACATGCAGCATGCAGCACATGGTGACCTGGACCAGGCCATGTACAAGTGGTACACCCAACAATGTGCTGAAGGTGTGCCAGTGAGGGGCATCAACATTCAGGAGGCAGCCAAAAGACTTGCAGTCCACCTTGGCTTTGAAAATTATAAGTGTAGTAGTGGTTGGCTGCACCATTTCCATAAATGCCACTGCATGGTCAACAAGAAAATAACAGGAGAGATTCTGAGTGCTGACCTGGAAGCTGTGGACCCATTCAAAGTGGAACTTCAAAAAGTGAAGATGGAGAATGACCTGCATGATTTCCAGATTTACAATGGTGATGAAACTGGACTGTTTTGGCGATCTCTCCCATGGAACACTCATGCTGACAAGAGCATTCAGAGTACGCCAGGGCACAAAATAATCAAAAGCATCACCAACTTTGTGGTAAGTACTGAATGTCAATTATGCGGATGAATAATATATTATACTGCAGGTTTGTGATTCAAAAGTGTTTTAAGTTTGCCAACACGTGGGTGATCTGGACTGCATCCGGACTATTTCTGGTTAATCTGGACTCAGTCCGGATTAACCAGAAATAGTTTGGAGTGGTCAGCCTGTCCGGATTAAGCAGATTTCTGGATAAAAAGAGTCCGGATTAAATGGGTTTTACTGTAGTCATTTCTCAAGGCATGCTAAGTAGTTTCAGAAAAAAGTATGCTGTGAAACAATTTCTAAAAAGCATAAAAAATTAACGAATCAGTAGTGAGAGTTTTGTTTTTTAACTGGTAAAACTTTACTATCCAAACAGTGTTTAGAGAGAGTCCATAGGAACCTAATTACTAATTAAACTAAACTAGACTATTTTAATATATTACCAAGCTGTTATGGACTGTCTTTGAACACTAAATAAAATTTTGCTTTTAAATTTTATTAATCACCAAAATGACTAAAATAGCCAAAGAAAAATAGAATATTACCAGTTAATAATTTTAGGAATTTTATGTCTCTAGACCAGGCATGGAGTAATTGTAATTGATTGTAATTATATTTTTGAAAGTAATTGTAACTGACTACCTAAAATATAATTGTAATTACATTAGGAAACCAAGGTAAGCCATACAATTACAATCAACTACTTTAAATTACATGAATATTAAAGTTAATGGGTCATACTTATAGTTTAAACTACTTGTTCTGCATGTCTCAGGGAGCTTTCTTTTGAAATAAAATGTTCCATTTATTTCAAATATTCCTAAAGTACCAGTTTTTTACCCTTATTATTTTGGTAAAATAAATGCCAGTTCTTCTGTCTTATATTAGTATTTTTGAGTGCCTTATCTTTGGTTTCATTAGACCTATCACATACATAACTCTATACCCAATGTCCAATTGTCCATAGCAAGAACTCTTAATGAAAACTACAGTTCTGTGCAATATTAAAAAAAGTATATTTTATTGACCTAATATTATCTAGTTTTCATTTAAGATGGCCAAAACTGAAAATGGAATTGAAATACCTAGGTAGAAAAGCATGACATAAATCAAATATGGTAGTGTGTATTTATGAAAAAAATATTCTTTGTAAATGTAATTAAGTATTTCACCATCTACAATAATTGTAATTAATTACATCAACCAAGTAAATGACCCATGCCTGCTCTAAGCAAACTTTTTTCTGAAACTGTATGGGTATATGTCCTTACTTATAACTACAAGTAATTTTTTAAAATTATAGCTACTCTATCTAAAAGCTTCTTGTTATTTAAGATGAACACACCATAACTACTCCATTGATTTTAAATTTTAACACTAAAATATCTTAAATTCTAGATCTAACAAAATTGGTTATATATTTATATTCATGATCTAACAAAATTTTAATAAGGACACTTGAGAGGCTTATTATTATTACTACTACTACTACTATATATTAAGTTCTATTTCAGTATCATTTTCTTACATATGGTACAATTTCAGTATTTATGGAAAACATTTCGTGGTTAATGTTTGGTCACATGACCTGAACTTTTGTTCAAAAATACATTTTTCTGAGTTAATATTATCTGCTCTTTTCAAATCTGTTAGTTATTTTTTGTGCAAACTATTGTAGAAAATAATATGACCAGTTAGGTCAAATAAATACTTGGTTAGATCAATTGAATGCCAGGTTAGATCAATTGAATGCCAGGTTAGGTCAACTGTATACCCTTGATGATATTTTCCTTAGTTTTAACGAAAATATCATATAAACTTTAAATAGCTGTAGGTAACTTTCTTAATATTCATTTATATTTGTAGTCGGGGGGTGGTATGATGTCATGCTACACTAGCATAGTAAGTCATTTGCTCATCCAATAAACCTAACAGAATTTTAGACTTACCGGTAGTTTTCTACAATGTTTGACTGTGAAGGTTGTTCTCCGACTTACCTACAGTGTATCAAACATTTTGGTCATAACAGTACATCTATAGATTTTTAGGTTATGTTTTATTGTATAAAATTAAAATATAAAAAATACATTTTTCAAGTGTATTTTGGTGTGCTTTGTTCGAATATGACCTTCATTTCTTGTGCAAATGAACAGAAATACAGTTGTCATTGCATGGCCCAAACACATATTTCTGTTCATTTGCACAAGAAATGAAGGTCATATGGAGGTTATTATGTATTTTATCACACTCAAGTCATTTTACACACCAAAATACATTTTTCTAGTAGTATTTGATGTGATTTGTTCAAATATGACCTCCATTTCCGTCGGAAATGAGATCCAACAAAGTTATAGTACTTTGAAGTTTGGCTCATTTTCAAGGGAAATGGAAGTCAAAATCTAAGCAAAACACATCAAATATTACTAGAAAAATGTATTTTGGTATTAATTAACCTAACCTAACCTAACCTAACCGTACCGTGGCTAAACGAGCCTAACCCTGGCTAAACGAGCCTAACCCTGGCTAAACGAGCCTAACCCTGGCTAAACGAGCCTAGAGTATTACCTTATTATGGATTAGGTGGTGGATACAGACGAGAGCTCGTTTAGCCAGTGTTAGGCTCGTTTAGCCAGGGTTAGGCTCGTTTAGCCACGGTTAGGTAAGGTTAGGTTAGGTTAATTAATACCAAAATACATTTTCCTAGTAATATTTGATGTGTTTTGCTTAGATTTTAACTTCCATTTCCCTTGAAAATGAGCCAAACTTCAAAGTACTATAACTTTGTTGGATCTCATTTCCGACGGAAATGGAGGTCATATTTGAACAAATCACATCAAATACTACTAGAAAAATGTATTTTGGTGTGTAAAATGACTGAGTGGGCTAAAATACATAATTACCCATATTTGAACAGAGCACACCAAAATACACTTGAAAAATATATTTTTGACCAAAAGTTCCTATAACCATTGCTGAAATAGGGGATACATAAAATATACACATAATTTTAAAGTTTTATGAGTATTACTAGATAGGGAATTTGAATCACTTTTTCTCTGTTTAGTGTTCTTCCACTTTCCCATATTAAATTAATTTATAGTTAATTGAATGCCTAGTTAGGTCAACTGTATGCTCTTGACAATTGGTTAGGTTAAGTTATGATATTTTTGTTAAAACTAACAAAAATATCACAGCTTAACCTAACCAATCATCAAGAGTGTACAATTGACCTAACCAGGCATTCAATTAACCATAAATTAATTTAATGCAGAAAGTGGAAGAACACCCTTTATTCTCTATAAGAATTAGGTTTGAACAATTTAGATGCAAGTAACTTTTCTTATTAGAATTTGACAGAACTGAAGGGCATAATAAGAAAACAGAACTGTAGACTGGATCAAAGAAAATACTGTAGTCATAGTAATAGATTTTTGGAATGATTTGCCATATGATGCATAGTAAGTAATAGTTCCATAGTTTTAAGAAAAAATTGGACACTTTCAAGAATAAAATAATTTATAAATGTAAGCAATGTAAATTTTAACTGAAATTATGCACACTACATTTCACTTGGAAAACATGAATCCACTCAGGCCTATCAGTAATTCTGTAAATAGTTTTGTTTCTTAGCTAACTTGAAATTAATATTTTACAAAATCTGATTATAAAATACTATATAACTTCAAATCATTTGTTACATTACATTTCATTTGGAGAACACGCAGCCACTAGACCTAATGTCAGTGAAATTCCAGAATCCAGACGCAGTTCAGTGACAGAGTTGTTGGGTCAAGTTTGATTAGGATTAGGTTATATTAAACTAGGTAAAGTTAAGGCCTAAGTACTAATTACGGCCCGTCTCCGAACTAAGTTAAATTCTGGGATTTTACCCTCATCTCTCCTCACTAATGAAACAAATCATATATACCATTCCCTCGTAATGTAATAACATGCGTATCCTTTTCATTTCCTTTTCCTGGTGAAGAAGAGTTTGTTTCTTTCTGTGAATTTGCCTTGTCTTTGGGTTTCACATTTGGGGTTTTCTTAAAAAATGAAAATAGTGTTGGTTGATGCTTAGACATTTCAGTTGAGAATCAAAGTTTCATAAAGTTTTAGCCAAGTGTATCTGAAACAATATTTGGATTATAGCTAAGCAGCATTAGTTAACCTGGGAATTTGAAAATTTTGGCGCATTGTTAACCTACAAAATCTATGTCATTTTTCGACATTGGTAAATTTAACCTCAGTGGATGAAAATGAAGTTTGATTGGTTGGTTGATTGATTGGTTTATCTGTTTTACGTCCGTCCAACTGAAGGCACTGAGATGAAATAAAGTTTGGTGGAGTATACTAGGCATAGTTTAATTAGGCTGACCATACGTACAGTTTTGAACGGAACAGTACCGTTTGTTTTATATTTCCTGGCCGTCCCGTCATTTTAATAAAAATGTCAATTTTGTCCCGGTTTATATACTTACTTTTTCATGAATACAGAATATTACATAACCCCGTCCCTTTTTTGCCATCCCAATGTCCCGTTTTTGTCTCAAGGAAATATGGTCAGCCTAAGTTTAATACAATTACCAAGTCTCATCATCTCACTTCTGAGCTGTCATACTAAAATGAATGTACAATAGTCTACAGTTTAGTAACTTATTTACAAAGCTGGGCACAAACCGTTAATCCGTTAATCGTTAATTAACGAAGTTAACTTTTTCGTTAACGATTTAACTTTTAAGTTAACTTTGAAAATCATTATCGGACTAATTAACTTCCGTTACATTTAACTTCCGTTAACTCAAGTCCGTTAACCCCAAAAATTCATAAATAAACGTTTAAAAGTTTCTATTATTTTCAGTGCTGAGCAGGTGCGCAATTAATCCGCCACTGTTAATAGTGATGAACGAATTTCCATTTCCGCAGTGCAAAATCAGGCGATATATTTGTTTCCGTCGCCACAATTTGTGTCTTACCAAATATGGTAATTATTTATGGCATTGATTTGAGCAAAACATGGTCGACTGTAAAATCATTTCCAGATCATGTCACCTGTGGCCAAAGCACTCGACAAGATCCAGGGGGAGGAACAAGCCTACCTTGGGACTCTGCTGCCAACAGTTGCTGCGACAATCTTCAGGCTTAAGGACTTGAAGTCCAAGGGCCTCGTCTACTACAGCGCCTTGGTCGACGCACTTTTGGCAGGTATCGACAAAAGGTTTGGGCCCCTCCTGGAGGATGACGAATGCCAGCTGGCTGCTGCCTTCCATCCCAGGTTTCGCCTCATCTGGTTGGACAAGTATGACAACACCAAGGTCGCCAGGGTGAGGAAAAGCATGGAGGGTACAGTCGAGGAGGCCATGAAGCAGCAGTCCAACGAAGTGGGCAGCAACAGTGGAGGCAGCAACAACGAGGAGGAGGAGGAGGATGACTTCTTCAGTGCTGTCATCCAGACAAAAGAGAGCAGCAGAAGCCACAGGTCACTCAAGGGCAAGGCCCAGAACTTGGTCAAGACCTGGCTGGAGACCAACTCCAAGGACTTGCTGACAGATGCTGCCTTCTTGGGTGAGCAACTGTTGGTGGACTTGTTCATCAAGTTCAACACAGCCATCCCCTCCAGTGCTGCAGTGGAGCGTTTGTTCTCTATGGGCAAGGACATCCTGAGGGCCAAGAGATCATCCCTGTCTGATGAAAACTTTGATATGCTAATTTTCATGAAGGGCAACATGCATCTCATGGACAAAATGGAGAACGAGAAGAAGAGGGAAAATTAAATTATATATATATTGTGTTTTTCATTTGTTTTATAATAAAAGTTAACGTTAACGGTTTATCGGTAACTTCCGTTACATGTTTAACGAATTAACGGATTAACGGTTAACGAAGTTAACTTTTTGGTTAACGGATTAGCGGTTAACGAAGTTAACTTTTTGGTTAACGATGCCCACCACTGCTTATTTATTACCATACTCGCACAACTTTAATCTCTCGGAAAGTAATGAAAAGTTATATTGTTTTTGTTTCCTCTAATCTGTATGTTATTACAACCGTAAAAAGCACAATATATAACAAATCCTGGCCCAAATCAAATCCAGGTTTGCGCACAATCCCTCCGTTTGCATGTTGCATGTCTGGTCTTTCTAATGAATAATTCTGATGCATGTCTACCTGGTAGCTTCATGTCAGTAGCCTAAAATTAAATGGATACAAACGTAGCAAATTTTTAGAAACGAAAGCTAAGGCCTAAGTAAAACTTAGTTAGATTATAAAAAAGCAAAATCAGGGTCTAAACAAAAGTAACTATAAATCAGCCGATTTGCATTTTTTTCGGTCACAGATTTTTATACCCTATCAAAGCAATCAAAGGCAATTATGATCGTAACGAATAGATGACGGCTTAGGTTAAATAATGTTCTTATAAATGAAAATCAATTATATTTAACCACACCACCATATATTTTTAAATATAAGTTGTTGTTTTTTTATGGATAAATATTCCCAATGATTCTTAATATGGTTTACATACGGTGTACAGTAATTACCGTACATGTTGGAAAGAGGAAATCAACATTGAAATTGACCAAAGACATCTATGAAATCTAGAATATAATCATAGTCTAATACAATTACCAAGTCAACTCATATCATTCATGAGCTGTCATGCTAAAATAAAAATAAGATAACCTACATTGACTTTTACAACTTACGCTAACCATACTCTACATAACAGTTTATCTCTCGGAAAGTAATGAAAAATTATATTCTTGTTTTCTCTAATCTGTATGTTATTACAACCGTAAGAAGCACAATACGTAACAAACCCTGACCCCAATCAGAAATTAGCAGCCATTCCAGACTGACGCTCACCCACCTCGACTTCTTGACTGACGCTGCTGAATTTTAATAAGACAGAAACTCATGATGAGATTTGTAATGTTCATGTGGGAAGGATTTGCAAGTCAATTTTAGTATGAATGTTTATGAATAAGTGTTTAGGAGATGACTTAGTAATTAAATTAGACAATGGTATAATCTGTGAGCCGAGATAGAAAAAATCACTTAGTTTTGTAAATTCGATCAAGACAGTCTGTCAGGAAATTAAGTTGAAAAACAAAGTTTAAATTACTTTAATGCTTACTACAAGAATAAGAAAATGCTTAATTTTTATCAATTCACAAGTAAAATTTAATTTAATTATAATTTTAGAATTACTTGATATACTAGGTGAAAATCTTGAGCAACGTAAATAATGTTCCAATAATAATATAACACATACCAAGCCAAAATGATGAATATTGTGTATTTTTCTTTATTTTTAGGTTCGTAACAAACAACTGAAAGAAACCAGAGAGTGGAGAATCTGAAAGAACAAAGCCGAAAGTATCAATGGAAAATTTTCTGATAAAATTGAGTACGCAGTCTAGAAAAAGTAGAAAAAAAAATGTGGAAGAGAAGTGCCAATGAAGAAATATAGAAGAATGTAGAACAAGTAGCAAAATGTGGAAGTATTACTAATTATTTTGCATATTACTGACTATACTGTCTTTTTTCAAAATTGATGTCCGTGCGTTTGATTGGTCCGCTCAAAGATAAGGGCCCCTACACCTGCACATACTTAGCGGAAGTCCTGATAACAATACTGTTACTCTGTTAGGATAGTGTAAATTAACAATATCATATATCTTAAAGTACCTATTAAAAATTCTTGTGTAATTTAATTTAGTTTTTGTTTTAAACACATTAACTGCTTATACTTACAAAAAATATTAAAGTAATTTTCTTGTGGTAAATAGTTTAAAATATTAATAATAACTACTTACTTTTTATTTTTATTATATATTTTTTCTGTCCTTCAGCCCATATCACACGGACGTTTGTTGCTATTTACGTTGTGTCGTAAGAGAGCCGTTTAAATACGATTAGTACACACATGTACTTCATGTTTTGTTGTTGTTAAGTGTGATGGTGAGGCTGAGTGACGGTGACCCGGCCCCACTTGTAACTGATGAATTTGTGGCGTGACATTTAATTTTATTTACCCATTTCCACCTAAGTACTCCTTAGAAAACTTTAGGTCGCTAATAATTTAATTTTATAGGAATAATTTTTTAAATATGCAAGAGACAATTTTGAGCCAAAGTACATATTGAAAGACATCACAGCAGTTGGATTTTTTCTGTACACAGCTATTTGTAGATTATTAAGTTGTAGCAGAAACTCCTTAAAACGCTGTCTGGGTGAGATAAATGATGTAAACAAAACTAGTTCTTCCTTCCCTTTTGGCAAAGATGTTGGAGTAAAGCTTGAATTTACCATATGAGTCAAATATGGCAAATCAAGAAATTTTAAAGAAAGATGCTGTTCGTATTAAAGTGATACAGGTAACTTGTAATTTAATTATAATTAATTAAATTTTTGGGAGTAAAATTGGGCAAGAACTTGTACGTCGAGGCCTAAGACATGTTTGAAATTGGTTTTTCGTTTGTCCTGAGCCAGCATGCAAAATCTTCGCGCGACGCTCCCGTTTTTAGAAAAGCTCTCGTTTTCCAGATTGTGAAAGTTAGCGTAATATGAAAAAAAAAAAAAAATTCTCGCACAATATTTCAGTAGGCTATGTGGGCAACTTTAGTTAAAACTTCCCTGACACAGCCACCAGAGTTTTATGGAAAAAATTCAGGCAGATTCTGTAGAGTCTGGAGCCTGAGACAAACTTGGTTACAAGCAGGGTTGTGGAGTTGGTCCAAAATTTTCCGACTCCGACTCCACACATTGTAAAAATTTGACTCCGACTCCACACATTGTAAAAAATCTAAAAATCCGACTCCGACTCCTCACATTTTAAATATACGACTCCGACTCCTCTAGTGTTTCACTCTATAATTATCATAATAATAAGACATTTCATCACCACCACACTAAGTGTGAAATTTTATATTTTATATTTTATATTTAAATAAATATTAATTGTATATTCTGAAAATGTAAAAAAAAATATTAAAAAAACTTAATCTAGGGGCTATCAATGAATAAGGTTTATTGACCAAAAAAACTAAATAACCTAAATGTTAGTATTTAGGATTTAGAAATTAAGGGTGACACAGGACACAGAAATTGGAGTCGGAGTCGGAAGTTTTTTACCGACTCTGACTCCGCCCTGAAACGTGCGACTCCGACTCTCCGACTCCACAACCCTGGTTACAAGTTGCGGTAAATATGGATATTATGGCCTCCACCAAGTTGACAATACTGGCTATTATGAAACATTTCAGCATAATTTTAGGAGTCTAATGGTATATATTATTATTTGTGCAATTGCGTATTTATAATGTTATAAGCTTTTAAAGAAATTATTTTCTTAACTCCATTTTTTGAATGACGTCATCATAAGTGTATCTACTTGGGTGGAAAAAAACAAAAAATGAGTTAGTGTTGTCCATTTTCTTCATCGGCCTCCACCAAGTTGACAATACTGGCTATTATCAAACGTTTCAGCATAATTTTAGGAGTCTAATGGTATATGTTATTATTTGTGCAATTGCGTATTTATAATGTTATAGGCTTTTAAAGAAATTATTTTTGTACCTCTATTTTTTGAATGACGTCATCATAAGTATATCTATTTGGGTGGAAAAAAACAAAAAATGTGGTATAGTGTTTAACGTTTTCTTCATTAGTTGGTTTTCCAATATGGCTTGTGAAGGATGTGAGATGTATTTCGAAGATGTTATTATGGAAATTAACAATAGTGATTACGTTAGGTTAGGTAGGTTAGGTTAGGTAGGTTCTCTAGCAATTTGGACACTGGAATGCATTTTTCTAGTAGTATTTGATGTGCAATGTTAAAATCTAGCCTTCATTTTATGGGGAAATGAACCAAAATATGTTAAAATTTTGAAGTCTCATAACTTTTGATTGGTTCATTTCCACATAAAATGAAGGCCAGATTTGAACAAAGCACATCATACACTACTAGGAAAATGTATTTTGGCATCAAAATTGGGTGGAGGCCGTAATATCCATATTTACCCAAGTTGCAACTAGACTGCCCAATCTACTTGAGTTTTTTGATGTGTTGCGCGAGGTTGTTTTTAATAAAACTTGTTACCAATGCATTGATGTCATTCTGATATAGTTCATGTATTTAATGCTGGTTTTTTTATTACCAATACAATATGGTTTCATTAATTTGCTGGCATGTTTTATTGATTAAAATTAAAATTCTTCTGGCAAGATAAAATATCTTTGGCCAACTTAGGGGTTAGTTATATTAATCTTATAGCTATTTAGGGTTATATATTTTTCTATGACTCAAGTCTAATGATTTGAAGCTTTGAGCTCACTAACAATTTAAAATTTGGGTAATGGTTCAGAATACGGGCACCACTTAACCCTTTGAGGACCACGGGACATATGTGTCCCAGCGAAATAATAATATAAATTGTACAATGATGCAACGTTTCTACAAATACATCTAAATGTTTATATAGGTATCATTTAGTTGTTGGAAAATTAACCCCAAAATGGGTCATTTAAGTGACTATAGTTACTAACATATCTAATTGTGAATACCAATAACACCTAAACTTTTAAGTTCAAAGAAACGTATATCGGTCGTCAAAGGGTTAAGCAAAATTTCGAAAAATACCATAGAGACAAAGTTGTTTCTCTCATTAAAATACGTTTATTGCATATGTTGCATAGTCAAAAAAATGAAGTTAGAATCTAAGAAATTTTGAGTTGGTAGCCCTACTATCGTATCGTTCATTCACTTCAGTTTGAAAATGGCTTCGGTCTGTGACGGATGTGCAGTGACGCTAGTAGAGCTCACATGGTGTTCTCCCTTTAAATGTAATGTGTCCAATTTGTATAATTTAGGTCTCTGGGGTATGGGGGCTCTGCCCCCTTAAAGATCACATATCAGAAATTGATTGGTATAAGGTTTTATATTTTTTAGGTTAGTTAGGTTAGGTTTTCCATGAAACCTAGGTTTTTCTCATGGTTTTTGATGTATTTCATCATTCATGACACATGTTTTTTCCTCCAAAACATGCTAAAACCATTGGTTTCCTGTTGTTTAGGATAAATCTGACCATTGTTATTACAGTAAATTATTGCTTGTACTGTGTTCCCCCACCCAAAACCCCCGGTTCCCATGGTGGTCCCCCCAGATTGTAGTAGGGGTTGGGGGGGGTGAAATCACTTCAAGCAATAATTTACTGTAATAGCGATGGTCACATTCATCCTAAACAACAGGAAACCAATGGTTTCAGCATGTTTTGGTGGAAAAAACACAAAAGTTGAGGTGGCGCCCCTATTCTGAACCATTACCAAAATTTGTACCATCAACTATGGATACTTGGGACATATTGACCTTGGTATTTATAGTTAGATACTTTATACTGTATATATGAATATGTGAAACAATAAATAATGCCCCCAAATTCAGCCCTTTTTAATTTAAAAATGCTATTGAAGCCTCAAAAACTAAATGTCTGGAAAATAAATTACCCCTATTGTCCCAGGTATCCCCAGTTGAAAGTAAGTAAATTGTTGATATAGGCTGCTGTTTAATTTTTGGTAATAATCTATTTAAGCTCCCATTTCTCCAATTTTCATAAATTACCGTATACATTGGTAGCTTTGTTTCTTCATTAAGAATGTGATTTAGACAGTTTCTAGTAAGGGAAATGCTTCAAAACCTAATCTAACCTAGCATTTTGAAGCACAGCTTGCCTTGCTATAATGCCAACTGTTTTGAGACAACTATTCAGACCCTCAGAAAAGGTTGCATGCTTTCCTCATTGCAACAGCCCAGCTCTACCCACCACACTAATTGTGGAAATGTACATACAGCTTTTGTTGGGTACCGCAAGGTTAGGTTAGGTTGTCTCAAAATAGTTGGTATTATAGCAAGGTGAGCTGTGCTTCAAAATGCTAAGTTAGGTTAGGTTTTGAAGCATTTCCCTTATTAGAGACTGTTTAAATCACATTCCTAATGAAGAAATGAAGCTACCGATATATAATTTATGAAAATTGGAGAGATGGGAACTTAAGTAGATTATTACCAATTTTTTATCTAAAGTTTGCTGGGTCAATATTTGGGAAATGCATGGCCTCTGAATTCAGATTTTTTTATTCATACCAGTTGTTAGTACATATGATTTGATAAATTTTAAAAAAACTAGACCTTGTGCTTTTAAAAAATAAGGGAGATATTTTCTGAGAAACTGGTTTTGAGAGGTGGTAACAAAAAAAAAAAAAACCATAAGATTATCCTGCATTATTTTTTTGCGAGAAATTGTAAAACTTTATCCATTGCCACAATAAAAAGTTAGTTATTTTTCAGTTGATTTAGTGAAGGTTATGTTAGGTTAGGTTAACCTTCATTAAAATGAACATAACCATCATTAAAATGAACCTAAACTAACCATCATTAAAATGAACCTAAACTAACCTTCACCAAAATGAACCTAAACTAACCTTCACCAAAATGAACCTAAACTAACCTTCACTAAAATGAACCTAAACTAACCTTCACTAAAATGAACCTAAACTAACCTTCACTAAAATGAACCTAAACTAACCTTCACTAAAATGAACCTAAACTAACCTTCACTAAAATGAACCTAAACTAACCTTCACTAAAATGAACCTAAACTAACCTTCACTAAAATGAACCTAAACTAACCTTCACTAAAATGAACCTAACTAACCTTCACTAAAATGAACCTAACCTAACCTTCACTAAAATGAACCTAACCTAACCTTCACTAAAACGAACCTAACCTAACCTTCACTAAAACGAACCTAACCTAACCTTCACTAAAACGAACCTAACCTAACCTTCACTAAAACGAACCTAACCTAACCTTCACTAAAACGAACCTAACCTAACCTTCACTAAAACGAACCTAACCTAACCTTCACTAAAACGAACCTAACCTAACCTTCACTAAAACGAACCTAACCTAACCTTCAAAACGAACCTAACCTAACCTTCACTAAAACGAACCTAACCTAACCTTCACTAAAACGAACCTAACCTAACCTTCACTAAAACGAACCTAACCTTCACTAAAACGAACCTAACCTAACCTTCACTAAAACGAACCTAACCTAACATTCACTAAAACGAACCTAACCTAACATTCACTAAAACGAACCTAACCTAACATTCACTAAAACGAACCTAACCTAACATTCACTAAAACGAACCTAACCTAATTCACTAAAACGAACCTAACCTAACCTTCACTAAAACGAACCTAACCTAACCTTCACTAAAAAACCTAACCTAACCTTCACTAAAACGAACCTAACCTAACCTTCACTAAAACGAAAAAACCTAACCTAACCTTCACTAAAACGAACCTAACCTAACCTTCACTAAAACGAACCTAACCTAACCTTCACTAAAACGAACCTAACCTAACCTTCACTAAAACGAACCTAACCTAACCTTCACTAAAACGAACCTAACCTAACCTTCACTAAAACGAACCTAACCTAACCTTCACTAAAACGAACCTAACCTAACCTTCACTAAAACGAACCTAACCTAACCTTCACTAAAACGAACCTAACCTAACCTTCACTAAAACGAACCTAACCTAACCTTCACTAAAACGAACCTAACCTTACCTTCACTAAAACGAACCTAACCTAACCTAACCTTCACTAAAACGAACCTAACCTAACCTAACCTTCACTAAATTGATGGAAAAAATAACTAACCTTTGCAGTGGATAAAGTTTCACAACTTGGAAAATGTAAAAAAAATCATTAAAGTGAAAAAAATTGATATATCCCTTATTTTTCAAAAAGTACAAAGTCTAGTTTTTTTAAAATTCATCAAATCATATGTACTAACGACTGGTATGAATAAAAAATCTGAATTCAGAGGTTGTGCATTTCCCGAATATTGACCATTTGCTGAAATAATGACATGAAATTAATTTAATTTTATGAGTGACATTAATTTGCTGGGTATTTTTCCATTATCTGACCCCATGCAAAATTATTGAATGCCTGGTTGGGTCAACTGTACAGGTACACCCTTGATGATTAGTTAGGTTAAGTTGTGATATTTTTGTTAGTTTTAACAAAAATATCACAACTTAACCTAGCCAATCATCAAGGGCATACAGTTTGACCCCCCCCCCCCTTTCCCCCCAGGCATTCACTAATTTTGCATGGGGGCAGATAATGGAAAAGTACCATTTGCTGTAACACAGGTTATTTAGCACTACTAACATTACTTCTATACTTTTTATAGCATAGCAATGCAGAAGTGGATTCTCAGTGTTGTAGATTTAGTGTTGCTCCAGAACTAACAAGTTATGAGGTGTTGTGTAACCTCATTGCTCGTGCTTTTGATATTAAAGGGTAAGATTTAATACCTTTGTGAGTGATTCCATTTGTCTTGGATTTTATAGTTGCATTACAGCTTAGTTCCTAATTTAATGGTAGGTACGGTACTACAGCACACCATACTGCATGCAATTACTGCCTGTTGTATGGTCCTGTATTCTATAGTGAGTAAAGACATTCTTAAAATGTTTACTGTTGCATTTAATAAGTTGAATAAAAGTAGAAAGTAAAGACTATTATTTTTTATTTTAAGTTTTTCTTTCCTGGAAAAAATCTTAAGTAGGATTTAACCCTAGGTATAGGATGAATTGTAATAAGTATGGTTTTTTTTTCAGAGATTTTCAGACATGCTATTTAGCAAGAGATGATAGATTTGCAGAAGCCTGTTGGCTTCCACTGTTATCTGATTTTGATTTGGAATTGGCCTTTCAAAGGTGAGTCTAATTGTTCTCAAGTCTGTATTATCTAAAGGAAGGTAAGCTTATGTTTAAATCAGAAATTTTCAATTTCTAGTGGTCAGAATGATCTCTAAAGGGTATTATTTCTATAATGAGATACCTGAAGAAGCAGGAATGCAGGACCAGTAGATTAATCAAGAAGAATGGAACACTGATGTGTATCAGCACCAGTGGTACTTACTGAAGCATGAAGTGAATATACAAAATTATAACTAAATTGCAATATATTTACAAGTAAATATGTATAAACCAATATTGAATGATAAGACAAATGCTTCACACACTAAAATACATGCAACAGGTGCAATGGGGTACCTGTAAGTTGCAGAAGCAGTCAACAAAACCAGTGAATAGTTTAGGGTCATGCTTTAAGAGGGAGTTTAAAAAGACCAAAACCTTTAAAGAAGCACAGACACCAATCCAGTTTGTTAATCCAGATATGATGATCAGAGAAAAGTAAATCCAATGTAGATAAATCTCATTATAATAAATCCAGTATTGTTAAGTTCCACTTGCCTTCCCAAGAAAAAATAGGAAAATATCAAGCAAGTAGGAGGTTACATGTAGATGTAGCTATAAAAGAGAGATAATATTTAAGCATATAAGCATGAAGTTTTGAAAAGTCAGGATATTGGATTATGATGATAAGCAAGGAATTTGACTCTTCTTAATAGTAAGCAAGGTGTTCAGTTATATAACAGACTATTTATTGCCTTAATTAAATAATAGCTAACAATTTTTGTCACTGGTTTTAACAAGATAACTCTTTACTAACTACCTCAGGAAATAGAAAGGAAACATGATTAAATCATATATATATATATATATATGATGCAAACTCGCAAGGAAAAAGGATAAGTGATTCCAAGGTCTTTTATGTATTTAAAAATGTACCTCTTCAAGAAATGAAGAGGTGTACTGTTGAATATGCAAAACATCTTGGAAGCCCTTTTCCTCTTATTCTTGTGGGTTTGTATCATTTATTTATTTCACATGTTTAATTATGAAATTCATCCTGTCATCACTTTTGATGCATTCTCATTCCTTTTCTGTCCAACTCTCTAACACAAGGGTTAATTGGTATTTTCAGTCTCTTGTGTAATCAAGTGGTCAACTCTGGAACAATCTCCCACACTCTGTCTTTCCCCCTGTCTATTACCTCCAGTCTTTCAAATGCAGTGTGTTCAGGCACCTCAAACACCCTGGACCTTGATTTTTGCTCTCTTCTTCCTCTAAGGGTGGAGGGGACATTTTTTGCCTTTGCCAGCATTCACCCTTGTCCCCTCTATCCTGCATAAAAAAAGTGTGTGTGTGTGTGTGTGTGTGTGGTTTTTTTACAAAAAGGTTCAAACACCCTTTCAGCAGAGGCTTTCTTCATCCTTGTACCATCTTTTGGATTCATTCCTTCAATAGCCAAGCCCATTCTTAATTTCTTCTTGACAATATGCTCTAACTCAGTAAGATTTTCCAGATTTTTTTCCATGGACCACATACTTCAGATGTCCCCCTGAGACACTGGACAAATTGGACATTGAGGTCCAGGGCCTATAAAAATCATTCCAAAATGTTTTATTTTCTACTGCCCCAACCATTTTACACTTTTTGGATGTACACTGGATAATTATCTTGTTGGAATAGCCATCCACACACCATTTTCAACTTCCACATTGAAGGCAGAAGGTTTTTATCCAAAATCTGATCTCTTGGTGACTCAGTTGCTCCATCAATTGCATCAGAAAATTGAGGCTTTCATACCTGAAATGCTAAAGGTGCCCATTAGATTATATGCAAATGTATATTATATATATGACGAGTTGATTTCCAAAAGACCCCAAGTCTATAAAACCAGTTTCTAACATATTGGTACATTTTATATTTTTTTACTATAGTCAGTCCTTAAAGTAGTTTTTTTTCACATTAATGTTGGGAGTGAATGCCAGTAAGCAAAAAAAGATGTCTGAATAAAATCTAGTACACATGGTTAATTTGTAAAGATGTTTTTTTGTTTGTAATTAGTGGTGGACTTAACACCTTTTAGAACACAATCAGACATATGGTCCAAAAGACTTCTGGATTACACCAAAACAAATACAAAAAAATAGCTGTACAAAACCAGTGTATAATATTTATTTCAATATCTCTACCAGCTCAGTCAATTATATCAAGCCAAAATGTCATCCTGATGGTGAGCCACACACCACTGTTGAGCTCATGCCATGCGTATGTTGGACTCAGCATGCATAGTGTTCACCACACATCCTCATTTATCTCTCACTGTAGATGTAGTATACATACAATTATACTAACATTGTACTTTATAGAGGGTGCTGTTGGTGGATTTGTGGATTTAGACCAATAGTTCCCAATGTGGGTGCCACGCCCCCCATACAAAATGTATGTACTTTAATTTTAAGAAAAATTGTAAAATTGTTACCTTTTATTAATAAATCACTTATCCTGTTATATTATTATCTTTATGAGGGAGCACCAGCAAATATTGATGGACATAAGGTGGCATTGGCCTAAAAAAGGTTGGGAACCACTGATTTAGACCCTTTTGGAAACAAAGTGAATTGGACTTTGTACCTTTTGGAAACAAAGCCATATTATTATGTCCATTATGAAAGGGATATAATACCCTTTTGAAACTAATCAATAACACACCTTGATGCACATGGCCATGAACTGTTTTTTAGTGGTACAAACTCAACTTCGACAAAAAATGGACTTAGCACCTTTTGGGAATGAACACATGCGCCCTCCCGGCCCTAGCACCCAAGGATGATGGGGCTCAACCCTGCAGTCCTCGTCATCCTTGGTCTTTTTCACTTCGACTGTCCCCTCTGCCCTTTCTTTTTCCTCTGTCTTTCCTCTCACTTTTTCTTTGTTTTTCCGCTGAGATATGCCCTTTTAAATAGAGGTGAATCGGTTTTTCCTGAACTTAAAAAAAATATATATATATATGGGAATGAACTCAGAATGGTTCCCTTAGGTTTTTATGATACACATGGACTGTGCATGGAACAAGGAACTCTTCTACTTATTCAGACTATAGTGGATTTAATTATCCTAGAAGAGTTCCTTGTTCCATGCACAGTCCGTGTGTATCATATATATATATATATATATATATATATATATATATATTCAGGGTGTGCTAGGTGTGTGGCACACACCCACAAAAGCTGTAAAATAATTATTTTTAAAAATTAATAAATAAATGATTAAATATTTTATACTAAATAATATTTAATAAAAATAAAAGGTCATGATAATTTTGCATGCATTAATATACAGTATTAACCTTCATTGCTGTTTCTAGTACTTTCTATTTGCTGGTCATAACTACGGTTGAGCTAAACCTTTTTCACACACTTTAGGGAGGAGGGATAGAAGTGAGGACAGGCAGAAGATGGGGGAGATGAAAGGGAGTGTTAGGGAATAGTGGGGGTTATTACTAGCTGAAGTCGAGTGGAGTGGAGTGGCAGTAGCACACAGCTTGCTGTTTGGTGTGAATGTCTTGCAGTGTTATTCGATAATATAGGCTATATAGCCTACTTTTGTTACTTATGCACAGCAGAAAGAGAATGGGATTTGCATGATTCACTCATTTTTAATAAATCACTATTGTTTGTATGTTTAACTTTCCAATTATTACTACTTTTCTACACTAGGTTTTTTCTATCTCGCGTATATATATAAATATATATACACACTGCCATTTAAAAGCATGCCATTTATTATATATAACTTAAATTTTAGGCTTTAGGTACCTTGTTATAATGTTCAGCACACCTTGTTTTGTTAACTACCATACGCCACTGATTATATATATATATATATATATATATATATATATATATATATATATATTTTTTAGTTCAGGAAGAACCGATTCGCCTCTATTTAAAGGGCATATCTCAGCGGAAAAACAAAGAAAAAGTGAGAGGAAAGACAGAGGAAAAAGAAAGGGTGGAGGGGACAGTCGAAGTGGAAAAAGACCAAGGATGACAAGGACTGCAGGGTCGAGCCCCATCATCCTTGGGTGCTAGGGCCGGGAGGGCGCACGTGAAACCTCCAGGAACAAGCACGTACAAACGAGCACAAAGAGCACTCAAGAGCACGAGCTTAGAACCCCCTTGCGGGGATATATATATATATATATATATATATATAATTATATATATATATATATATATATATATATATATATATGGTAACTGGGCCCTACTAAGTTTAAAGTAAATTTCATTATTATTTTTTCCATACATACCTACAATTTATACTTTTATATAATGAAATTTACCTTAAACTTAGTAGGGCCCAGTTACCCCATTTTATGGTAATAATAATATAGTCTTATTGTATTTGAGTTGTTCTTTATGGCAGGAAAACCTTTACTAATTTATTATTCTTGTATATCAGGTCTTCAGATCCCTATTTATTGGTAAAGGTAGAGCTTATAACGACATCCAATGGAATGTGGGATGTATCAAACATTGATTTACCAAAATTGAGTCTTCCTGATATACCAAAGAATAATTATTCAGTTAAACTTCCTGGTTTGTTCAAAGAAAAGGTAAGCTTTGATTATTATTTTGTTTGATTTTTAAAACTTTTGGGGGGGGATCTGCAGAAACTGAATACAGTACTGTACTGTAAAGGTTATTTAGAGTTTAAAAAATAAGATGATGATGTCTTTATTAACAAAGGCATACTTTATGATACTCTTATTGATAGGTTTGACTATTCGTTACTATAAAAGCGAACCTATAAGATCTTGAAGGAATTATTTACAGAAGTTTTATATCAATTGTTTTAATAAAAAAATACATGGGGTCAGAACTGATGTTGTACCGTATATATTTGTAGGCCTATGCTGCTCATGTATATTAATGTTGTAAATGCAAAAAACTTCACTTTTTTCTACATGAAGGTCAAAATATGATAATAAAAACCCACTCTAATAGACAGAGTTTATTTCCACAACAGTTTCGATGCCCACTGGCATCCTCTTCGGGTGGATACAGAAAAATGAATGAACCAAAAACAAGAGGGAAAACAGCCCAGGGATCATTAAGAAATTCACACCTAGGTTAGATCCCATTCTCCCAACACTGGAAGGGCATTTTTATTAAAGGGACCTGCTTATAAGTACATTTGCACAAATTTAAAACTATCTTCTTCTTCTATACATACAGATTCTGTTATTTTTTTTTTACATAATTATTACATTTATTATTAAATTTATTACATTTAATATTGCATTATTATTTATTACAGAAATTATAAATTTATTATTACATTGATTATTACATTGTTGTTTATTATACAGAAATTATAAACCGAAAAACGAATGAAAGAGGTGAGAAGGAAACAATCCAGACCATTAACCGCTTCTAAGTACATTCGCACAAATTAAAACTATCTTCTTCTATATACATACAGATTCTATTATTTTGACATAATTACTGCATTTATTATTGCATTTACATTTTTTTAACATTTATTATTATTACCTTTACACTAATTATTACATTTATTTTATTACCTTTATTATTACATTTATTGCATTTATATTTATTTCCACATTTATTACTTCCATTATTATATTTACATTTACGTTTATTATTCCATTTACATTTTACCAAAAAAAAACAAAAAACAAATTAACCAAAATAATCAATGTAATAATAAATTTATAATTTCTGTAATAAATAATAATGCAATATTAAATGTAATAAATTTAGTAATAAATGTAATAATTATGTAAAAAAAAATAATAGAATCTGTATGTATAGAACAAGAAGATAGTTTTAAATTTGTGCGAATGTACTTATGAGCGGGTCCCTTTAATAAAAATGCCCTTCCAGTGTCGGGAGAATGGGATCTAACCTAGGTGCGAATTTCTTAATGGTCCCTGGACTGTTTTCCCTCTTGTTTTTGGTTCATTCGTTTTTCTGTATCCACCCGGAGAGGATGCCAGTGGGCATCGAAACTGTTGTGGAAATAAACTCTCTATTAGAGTGGGTTTTTATTATCATATTAATGTTGTAGCTACATAGGTGTGTTTGTATACAGACAAATGTCATAGTTGTTTATAGAGACCCTATAACTATTAGACCAAAATTAATCTGTGCTTTATTGCCACTTCCAGATGGAAAAAACAATATTAATTGTGCAGAAAGCTTTAAATTGGAATGATGATGAAGGAGACCCTTTGCCTCCAAGACCTCCTCTGACAGACTCTGAGTTTCAGAAGATGTTGGACTCTTTAGGCACTCTGAAAGATCCCAAAGAATTAAGGTTTAGAGTGTATTTGGGTGGAATCGAACCTTCTTTAAGGTATTTTGAAATTAGTTTGTGGACATAAACCCATCATTTGCTTTTCTAGAAATGTTATATCTTGTTGTATGGTATACATTGTCAGCAGTGGGTAAAGCATTCTCTGAAGTTGTCTACTATAAAGAAGTTTTGTTTGCTCTAGGCTATGCACAGTATATATATATATATAGTATATTAATACATATATTTATTTAGGAAAGTTGTGTGGAAGCATCTGTTGAACGTCTATCCAGGTAATCTGACTGGTCGCCAAAGAATGGATTACATGAAGGAAAAGACAAATGAATACTATAGACTCAGGGAAGTCTGGCAGGACCACATGGAAAATAGTAACAATGTAGGGATTATTCACTTTTACACTGCTAGAATAACTGAAAAAAAGTGTGTTGTAGTATGTGTGAGAAGCAGAATAAGATCTTGTAGAAAATGTAAGCATATAATTATTGAGTGTGTGAATAAGCTTGTCGCAAGAAAGAGTGGAATGAAGAACTTTTGTCATGCTTAACATATCACTGGGGGTACTACTATTCATTTTAAATTTTCTTACGAAAGGCACTTCCAGATATCTGACGCCGCACACTTGCTAATCACAAATCCATCAGTCATGCATTAGACAAGAATTTTAATGCTTGTAGTTTTGCATTAATACGATTGGTATGTGCAATTCTTATTACTGAAATTACTTCGGTTGAGAAAGACTCAAAATCAGTCCAAAAAAAAATAATCAAGGAAGTTTACTTTACAAGGCTGTTTTAGTCCCCGAATATTACGCCATCGGCCAAAACACGAGTAAAATAGTAATAAAATAAATAAAAAAATAGGCACAAAATAAATTACTTCCGAATTCACAAAAAGCCAGAAACTATATAAAGCAGAAGAGGAGAATTCACAGAGCAAATGTTAGAACTGAACTAAATTTGACAAACCTTTCCAGGCAGTTATCAGTTCTTTTTTAATATATGTTCCAATAATATTTCGTTTAAGATAATAACTAATACAAAGGAAACCAAACAGCAACAGACTGGCTGGTCACTACGAGGCTGTCTGTTTAAGAAGGAAGGTTAAAAGGATGCAAGAAAATTTAAAGACAAGTGAAACTATTAAAACAAAACAAAGAAGAGATGTTGAAAGGAAAAGGAAATAAATTTAAAGATAAAGTGAAAATTATAAAGTAAAAAGAGGAAGGAATCCGAGTGAAAATTCTATAATACTTCTATGCACTGACAAATTCTTCTAATTGGGGGTTTAAGGCAAGATCAACATCTAGTCTCTTTTTAAAGGATTTGACCAAATTACTGAACTACACTGGCTGGCAATCCATTCCACAAATTAACTATACGATTGAAGGATAAATATTTAGCTTCATTAGAATTAAAATGTTTACCCACTAATTTAAAACCGTTACCGCGAGTTCCATCTGCATTTCTGAAGGTGAAATATTTTTCGGTGTTGACATTATCAAACTCTCCAATCATTTTGAACGTCTGGATTAAACCTCGAATATGCCTTTTCACAAGTGAAAATAAATTTAATGTTTCTAAACAGGCAGCGTATGATTTGTTTTTGAGTCTAGGAATCATCTTAGTAACCCGTCGCTCCACTCTCTCCATTCTGTAAAAATGGGCACCAGAGCTGAACGCAGTATTCCAGGTGGGGACGTACTGTTTTCTCCGACTTAAATTCAAATGATCTACCAATAAATCCTAAGATTCTATTTGTTTTTCTGCCCGCTTCGATACATTACTTACTCAGTTTAAGAGTGTCGCCAACAATAATACTTAAACCTCTCTCTTTCGTAACACTTGTTAGTGTATTGTCGCGCATAAAATACTTTACCTTAACATTCCTTTTACATTTATTTATATTAAAGTGGCACTTTATCAAATGTCTTTTGAAAATCGAAATGTATAATATCTACTCTTTTATTCTGGTCATATATATTTACAATATCATTGAAGAAATCGAGCAGATTAGTAAGACAAGAACGATTACGTCGAAGCCTTGTTGGTTGAGAATTTTTGATTAATTTATTAATTTCAAAGTGTTAACTATTTTGTCCCGAACAATCGTCTCCCTAAGCTTACCAGCTACTGAAGTCAGGCTAATGGGACGATAATTTCCTGGAAGCGATTCGTCCCCTTTTTTAAATATTGGCGTAATTTTTTGACAAGTTTCCAATCGAACGGGATTTCTCGAGACTGTAACGATTTATTATTATTGTTATTATTAGTATTAAATATATATGTAAGAGGAGAGACTATTAATTAACAAAACAGGCCATTCCATATTTTATAAAAACATGTTTGTTTTACAATTTTACTTGCTAATTTTCAAAACACTTTGGTCTTATTCTTAAATATTTGGCTACTTTCATGATCACTGCGGCTACGTTGTAACCAATGTCGTAACAGCGCTTCCCGTTGATCAGCGAAGTTAAGCGACATTGGGTCAGATAGTAGTCCAAACTATAGCGACCCGTGGTTCGAATCCCGCGTAAAGCTGTAGGTCTTCACCGTCATATGACCTTAGATATTGCGAAGGAGGGTAAACAACCCAATCATTGCATTTCATGATCACTGGGATGATGCTTTTAAAGTTTGTCAAAATAATATTCTGTTATAAAACTATTAAGGTAAGAACTCAGGCCTACTGTAGCTTAGTACAGTGTTTTCCATTGCTGGTTAAGGCCTAACACGAAAACGTACTACCCTAGAGGAGGACCCTCAGGCTGAACTTGGCAAAGTAGGCCCAATTTAACTTGTTCAAAAGCGTAATTCTCACATATTGTTAGCATACAATTAGTTGCCATTAGGAGTGTCAGTAAGTCTAGGTTTGGAAATACTGCAATAGCCTAGCAGTTCCTAAAATTTTCCTCACAGCGTGACTGATGGATTTCGGTACAGTTTGAATATGGCCTGAGGCAGAAATTGTACTTTATTTCCTGTAGTTGCATGTTTGGAGAATTGTATGCGTTCCCTTCATAGTGAACGAAGGTCATCTTTGACGATGTTTACCCAGTTTTTAACCATCAACAGTAAAATGTTTAAAGAAATCTTCTCGCCATAGGTTTCGGAAGAAGTAAAATACACCACAAATATGGTTCGAAAAGATGTCTTAAGAACTGACCGTCATCATCCTTTCTTCAGTGGAACAGACGATAATTGCAACGTAAATTCCCTCTTTAACATCCTCACAACGTTAGTATTTCCTAAATACAAATGTTGCATCCGTATAATTACTATTATTTATTAGTTCCCGCGGCGGTTGGTTAGGGGATTGAACTTGGAATGTAAAGATTCTGGGTTGGACTCCCGTCTTCGGATCGAGTTGGATCATCCACCCGCTCTGCTAATGCTCGGTCTCAGGTGACTTCAGGAGGAGTTCACGCCCAACCCATTTTGTGTGGGGAAGTTGGGGTCTCGAATGTTTTACGTTTTAAGTACATTAATGACCTTTTATGCATTCTCGCTGAAGGCGTTGTAATTCACTCTTAAGATGATAGAGAAATTGAAAAACAATACTTTTTATAAGATATTTGCTTTGTAAAAATTTCAAGTGGATTAACTCTCCTTTTTAGAACTAATACTTTCTAAAGTTACTAAAACAAAATACTTGCATGCAAATAGAGATCGTAATTTGATTTTTCGATGAATGGATTTATTGGTTGGTGTGTGAATCTTTTTTTTTTGTTTAGGTATTCCCTGAATCATCCTTTGGTTGGTTACTGTCAAGGAATGAGTGATTTGGCCTCTCCTTTGTTGGTGACCATGAAAGACGAGGCTCAAGCGTTTGTCTGCTTCTGCGCGTTGATGTCTCGCGTCAATTCTAACTTCCACATCGATGGGGACGCGATGACCCTCAAATTTCAGCATTTGACTGAAGCTATTCTTTTTTATGACGCTGAATTTTATTCCTATTTGCAGCATCATCAGGTAATTTGAAGGATGAGAAAAAAAAATTTCTCATTTCTTTCAAATTTGGTAATACCTTAAAGAGAACTTCGGTTAAAAATAAGCCTGTTACCTTCGCTACGAATATGTTCTGTACATTGTATGAACTGTAATTTAGTATGTGTAGGATTGACTGATAAAACTTTAGAAATGAGAATTAAAGATCGCATATACGTATATTGTGTAAGACTGGGAATACCATTTTTATGCACTTAACTATAATCCTTCAGCTAATTAGATTAAGTGAAAATTTTTAATACCAATAATGAGACTGATGTGTTCTTCCTTAAGACAGTTTGCATTAAGTATATTGACAAATTTAGCATATTGCAAGACCTTATAAGTTAGGTCTAATCAATATGTTTATAGAAAAGATAAAATACAGGATTAAGGATTTGGCAACTTATGTTAAAGATTGAGAAATTAATTTTTTTGTGAAAATGAAGAATTTGGCTTACAAATTTTGTGCTTCTCTTTATTTCTTTGCTTCATCTTTTTCTGTTTTTACTTGAGGAGGAGGAGGAGGGAACAAACTCTAAAGTGCAGAATAATTTCGTATGTTCCTGTGAGTTGTTATATATATTACAGTATTATTATTTTGCAGGCTGACGACTTGCTATTCTGTTATCGATGGCTCCTCTTGGAATTAAAGAGGGAGTTTGCCTTCGATGACGCTCAGTTGATGCTAGAAGTGTTGTGGAGTTCAATTCCACCAAATCCACCCGAAGATTCTCTGTCCTTGGTTGAGGTATTTTTGGTGTCTTTCTTGCATGCGTCATTAACCCAATAGCAGTTTGACATGAAATCGAAGCTTTCTTACAATACCTTGTCAACGTATAACTTAGGGCATTAATATGTAATTATTTGGAAGCGGAGTTTGTATGGTTAATAAAGAGGGGATATTAATTAAAAATAAGTGTCCCTCTCACCAGTTCAACCGTGCTGGAGAGGTCAGTGAGTGACCTGACAAAATAGTTCCCCTGTTTGTTTGCCATTTGTGGCCACCCATGTCTTTGGTGAATGGTATCCTGGAGATAATAGTATGTCCCTTTAGCTTCAGAAATTGGTAGGGCCATATTCCTACTCATTCATTTTATATATATATATATATATATATATATATATATATATATATATATATATATATCCCCGCAAGGGGGTTCTAAGCTCGTGCTCTTGAGTGCTCTTTGTGCTCGTTTGTACGTGCTTGTTCCTGGAGGTTTCACGTGCGCCCTCCCGGCCCTAGCACCCAAGGATGATGGGGCTCGACCCTGCAGTCCTTGTCATCCTTGGTCTTTTTCCACTTCGACTGTCCCCTCCACCCTTTCTTTTTCCTCTGTCTTTCCTCTCACTTTTTCTTTGTTTTTCCGCTGAGATATGCCCTTTAAATAGAGGCGAATCGGTTCTTCCCGAACTAAAAAAAAAAAAAAAAAAAAATATATATATATATATATATATATATATATATATATATATATATATATGATGCCCCCTCGATTAGGTACTCCGGCACCCGGGCCGAGGGGGCTCGTACACCTCGTGGGTTGTTGAGGTTTCCTCAACTCCTCGCGGGGTGTGGGCGAAGAGTTACCTAGTTGCGTTCCCCCCCCTTTCCTTTTCTTCCCCCCCCCCTTTTCTTTTCTTTTTGCTCCCCCTTTTTTTCCGTCTCTCCCGGAATTTCTTTTGTCTTGACTCGGTCCTGTGCCTCTGTCAATCGTAGTATCCCCCCCCCTCTGTTTGTATTTGCAGTCTTGGGGTCATCGGGTGCACCCGCCGGGGGGCATCGCTCCGTGGCTGAGCCGTGCTCCGGGGACGGTACGGGCGCCCGGACCGCTGCTGCGTCTGGATTGGGTCTTTGCTTGGCCCTTAACGGACAAATCTCCGTAGTGCCAATCTGCTGTTTTTAAAACGACAGTTAGGTTGGGGGCGGGCTACCCGGGACGTTGGGCCTGCGCTTTGAAGGATGCAGCGGCGGATGGTGCATCGCCTTGGGTCCGAGGCTGCCTTTTTTGTAAAGCTATTGTTTATGGGTTCTATTTCTAAACTTCACTCCCCTCCTGTTGACGACTCTGGCCCGCCCTTGGATTTGGATAAGACTACTACTTCTGGTCGTTCAGCGGCCTCTGCCTCCGCTGGATTGACCTTCAGCCGTATGGCCCCCTCTCGTCCTCTGGCGTCTGGCTCTCGTGGCCGGACTCGTGGTGGCCGTAGGGCGGGGTCTTCGCGGCCCTTGTTCTCTCGCCCACTCTCGGTTACCGTTACACATGGACCTGTCTCCGCTGTCAATTTCTGTCCGGTGGACAGGTTCCTTGTTCTCCGCCCTTCCGCTGGCTCCCTTCCGGGCAACTCGGAACGGGTGTTTCAGCGCCTTAAGACGATAGGGGTTCCCTGTCGTTATGATATCCGCCCTCTGAAGGATGGGTCTCTTCTTTTGAAGTCCCGTTCTTCGGGGGTGACTGGGTCCCTTCTACAGTTGCAGGATGTCTTGGGTTGCAGAGTTTCTGTGACTCCCCATCCGCAATTGAATAGCTGTCAGGGCACCATTTTCGCTTCCCGTCTGCTGTCAATCCCGGTTGGCGAGTTGCAGGAGGATCTTGCCCCCCAGGGGGTAACGAGGGTCTTCCGCTTTTCGTCGCGCCGGGATGGTGCTCTTACCCCGTCCGCTCGTCTGCTCCTGACCTTTGACTCCCTTGTGCCTCCGGCCCAGGTGTTCTGGGGCATGGGTGATCGCCGGTCGTGTGAGTTTTCGGTGCGACCATATGTGCCTGACCCGGTTCGCTGCTTTGGCTGCAACCGGTTCGGCCATGTTAGCTCTGCGTGCCGCCGTGAGGGTAAGCTATGTGTCCGCTGCGGTGGGCCTGCGCACCCTACCCCGTGCACGAAGCCCCCGCGGTGCTCGAACTGCTCGGGGGCCCACCCTTCCTCCTCTCGGGACTGCCCCGTTTTCAAGTTTGAATTCGAGGTGCGGTCCTTAAGGACTACCGAATTCCTTAGTGCGCGGGAGGCGCGCGATAGGGTCCGTGACCGGGAGCCGCGGCGGGGGTTGTCCTACGCTGCGGCTCTTGGCCCTGGCGGGTCCTCGGGCCCCTCCCGTGCTACCCCGGCGTCTACCGGAGTGGTGCCCCCCCTGGAAGTTCCGGGGGTTGGTGGTCCTCCTGGCGCCGCGGGTCCTTCTTGTTCCTCTGCCTCACTTTCAGACATCCCATCTGATTCCCTGCCTACAAGTGCCCCTTCTCCCTCTCCGGCCTTGGGGTCTGGATCCTTGCCTACTCGTCTCTCGGGTGGGGAGGGTGATGCCCCGAAGGGGAGGAGGAAGCGTCGCCGTGGTCGGAGTCGGAGTCCTTCCGACCCGATCCTGACTGCTGCTCGCCCTGCTTCCCCTTCTTCACCGGAGGGGAAGCGGCGCGCTGCCCCTGATCCGCTCGGGACTCCCCTCTCTATACGGAGGGCTGGTGAGGCGTCACCTCCCGGTGCCCCGACCAGTGTCCGGGTGTCGGTCGAGGTACACCGCCCCATGACACCCTCGATTACTGACTCTGTTCCCATGATAGACCCGGTCGAGAGGAGCCTGGCCCTCCTTCATGGAGTCTCTCTCTCCTTCGGCTCCTGCTGAGAGTGGTCGGGTCTCTCTCCTGGATCTACCTCTCCCACCTGTGGTCGACCTTTCCTCCCCCCCCCCCGTCAGTGCTTGTCTGGTTTGACGAGCCCTCGAACAACTGGTTCCCCCTCCCCCTCTGGTGGGGAGTTGGGGGTTTCGGCTGGGCCCGTCTCGTCGTCTCTCCCCCCGCCGGGAGAGCCCCCCTCTGACCTCCCTGTTCTACTCTCCACTTCTCGTTCTACTACGGGTGAAGCAGATGCGGAGTCGGTGGCCCCTACCCCCCAGTTCTGGGTGAGTCGGGGAAGCCGATTCCGTCCCTGGTTACGGACCGTTGAGTTTGCTGCTCAGCTTGGTCCGTGGCTATTTCGCTGTTTTCTCTGCCTCTTATAATGCCGCTTCCCCTTACAGTTCCATTTTGCATTGGAACTGTAGGGGGCTTTTAGCTAACTGGGAGAACCTTGCCTCCCTGCTGGAGAGCGAGCGGCCTTCCTGTGTTTGTCTCCAGGAGACTATCCTGGCTGCGCGGGGACTCCCTCGTCTCTCTGGCTATGTTGGTTTCCCTTGCACCCCGGATGAGCACACACGCCGGCGGGGTGCGGCGATTTACGTGCATCATTCGTTACCATCGCGAGGTGTGCCTCTTCGCACTTCCTTGCAGGCTGTGGCTGTGCGGCTCTTTTTAGATCGCCAGTACACTGCCTGCTCGATTTATATTCCTCCTCATGACCCTCCTTCTCGCGACGCGGTTCGCGAGTTGGTGCTGCAACTACCTCGACCGTTTCTCCTCCTCGGGGACTTTAACAGTCGCGACCCGGCTTGGGGAGATGTTCGGTCGACTAATGTTGCTGGTATGTTACTCTCCTTAATGGAGGAACTTTCCTTTGCGTGCCTCAATTCCGGTGAACCTACTTACTTCCACGAACCCACGGGTTCATTTACCTGTATTGATCTCTCCTTGGTGTCCCTCGATGCCTTACTCGATTTTTCGTGGAAGGTGTTGGGGGACTCTTATGGCAGTGATCATTACCCAGTCTGTCTTGAGCCGGTCGGACCGCAGCCGGGCGTCTCGTCTCGACCGAGGTGGTGCCTTGCGCGGGCTGACTGGCCATCTTTCAGAGCTCGTTCCGTCATTGTCCGTTCGGTATTGAGCTTTGGCTCTGTGGATGAGAGCTTGGAGTTCTTCGAGCGGGTGGTGATGGGCGTCGCGGAGGACTGTATTCCTCGATCTTCCGGTAACCCGCGGACTCGTAGCGTCCCGTGGTGGACTCCAGCATGTCACCAGGCGGTGTGCGAGAGGAAGAGGGCAACGCGCCGCTTCCACCGCACCCGGCGCGCGGACCACTTGATTGAGATGCGGCGGGCGAAGGCTTTCGCCCGCCGGACTCTCAAGTTGGCCCGTCGGGCCTCTTGGCGTGCTTTTGTGTCCGGCATCTCCTCATCTACCCCTTCTCTGCTGTGTGGCGGAAGGTACGTAGTATCGAGGGGAAGCCAGTCCCTGCTAGTCGCCCTGTCCTTCGGGACGGGGACGGCTTCCTTTCGGATCCTGCTGCTGTGGCTGATCGGCTGGCCGGTGCTTTTGCTGCGGTTTCCCGTTCGCCTTCAGCTGCGGATCGCCCTTTATCGGAGGTCACGTTCCCGCCCCCTGGGAACGAGCCCTATAACCATCTCTTTACGATGCGGGAACTTCGGGCTGCCTTGGCAACCCGTCGTTCTTCCGCCCCTGGCCCTGATGACATTCCGTATGACTTTCTTTGGAATCTGCACCCGATGGCCCTGCACTTCTTGCTGGATCTTTTCAACCGGGTGTGGGTTGAGGGGTCGTTCCCTTCCCGTTGGAGGGAGGCGATTGTGGTCCCGATACCTAAGCCGGGGAAGGATCCGGCGGAGGTGGCGAGCTATCGGCCTATTGCTTTGACGAGCTGCTTATGCAAGCTCCTTGAAAAGATGGTGGCCGTCCGACTTTCCTTTACACTGGAGTCGCTTGGGTTATACCCCCCGACCCAGTATGGCTTTCGTCGATTTCGGGGTACTCTGGACCCCCTTCTCCTCCTTGGCCATGATGTACGGGAGGCATTTTCCCGCCGGAATCTTGTTCTGGCCGTCTTTTTCGACGTCCAAAAGGCCTATGACACGACCCGTCGGGGAGTTGTCATGGACCGTTTGAAGTCTCTTGGTTTTGTGGGCTTTTTGCCCACGTTTCTTCTTCGCCTTCCTCTGCCGTCGCACTTTCCGCGTCCGTAATGGGGCGGCCCTATCTGACCTGTATGTTCAGGAGGAGGGGGTGCCCCAGGGGTGTGTTTTAAGCGTCTCCTGCTTCAATCTGGTTATGTCTGCGCTACCGGGAGCTCTTCCGCCCTCGGTGCGCTGTTCCATCTACGCAGATGATCTGGCTGTCTATGCCGCGGGGACGAGTCCCCCCCTCGTGGAGAGGCAAGTCCAACTCGCGGTCAATCGGGTTGAACGCTGGGCGTCGTCGGTGGGCCTTACGCTGTCTTCCCCGAAGACTTCGTGTGTGGCCTTCCTTCCGTCGAGGAGACGGGGATCCGGCGCCATCCCGGCCTTTACCTTACACTCGGGGGTCAGCCTCTGGCCCTCGTTCCATCAGTACTCTTCTTGGGTATGGTTTTCGACAGCCGTTTGAGCTGGGTTCCCCACCTTCGCCGGCTGCGCGAGTCCGCGAGACGTACCCTGGATTTGCTGGGACATCTGTCGCATACTACATGGGGCGCGGATAGGCGGACGCTCCTCCGTTTGTACGTGTCCCTGGTACAGTCCAAATTAGACTATGGGAGTGTGGTGTATGGCTCCGCCTCCCGCACGGCCCTTCGGATACTGGATCCGGTCCTCTCTAGAGGACTGCGCATGTCATCTGGCGCCTTCCGCTCCTCTCCGGTTGATAGTCTGCAGGTTGAGTGCGACATCCCTCCCTTGGAGGATCGGAGGTCGTTCCTCATTGCTAAGCACTATCTCCGGATCCTCCGTCTTCCCACCTCTCCTCTGTTCCAGGTGGTTGAGAGGGCGTTCTGCCGGGATGGGGGTTGGTATTTCACCGACACGGTGACCTCCCTCCTCGATGGTATGGGCACTCCTCCTCCATCCGTTATACCGGTCTCTTTCAGGGGTGTTGCACCTTGGGAGAGCACCCCTGTTGCGTGCTGTAGGGCGTTGCGCCCCGTTCGCAGGGCCGATTCTGACTCTGCCTTACTTCGGTCTCTGTTCCTTCAGCATGCAGCGTGTCACTCTGCATGTGTTGCGGTCTTCACAGATGGCTCGAGGTCGTCGGGGGGCGTTGGGGCCGCGGCTGTTCCCCAGTCGTTTGCCCTTGCTCCCCGATGTACCCGTCTCCCTGATGAGGCTTCCGTTTTCACGGCGGAGCTCTATGCCATTCTGAGCGCTCTGGAGGTGGTGCGGGAGCATCCGGATGGGTCGTTTGTCATCTATTCGGATTCCCGCAGTGCCCTGGATGGCCTGGAGTGTTTTGACCCTGTCCACCCACTGGTCCGACGAATCCAGCTACTGTGCCATATCCTTGTCACTTCTGGTGGCAAGGAGGTGGTATTTTGCTGGGTCCTGTTCCTGCACATGTTAACGTGGCTGGAAATGAGGCTGCCGATCGAGCTGCCCGTTCCGCGTGCCGACTACAGGTTTCACCCGTGTCCCTCCCCTTTTCCGATTATATCCCTGGCTTCCGTAGGTTTTTGCGCTCCCGGTGGCAGAGTCGCTGGGATGGCGCTAAATAACAAACTCTGCAAGATTAAACCCAAATTGGGATGTTGGGCCTCTTCCTTCCATCGGTCGCGCCATAAGGAGGTGGCTTTGGCCCGCCTCCGTATTGGCCACACCCACCTGACCCATGGCTATTTGATGGCCGGGGATCGGGTGCCCCGATGTCCCGATTGTAACATCGTACTCACAATTGCCCACCTGCTGGTGGAGTGTCCGCTTTACTCTGCGCTGCGCGCAGAGTATTTTCCCTTTTTGGAGAGCGTCGGGCCTTGTGATAGGCTTGGCGCTATTCTATCGGAAGGTCCCTACTTTTCGGTAACCGGGTTGTTCTCCTTCCTCCTTCGCTCCCGTCTTCTTTACCGGTTGTGACTCTACTATTTTTTTTTTTTTTTTTTTTTTTTTCCCCTCCTCCTCCTCCTCCTCCTCCCCGTATATTGTTCACTTCCGTTCGCTGTTTCAGTCTTCGTCCTGGGTTCGCTCTGCTATCCACCTTTCTTTTGGTGGCCATGAGCGGTCATACTTTGAAACAAAAAAAAAAAAAAATATATATATATATGATGAAGAAATCATCATAAATATTTTTCACGTGTTACTTTCGTGAAATATTTTCATATTATATTATATATATATATATATATATTATATATATATATATAATATATACAGAGCGTCCCAAAAAAATGTATACACACTTTAAATACTTATAAAGGCAGTGTTTATTAAAATACATTTCATTTTCAAAATGTAATAGAATCTACAGACATTATTTAATTGTTTTGTCAACGCCTGTTTTCAAACTGACGTCCGTTCTGGTCCAGGCACTGCTGATAACGCGAAGCAATGGAATCGCAAACATCACGAAACATTTCGTTTGGTATTTGTGTGCATTCTCGTTCAATGGCTGCTCTCAATTCAGCGACTGTTGCAGGTTTTATAGCGTAGACTTTGTCTTTTAAGTATCCCCATAAAAAAAAGTCTAGTGGTGTGAGGTCTGGTGAACGCGGAGGGTATTCTACGAAACCCCTTCGTCCAATCCACATCCACATCGTGCCAAGTACCACTCGCAATACTCCACTCTTCGGTCCGGATCATCTTCATTAATAGCATGGACTAATCTTGGAATGTAACTTTTCCATTAACAGCGCTTCAAAATGCGTTGGACAGACGATTCTGAAATTCCTACCTCACGACTCGCTTGCCGCACAGATTTTCTTGGACTTTGGTGATACGTTTCCAGTACTCTTTCTTGCTTTGTGGGGCTTGTCGATGTCCGTGGTCTTCCGGAACGCTTCTTGTGGACATTCTGAACAGTTCCATCGGCTTCAAACTTATCTCTAATTCGAGTGATGGTAAGTCGCGTTGGTGGATCTGTTTGAAACTCCCTCCTAAACTGTCTGCACTTCAACTGCGTTTTCACACTTCCAGTAGCATTTTAGAATGAATTTCCTTTGTTCAAAGCTTAGTCTGACTGCCATTATTAATTCTAATGGGTTTAACTTGGAAAGAAAGAAACATCAATTGAGCTATCAGCTGTTAAAGTGTGTATACATTTTTTTGGGACGCCCTGTATATATATGATGCAAACCCACAAGGAAAAAGGAAAATGATTCCAAGGCCTTTCGTGTATTCAGAAGTACACCTCGTCAGGGAATGAAAGGAGAAGGCGAGATGACAAAAATATATACATATGTACAACGGGACGGAAAAATAAAAAGATTAGCATAGGCTGACCATATTTCCTTGAGACAAAAACGGGACATTGGGATTGCAAAAAAGGGACGGGGGTTATGTAATATTCTGTATTCATGAAAAAGTAAGTACATAAACATATTGAGCTTACAATTATTCTTCAGTGACAGGGACGGCCAGGAAATATTAAAAAAACGGTACGTATGGTCAGCCTAGATTAGCACCTGGTTAACAAGAATATTGGTACTAAATTATGTTATCCTCTTTCATTTCTTCGGATAGCCAAGAATAGGTACTATAATAGTGTAACTGTAAAGGAATTTGAGCGTAAAAATATCCTTAGCCTACCTTACCATGTTAATTTTCAATATCTTCCGGCTTTATTTAAAGCAATTGATATCAACGTAGTCTTTAAGTGTAATAATACTGTTAAATCACGCCTAATAAAGAATAGCCTGGATAATGCGGTTGGTGTGTGTATTCGATCGGATGCACACAATGTAACTCAGCATATATAGGCCAAACAGGTAAAACGTTAGATATTAGGGTAAAACAGCATAAATATGCGTGTAGAACAGCAAATAATTCTAATGCATTGTTACCATATGTATAGATGTAATCATAGTATCAAGTGGGATAGTTCTAAAGCGCTCGTTAAAAACAGATATAATTGAAAGGAATATTCTAGAATGTGCATTTATCCATTTTAAAAATAATTTCAATAACAGTGCGGGAATGTATAAAATTGACAATATCCCGTTAAAATACCTTTTGCCTCTAATTAACTATTGTTAATCAGGTGCTAATCTTTTTATTTTTCCGTCCCGTTGTGCATGTGTAATGTGTATATATTTTTGTTATCTCGCCTTCTCCCTTCATTCTCTGACGAGGTGTACTTTTGAATATACGAAAGGCCTTGGAATCATTTTTCTTTTTCCTTGTGGGTTTGCATCATTCATTCATTTCACGTGTTTAATCGTGAAATTCATATATATATATATACAGGGCGTCCCCAAAAAATGTATACACACTTTAACAGCTGATAGCTCAATTGATGTTTCTTTCTTTCCAAGTTAAACCCATTAGAATTAATAATGGCAGTCAGACTAAGCTTTGAACAAAGGAAATTCATTCTAAAATGCTACTGGAAGTGTGAAAACGCAGTTGAAGTGCAAAGACAGTTTAGGAGGGAGTTTCAAACAGATCCACCAACGCGACTTACCATCACTCGAATTAGAGATAAGTTTGAAGCCGATGGAACTGTTCAGAATGTCCACAAGAAGCGTTCCGGAAGACCACGGACATCGACAAGCCCCACAAAGCAAGAAAGAGTACTGGAAACGTATCACCAAAGTCCAAGAAAATCTGTGCGGCAAGCGAGTCGTGAGGTAGGAATTTCAGAATCGTCTGTCCAACGCATTTTGAAGCGTTGTCAATGGAAAAGTTACATTCCAAGATTAGTCCATGCTATTAATGAAGATGATCCGGACCGAAGAGTGGAGTATTGCGAGTGGTACTTGGCACGATGTGGATGTGGATTGGACGAAGGGGTTTCGTAGAATACCCTCCGCGTTCACCAGACCTCACACCACTAGACTTTTTTATGGGATACTTAAAAGACAAAGTCTACGCTATAAAACCTGCAACAGTCGCTGAATTGAGAGCAGCCATTGAACGAGAATGCACACAAATACCAAACGAAATGTTTCGTGATGTTTGCGATTCCATTGCTTCGCGTTATCAGCAGTGCCTGGACCAGAACGGACGTCAGTTTGAAAACAGGCGTTGACAAAACAATTAAATAATGTCTGTAGATTCTATTACATTTTGAAAATGAAGTGTATTTTAATAAACACTGCCTTTATAATTATTTAAAGTGTGTATACATTTTTTTGGGACGCCCTGTGTATATATATATATATATATATATATATATATATATATAAGCAAACAACCACAAGGAAAAGGAAACACAAAGTCCGAGCGCTTTCGTGATATATTCACATTATCAAGGAGGAACAGAAAATATTTTCTGTTCCTCCTTGATAATGTGAATATATCACGAAAGCGCTCGGACTTTGTGTTTCCTTTTCCTTGTGGTTGTTTGCTTATTAATAAGGTCACGTGTTATTTTGTGATTCTAGTGCATATATATATATATACACACACACACACACACACACACACACACATATCTTTCCTTTCAACCTTTCAAAGGTTCCGCACGATGATTCCTCATTTCACGAAGGTCAAGTTTGCCGCCCCCTCCTCTCAAGATGGCCTGGTGAAGTAGTGAGTTGGTTTCTTGTACTCTCCACCTCACATAGCCAGGTACGCCCGGCTCATCGGGGATTGTTCTGAGCCAGGCGTCTAATCTTCTTTTGAAGATGTCTACTGCAACACCATTCGTGTTCCTTAGGTCTTTGGGCAGCTGATTAAACAGTTTTGGTCCTCTCACAACAAAACTATTTTCTTTCAGACTTAAGGATGTTCCCTGTCTCGCCTTTAATTCGGGAACACGACACAGTCTTCCTTTTCTACTTTGCACCATTGTTTGGGGAGTTATAGAGTTCAGAGTAAGATTAGGGACTAGTTTCTCCATTATTTTCCAAGTGTAAATAATGGTGTATCTCTCTCTCCTCCTTTCCAGTGAATATAGGTTAGTTCACGTAACCTGTCCCAGTAATTTAGTTCTTTGCTCCCCTTGATCTTGGCTGTGAAGCTTCTCTAAATCCCTTCTAGCTGTCTAATGTCTTCTTTTTTATATGGGGATGTTAGGACCGAGCAGTATTCCAATTTGGGTATGATCAGTGTTTTCAGTAGAGGAATCGTTACATTCCTATCCCTTCGTTTAAAGGTTCTCAGTATCTGCCCCGTTATTCTCTTTGTTCTGTTTACTGCTATCTTGTTTTGTGTTTCAAATTTCGCATCATCAGTCATTACAACCCCTAAATCTTTTGCTTTAGAATTTCTCTGAATTTCCTGTCCATTTGGGGTATAATATTCCATGGATTTTAGGTCTTCTCTTTTTCAGTACCGTAACAGCTGAAATTTCTCGGTGTTAAACTTCATATTGTTGTCTTCCGTCCACTCGTAGATTCTGTTCATGTCTGTTTGTAGAGATCCTATATCTTCTGGGTTTCTTATTTTTCTACTGATCTTTGCGTCATCGGCAAAGGATGTTACTGCGCTGTCTCTGGTAACGTCCTCATTTATGTCAGTTAGCATGATTATGAAGAGTAGTGGAGCTAATACTGTTCCTTGTGGTACTGAGGTGAGGACCTCTGATTCTGATGAAGATACTCCTTGTACTGTAACGACTTGCCACCGCTCACTAAGGAAATTATATATCCATTTCCCTACTTTTCCTGTTATTCCCATATACTTCAGTTTATATATATATATATATATATATATTATATATATATATATATATATGTATATATAAATAAATGAATAGAATGTGATTGACTGAAATTCAATGAGAGATTAATTTAAATTTGAAGGAGGACGAATGGAGTATGTGTGAAACTGTGAATGGGTAAAAAAATTTCACTTGTATTCACACCCTATTTTCATATTTTCCTCTTTCGCTTTTAAATTAATCTCAGTCCCAGTCACATTCATTATCACGTTCATTGTCACACTTAATTAAATCTATATTTAAAGTAAGATACTCGTATACTTAAAAGTGCAATACACTTGAGGTTGAATGTTGTGTAAAGCTTTCTTTACCAAGAAAGTTAATATGTGCTAATTGCAGTACTCCCAATATGGCAGATTTAACCCATTTTAAAAATCGTTAATTTTTGAAATAATGGAAGTATTTTAGAAACGTGAAGGTAACAGCCACGAGGAAGCTCATTTTCCCACGACGTACGTCGGGGGTGAGTGTCCACCAAGGGTCACCTTTAGCTTGAACATCAACAGGGTAAGCGGCCAACTCAACCTAATCCAGGAGCAAGCAGGCGGGAGCGAACCAGAGTCACTGCACAGAGTCCTCCACCTAAATCACTGAGCTACCGGTCTCCCAAGAAAATATCGTACTCGAGCAAAATTATTTTCCTGGTTTCATCCGAATAAAAAACTAAAACCCGTACGTGCATTGGGCTTTTGCGCAAGACCTGGGTATTATGCCCACCGTGGCATAAGTTGTAGGTTCGCTTCGCTCTTTCGTTTTAGTGCTTTTTTTTTTAAATTTGAGCATGATACTGGATTAGAGTACTGAAATGCAAGAAAAATTAACTCTATTGGAGGAAGTTTTTGATCACCGTCGTCGAGGTAAACTTAAAGAAAAATACATTAAATTGCAAAGGTACTATTCTAATTACTGTATTGCATATTTAGAAAGATTTTGTAATTTGTAGTAAGTGTGCAGTGTTTTAAAATCGAAGATACATTCTTTTGTTGTTGTTTAGGAAGTTTGTTAACGGACAATAAATATTAACATTGTTAAGCGTAAGTTGGGGGATCAGATTGTGTGTGGCTTATTCTGAAAGCCTTATTGTGATACTGTAATTGTGATGTTATTTGTTGACCGCCTTTTTGTTTTAGTTTGGATAAATTTTATTTTACTTGGATTGACTGTCATTGCTTTAGAGTTTAAGCATTACGTCTCGTCCCAGAGTTGGAATGAGTTTCGAATGATTGTGAGCTTGTACTCGGAGTCACTGATTTTATTGATAACAGATTATTTTTAACGAGTTTCCTCCATATTTTGAAGGTTCCATTTAACCCGGTGGAAGTGCCTCCTACTCCCTCGCTGCCGCCAACGCCGCGCCAAAACCACTACGAGAACGTTTGCGCTCTTCGCCGCCAGCGGTCGTGCGTGTCCAACAGGAGCGCCGAATGTCTTGCCGCAATTCTCCACCGGAGGGCCGCGAGTGTGGACTTCCCGAACTCTTCCAGCGAACGGATCTTGAGCCGAACTCCTTCTCACCCTTTCGATTACAGCAAACTAAAACAGCGATCGGCGAGTACTGACGGAGAAGGAAAGACGTCTCCGGTGCATCGAATCAAAGAAGAATTTAGTTCTCCCGAGGACAGCCCCACGAAGTCCGTCAGGAAGATTCGGGATCTGAAAGAATTCCAGAAACTGACTGCCAAGAGAGAGGGCCTGATAGAGGATAGGAAGAGCCCAGAAACGTCCCCTCAGAATGATTCTCTCAAACTGGAAACGCCAAAGCAGAATGGGACGAAAGACGCGCCCGGTGAGGTTCGCAGGTGCTTCTCAGATTCTGATGCGGATGTTGGTGTCCCTGTTTTCGATGGCGGTGATGTGGATGTTTGGCAGAACCCGATTTCCGTTGTATCACCGGAGGAGGAGGAGGAGGAGGAAGAAGACGAGGAAGACGAGGAAGACGAGGAAGAGGAAGACCAGAAACTGGAGATTGTCGTACTGGAAGAGAAGCCGTCAAAAATTCAAGTTTCGACTCTGGAAGCGCCCAAACCGAAGGGAGGGACCGAGATTCAAAATACATCGATGGCCTCCAGTATCAACTCGTGCGAGGAGGTGGTGGAAACGGGCTGGCAGGTGACCATGCGTGGCATCGAACCCGCGACCACATTGCCTCCACCAGAAGAATTCGGGGGCGGAAATCCCTTTTTAATGTTCCTCTGCGTCACTCTCTTGACCCAACACAGGCATTTTATCATCCAACACAAAATGGACCACAATGAGCTCGCAATGCACTTCGATAAAATGGTGAGGAAGCACAACGTACATAAGGTTTTGGCCCAGGCCAGGAACATGTTCGGAACATACCTCAAAATGGACTTCAAAGCACGAGCCAAACCAGCTTCTCCTCCAAGTACAACAATGAATGAATCTTGCTGATACACCGTAATATTTGAGCTGTATTATAATTCCGTGTACTTGTAATAGTTATTTGAAAAGTAAATGGTGTGTGATTATCAGTTATATGATAAGATAGTGTGGTTATATTATGTTTATATTACATAGTTTGATTATATATTATTATTATTACTATGATAAATTTGAAAATCAAATATCCACTGCGTGAATAATTGAGAATTTCTATTTATTTAACGGGTTTTTTAATGTGTTTAAGAAGGGTCCATTTTTAACATATTTGGCATTTAGATATAGTTGATTGTTGAGTAATTTTAAGTAAGTAAAATTTTGCATATAACACGTTCAGAATTTTTTATGGTATGTAAATATATTAAGTATTTTGAAGATCGATAGATGAACGTAATTCCCAAACATCAATATATGTGGGCTTATTTCAAGTTTTGTAGCAAAACTCAGATATTTAATACCAGTTCCAAAATTTGATATTTGAATCATATCAAAGTTTGGATTTATTCTTTAAATAAAAGTTCATTTAAGGTAAGTTTTGTATGGTAATTTGCGTGATGAAGTGAGAACAACGTGATATCATCAGTTTCAAATAGTTCAAGTTATTTAAACAAAAAAAAAAAAAAGGTTCTATTACATACTCATAATTTTAGATTTTAAGCCATTACCCATTCGTGTTAATCGCACTGCTAACTATTGAAAGTATTTATGCTTTCTTCCTCTTGTTGTCGTCGTTTTTTTTCTTGATTCATTGCATTGTTTGATTTTTTAAGTCCTTAATTATTCATTCCATTTTGGCCATCAACTCCATTTAGAATCGGAGATTATTACCACTTCTACCCTTTTCATTAGTGTACTACTTTTTTCCCGTTTCCTGGTTTTTGTTTTCTATCTCATTGTTTCTGGAGGAAACACATACTCGAATGATAATTCAAAGTAAAGGGACTTGGTCCTAGTTATGTTAGAACATGTTAAGTGGTTAAGTATGTAGTCCCTTTTGTATTCATTTAACTTAAAAATACTTGGTAGCTACGAGTGTTGTCCTTATCATAGAGAGTTGTTGTTATATTACAGACATACACGCATAATCTCAGACCCATTTCCCATTCTTCATAAGGGTCTGCACGACGTTTGAACTCGTAACGGAAGACGTTCAAATCAATTACACACAAGGATATATATATATATCACTAACGGGGATAAAGTATCACCCCAGCGTTAGAGGTCCAGTGTTTCCTTTCATGAAAAGGTTGGTGGTGGTACGTCAGGTGAAACCGCTTCTCTGCCTCAATCTCATTTCATACGGTCAATCCATTTTACATCAGTCATGCTTCTTAAAGTATTTATCTGAATTGCTCTCACTTTTGACTGAACGATCATGCCAAACGAGTGTCTTTCATCCATACATTATTGCTGGTACCAACACATCTTCACCTAAACCTTTCGCTTCATCTACATCCGAGCATTTCCTTTCTACCAATTGTTTTTTATCGCGCACATCACTTAGTTCATTTACTTTACTTTTAACTTCCAAGGTACTCGTACCTTTGTTAATCAACCAAATTCTTTTACAATTAAGTTTTACACACACACACACACACTGTCTGTCTCATCTTTATGTACATCCATTTCACATACGTTCATCCAGAATCACCACATCATCGGGATATATCAAATGCGACAGCCGCCACTCATTCTCTCCAAACTCGGTTACCTTTCCCCTTTTGACCATTCTTGTTTTTATATCACGCATAATCTCCATTCATATATACATTAATTAATTAATTAATTAATAATAAGCCGTGACGACATCACAGTTTACTGTCGTACTCCAACATTTATGCTGAACTGGCCACTCAACTTGCCGTTAATTCTTACACAAGCAATACATACATACATACATACACCCAGTGTAAAAAAAAACGCATTTCCCAAGGAATTGGGGTGAGAAGGCGGGAACAACCCTGATTATAAAAGTGAAAATGAGAAGGCTGAAAAAGTAGAAGCTAAGGTGTACACATCCATTCACACGCGTCCTGGTGGATCAGCGCCCCGATACATGGCTAAATTTCACACTTGAGGCGCTTCGAACGTCATGGTGGTGGTGGCGCTTTCAGGCCTTGTCAAAAATAAAAGAGGCAGAGTCCTGAAGTTACATACCACTGACAAACCACCTCCATTCCAATCTACTTGTAGCCACTTCTCGTGCATCACCCATATCAAGTCCACGTTCACTCACGCGATCATTCACCACGTCCATCCATCCATCCATCCATCATCTCAGCCTTCCTTCTTCTCCTTCTACCTTTGCAAACACTCATACACTCTTTTACAACACTGCTATCTTTCATTCCTTCAACATGTCCAAACCACCTTAGCACCTTTTCCTAAGTTTTCCCCTTGACTTCTGAACACAATCTTTCCAGAACCACACTATTTCTTACTCTGCAGATCAATTCACTTTGATATGTTTTCTACAAATCCATAAATGCCATACTCTCTACAAAGCTTTTCAATCAGCTGTCTCTCGGTAAGCATTTGACGAACACATCCTCTTCCTTCTCTATAGCCGTCTTGTTCATGTTTTTATTTTATCTGTCAACACTGTTCCGTATACTTTTCTAGCTGTACTTAAGACTTTTATGCGTATAATTTTTACACTTATTTTTTATACAGTAATACAATTACAGTTTATGTACAGTCATTTGGAACACGACCACTTCTCACGTATTTTGATGTATCTTCCACAACCATTCAAGCACTGTTCTACCTCCACATTTAATGATTTCACTTCATACTCCATCAGTTCATGCCAATTTCCCTTTCTTCCCGCGTTCATCTTCTCTAATTTGATGTATTCTTTTTCCGGGTCCACACTTCCGCACTTATAAAGACTCGCTCTGCTCTTCCATACCCTCTTGCTACCTTATTCAAATTCTGCCTTTCAACTTTTGTTTTCCGTGTCTGTCCACACACTCTTTTTCTTTAATATGTACTTAACATCAACCAACCTAACTCTATACATTAAAGTCATATGGTCTAACAAACTTCCAGCTAACCCTTAAACAGCCTTTATATCACGTGGGTTTACATCCTTCAGCATCTTTTTACTAACACATATCCTCTTAAGAAACCAAAAACTGCTTCGCTGAAAGACCTTTACACCTTAATAAAGGACTGTAATACTTTTTCACTATTTTGAAATGAATTAAGTTTAGATATAAAATACACATGATTTTACAAAAATGTTCTTTCAATTTATTAAAATTGATGAAATACCAAAATTTAAGTATAAAAACTTGAATCAAAACTAGAGCCGACTTCACTTTTAAAGTGTAGCAAGCAAAGCATCTTACGGAGATGGCTACAGTTTGGTTTTGGAACATTATTTTCCACCAAACAGACAATCTTACCTTTATAGCTTCAGGGAAATTTTCAGTTGAGAGTTTCGGAAGTTCATTTCGAGTTGTTATAGTGAATTCTTGGGATCGCATCTATAATAAGTTTAACTAAATATTGCACTAAATTCTCGTGTGTGTGTGTGTGTGAGAGAAATAGCCCTAGGTCCGTCTTTTCCTTCTGAGAACTAAATAGAATAAACCATACAATATGCATAATTAAAATATCATACTTCCCCCCAAAGGCATCCTGCATTTAAACATAATCGCTTCGCGTTCCTTCAACTTGTGTCCAGTATTGTTATAAATAAGTACCAAAAAACCAATTCTCGCTGTAACTTTTCGTGTCTACAAATAATTGCTAACGCACTTAACCAAAACTCCGCAGTAAAGCTATTGTATACTGTAACTGCTAATTAGTAGTCATTGTTCATATTTCTTTGTTTCTGCTGCGTAATTAAGTATTCTTCAGAAATAAATTGAGTTAAAATTTATGGTAGATTGTAAAGTTCTTCAGGTTCAAGTTTATTCAATTTATCCTCCAAATAACTCCACAAATCTTAAGGGAACCGACAGATTCGCATTCTTAACCACAACCTCCACCTTCCTCATACTTCGCTAGTTTCCCATCTCAGCCGCGTATTAACGCGCAGATTGTACTTCTGAAACCACGCAATAATGTTAATAAATTAGGTAATTAATATGTAGAATAACCATTAACTAGTTGTATTAATGATGACGTACGAGGGAACTGCGTTGCACATTCTAATTTAAAATATAAATTACATTTTTTTATTTAAATTCTTAAGTGCTATTATTATTGTCTACCGTACATTGCCTTAAGATTTCTAATATATAATCATTACGCAGTTCAATGCAATCACGTAGAGAACTGAAACTCGCTTCATTTTATTGAATTTTGGGAAATAATCAAAAGGTAGAACATTCAAAACGAGTGTTTAATGAATGCATGTTATAGGGAGGAAGTAAAGTGGGAAACTAAGAGCTAGTAATAACTAGTTTCCACTTCATTGACTTTTCCCTTTCAATAAGTGTTTAATGATTGAAATAACGCAGCGTAGCTTAAATGAAAAGGTAACAGCCAGGAAGCTCATTTCCCCTAGACGTAGGAGTGAGTGCCGCTCAGGGTCCGCCATCGTAACCACTAAGCCACCAGGCAGCTTAAATGAATTTTTTAAATAGTCGAGACTAGATTTTGTTTTTATGAAGGTGGTAATCTTATTTAATTTTGGGTACTTAAAAGCGAATTTATGTATCATTTTTTAGTATTATTATTATTATTGGTGAAAACCCCTCTGACTGTGAAGGGTATTTTATAAACAATATAAAGTGTGTTTCTCTGGTTGAGTATTTTTCAGTAAAAACACTTTTTTTTTTGTTAGATATACTGTACATTGTTTACTTTTATTATTTGCATTTACAATAATTAAAATATTGAAATTGTTTTGTGTAAAAACATGAAAATTTACAAATGTAGCTTTTTTTTTTAAAGAAAAACTTGCATTCCATTTTATAGATAGTCATAATTCCTTGTTTACATATCTATAAATTATTTTAAGAGTTTACTTTCCTGTATTAGGGATTAACATTTAAGTTATGAATGCGATTTATAATATGAACTTCTATGCCAAAGATTTTAGAAAAAAGGTGACAACCAGGAAGCTCCATTTCCTCACCGTGTGTGTGTGTGTGTGTGTGTGTGTGTGTGTGTGTGTGTGTGTGTGTGTGTGTGTGTGTGTTACCCGAAGGTCCACCTTTAGCTCGAGCAATAACGGAGTAAGTGGCCAACTCAACCCAATCCAGGAGCTGGCAGATGGGAGCGAACTAGAGCCTCGCCGCTTAGAGTCCGCCACCGTAAACACTGAACTACCGGGCGCCCTAGATTTTAGAAGCAACTAGTCATTAACGAGGCACGAACTGTCTTTTTTTTGGTAATTATTTACAACATTCCTATTAAACAACGTAAGATTAAACATTTTTATGTTCGTTCAATTGAACATTGTACGTGAATGTTGATCACATACTTCGTTTAAAGAGCTTTAGTTTGAAATAAGCTGGATATTTTTTAGATAAATTAGATTTTTAGTCCGTCAACGTTGAACGTTTTCGGTAAACAAATGCAATGATAGAAAACGTTTTCATATACCAAATACGGCAACCTTATTTTTGACTGAAATTAAAAATAGGTTTAAAGAGAGGAGAGAGATTTGCTTTCATTATTAAGTACTACTTTATTCGTAGATATTGAGTAAGAAGCACGATTTTTTATTTTTTTTATTTCTTAGTTTGATGCGCGTATTATTTTTTATTTTTCTACTTTTTTAAACATAAGGGAAAAATTATTGACATTCAACAGTAGTAATCTCGCCTCTAATTTACTTTTAGCTCAAGTATGACTAATTTCATCTAGTTTATAAGTTTGGCTTCAAGATTTTGGTGGAATTATTTATACTTGTATGATTATGTTTTAAGATTTTGCTTCCATGACATAGTTTAACGAATTATTTGTTTATGGCTTTTAAAAAGTTAATTTCATAGGAAGGAACCTTTTTCTTTCGTAATAGAATGGTGATTAGTGCCAAAGGTAAATCCTTTGGTTCATTATTTTCTTGAATTACTTTTAAACTTAACAGTAATTAAAACGAGTAAGGTAATTGAAATGTGGTCATTATTTATTCAGATTATTATATTTCATTATTTAAAGAGTTTCTCATTTGTGAGTTACGAGTAAAAAGATAGAAGTAATTTTTACTTCGAGGTTTTGAATTTGTATCAGGTGGTCGATGGTCGAATTTTTATCATCATTATCATCATAGGTAGTACTAAATTCTTTGGAATCCAAGAGTTATCGAATATTGTTACAGAAAAATTTAGTAATTTGAAGTATATATATATATTTTATATATGGGTTTTAAACAAATGTTCGGGATCGGGATCGACCTGAGTTCGACCCCTCTGCAGCATCCCACCTTATGTCGGGTTTTTTTTTATGATACACATTCATCTACCAACTAAAGGAAAGATGACCAGATCTGAGAGCTGCGTGCCGTCTGCCCACGACGGGAATCGAACCCGAGGCAGATGGAGTCGTAGTTAGCGATGCTAACCACCGCACTACCAGTGTGTGTAAAATCAAGGAAGCTTATTTTCCCACTACGTGGGATGAATGTGCCCCAAGTATCACCTTTAGCCCAAACATTAACAGAGTAAGGGGCCAACTCAACCCATCCCGGGACCCCACCGCTCAGACCGCTCAGGTAAAAAAAAAAGTTAAAGAAATTGTATGTAGGTGCTGCAAACACACTATTTTTGCTCTGTTTAGATATTGTGTATTTCTATTCATTTAGTTCACTATTTATTTACTACATATTTGTTCCTTTTTTAACTTAAAATATAGAGTAAGTTCTCTAAGTTCCTACATTTTTGTTCACTCACAGGGCTCTTTATATATAAAGAGATTTAATTGAGTTTTGCTTGTATTTTATTTTCCTTCTAAGATTGTGTATATATATATATATATATATATATATATATATATATATATATATATATATATATATATATATATATATATATATATAAGATTATTATTATTAAAAGTGAAATTTGGCTCAAAACAACTGTCGTTTAATAAACGTTTCTAAATTTTTTTTTTATATTAAAATCGTTTTGGTAATGTACATTTGTTTGGTGGGTCTGTCCGACTATGCCATGGACATTAGGTTTGTTTACTTTTGATCTCGTTTGGGCTAGTTGTAGGCCACATCGTAATCTAATTTGAAACGAGTTAGGAAAATTTTATTCTAATCAGTTAGATCAAAATTTTGCCTAAGCAGGAAACTGAATCTCTTATTGAGGAGTAATCCCAAATTGGACCTTTCAAATAAACAAATCGTCTGTCATTAACAATCTTTTTGTAAGACTATTTTGTTAAATAGTAAAGTTATTTTAATATTGAAGCAATATATCTATGACTTTGCTCAGTGTGATATAATGTGTAATTATGATACTTAGTGTATTTCTATGTTAAGGGTGAAATGTGGGTTGTACACACTACGGGAGTTAAGACATTATCTTTAATAAAGTTGAGTCAGTGAAGGTTTTTATTTCGTCCTTAAAGTGTGTTCTAGGAAATTACGTAGCTTTGGGCGTGTGTCGGTGGAATGAAGAAAAAAGGTTATAAGTATATTAGAATCTACTGAATAGGTGCGAGAAGGAAAACTCCATAAGAGATGGATACGTGAATGTGTGAATTAACGTTACATTCAAGCCATTATCACATGAAGGTCGCATGCTAGTATTAAGCTACGTTTAATACTAACATTTAGGACGAGTGTGTTCAAAAAGAAAAAAATTAACGTAACGATGATACAATTTAACTGTATTAAGCTAAAGTAAAGTTTTATTATCAGTCGCAAATGTGAATTCAAATGTGGCTTCAAGTCTAATCTTGATAAATTAGTATTTTGAATTAAGTTGAAGCAGTGGTTCTTAACCTATTTAGGCTGCGACCTAAATTCTGGTCATGGGGCTAGCTCGGCGACCCATGCCTTCAAACAGTTTACTCGTAATAGAAAATAAAATAGATAATTAATGGTAAAATGATTAGGGATAACATAAATAAATGATAAATGACAATTTAATGATCCAATCAAAATGGCTTGGCGACCCAAGGGTTAAGAACCACTGAGCTAAAGGAACCAATATGTCGTTATTTTATGAAGAATTATTTGTCTGAAGCTTAACTCATTGAAGTTTTAAAACACCAAGAAAAAACTAGAACACTGCAAAAACTATTTTGAAGTCTAATTATGTTCAAGTAAGGTTTTTTTTCATAGCTTCTAACCAGAGTTGAGCACGTTACTTTCTATAAGTAACGGCGTTACTGCTACCGTTACATTGCTAAAGTAACATCATTACCGCTTCAGTTATTATGAAAAAGTAACGCGTTACCGTTACCGCTACTGTTACTTTTAAGAAAAGACTAAAGCGTAAAAAAGCCTTAATAATACCAAACTATACTCTATATGACAAAAAAAAATCAGAAATTCAAAAAAATGGCCCGTCCAAAAAAAAAAAAAACTAATCTTGCAGATTTTTTAGGAGTGTGTTGTTCGATTTCAGGAACACTATTTTTTCAAAATTGTTATTTGATAGTCCTCCTCGTTTGGAGGAGCTAATAGCTAATTAACAGCTAATAAATGATACTAGTCAAATTATCAGTTTGAAAGTAACGAGTAGTGAATAACGATTGAAATCGCTCTGAAAAGTAGTGCCGTTACCATTTTCATTACATCTCAAAAGTAACGGCGTTACAGCTACAGCTATTAAAAAAGTAACATCGTTACATAACGGCGTTACTAGTAACGCCGTTACTCCCAACACTGCTTCCAACATACTTTTTAAAGAGGAGCCACAATTTGTTTTGGTTCACGATTATGCAGTACTTTTTTACCTTTTTTTTCAACTCTTACAACTGTAGAGAAGTCAGGAATTAAGAAAATGTTTAAACAACCTAGTAAGGAAATTCAAAGAAGCAAATGCTTTCAATAAACAATATTTTTAACCGGAAAGTTTTATAGTACTCAGTTTATTAATTAGCATCACCAATTTTTAGACATCTTGTTACAGGACAAGGTTCGTTTCTTTTGATTAGTGTCACAGTTTAGTATATTCAAATTGCATTTATCTTCTTCCGAACTGCATGATGAATAATTGCAATAGTTTAGGACTTCATTTCCGCATGCGTTCAATTTCCCTAACTTACTGCATGAATCTTCTCCGCTGGATTGTTCATAACACGTACCTTTAGATTCAGGCTTTTGACAAAATTTTGCAAGAACGCAGAATTCAGGACAAACTTCTTCCGTTCCTGTTGAAGGTATAGACGAGGAACAGTCACTTATTTGTTGCCTCAAATGTTCCTACAAAATTTTGCGTTTGCAAATTGGAGTAAGATTCTTGCATTTAGCATTCTTTTAAGGCTAAACTTTCGAATTACATCGGCTCAATTTTACACAACATAAGTCGATTTCTGACTGGGAAGATGAGGAGGACCTCTTGCCTTGGCATTTTCCTGTTGATGTCTGACTTTTTCTCGACGAAAGCTTGAAGTGCTCTAAACAGATGTCTAAACTGTTAGCATCTTTCTTGGCTTCTGAATCACAAATACGATTTTTATTTTTATTTTTTTAACATTTGATAGAGTTCCTGCAAGTTTTCTTGTAATCTAAACATTCTTCCGAACTGTCTGAAGATAGTGAACACTATTTCTTGCTCGTGCATTTTTACTTCTCAGCTTTGCTCTTACATTTGGTCAGACGACACCTGCTTTTTTAAGATTTATTAGGAGGACATGGTTCAAATGTTCTGTGTCTGACGTCGTTCGACACATCTGTAATCAAATATTTGTTTCTAACGCAGCACGAGCCTCTATTACTCATTACAAAGAAGGGTGAATTTTAAAAATTTAAGAAAATTATCGTATATATATTTTTTTAAGTTAATGGACATACGTACGTACGTTGTTAAAGATAAGAAGAAATGACAATCGCTTGTTGGCTGCGGTGTACAGAGTAAACATATGATTTTAGATAAAAAAAATATTTATAAAGTATTATTATTACAGTTATATTTAATTAATTAATTATCTTTTGAGCAATTTTTTTTCTCAATGAAACATAAAACCAAACGCGTGACAAAAACTATTTGTTGTGTACAGAAAAGCAACATTGCCAAGTGGTTATAAAGAAGCGTCACACAAATTTTCATGTGTGTAATATTGTATGATTTCTACTTTTTCCTACGCAAGGTTTAAAAATCCCGTCAAGAGGCGAGGACGACAATTTGAGGGGATTTTAAACCTTAGACAGAAAGAAATAGAGATTATATTATAAAAGAATAAAATAAATCCTGTGACACTTATTATAACCGCTCTGCGCATAGCAAAGCCTAAATCTATAATATAATTGAGGCAGTTGTCAAAAAAATTATTTTAAAAGCTGAAATCGGATACTGAAGATTTTGAAAAGAAATTATTAAGGCAGCGAAAATTTAATATTTACTTTAAGTTCACGAGGAACTTTTGTGAAGCTTAACAATTGGACGCCCCCAACACCTTTTGTCTATGTTTTTAAGCTGAAGTTTCCAAGAGCCTAACCCTAGTTGGCTTGTACTACAGTATATTGAATCATAGATTAAGTTCCTAAATATAATAATAAATGACTATAAGATTAAGTGGCTGGACTTTATTTTACCTGCAGTCAGTTTTCACTATTTTAAATTAGTAGGATATTATCGATCACCAAGAAACGCAAACAGATTTTATGGTTCAGCCAAAATCTACCCACATATATCTATTCAGTTCACGCTCGTATTATAACGTAATAATTAACTTCATAAAAAAAAATTTCGACAGAAATATCTTAGTCAGTGAGGGAAACATTTTCTTTAAGACCACGAGACTTAGATTTTAAATGTAGCTTCACAAATTATGATTCACTGGTTTCGGTTGGGAACTTTGTTTTTTACAGCTTGGATTTTACTCGTTTTACAAAATTTCTAAATTTTATAGGAGCGTGATGTGACTAAATCCAGATATGCCTTCGTTTAAATTACTAAAGGAGGTGGGTTTGTTAGTTTCAAGTTTTAAAATTTCAGGTTCTGTAAAACTAAAAGGAATTCAAATTCCCAGTTTAGCCTTGACTAGTTAACCGACCTAACAAATGCATTGAAATTATAGTAGAATACTGTAATAAAACTTCAAAATGCCTAGTGAACAACCTAATCCCCAAAGTAATTAGGTTGGCCACAAACCAAAATGGCATGGCAATATCATTAACTACAGACGAAAATGTGGAGACTGGACGCTACCTTATTTAAATAGCCGTTTTGGTGGGCCGTCTTTGCTGTCACGTTCAAACTTTCACAAACCCACAAACCTTTCCAATACGCTAGCTTCTACCAACTGTTCGAGAAAAAGTAAACGTGTCGATACCGTGACGTCATTCTCGACATACAGAGAACCTTTAAAAGACGAGATAAGAATAATGTTTCCCTTGCTGAAAACATTGATCATACCAAAACTGGAATATTGTTCAATCTTTACTTTACATACTTTAGTTGAGTCTGAACAACTGTTCAGGAGTTTTAAAACAGAATTTGGAATGACGTCACTGTATCGATACATTACTTTTTCTCGGACAGTTGGCAAAATCTAGTGTGTCAGAAAGGGTCTGAACTTCCACAATTTAGATTTCAATAGCAGGTATACCCTATACTGTATATGTCTGTGGTCATGACATATTAGTAATGTGTCGCAAAAGAGAATAGCATGAAACACGAATTTTCAGTTGTTGTTGGTTAGCCGATTAGCCTACCCTGATCGAGCAAGCCGGCGTCACGCAGATCACCCTCTCCGGAGTGGACCAGAGGTTCAGCGCACTAGTGATGTTGCGTTGTGTTCTATGTTGTGCTAGAACGGTACAGTCTGTCATAATGTGTTCAATTGCTTGTGGTGTGTCCTGGCACAGGTGGCAGGTGTCGTCTGTGGAGTTGTCTAGTCTGTGTTTATATTTCTATAGGTTGGGGTGATGTCCACATCGGAATCGTGCTAAATTAATTCGATCCGATCTGCTCAGGCTCATCTCTGACCTGTTAATGGGTGGCGGCTTCGCACCTAGGACTGCATTCGGACCGAGTCGCGTCAGTGTTTTGTGGGGTTAGGTGTGTGTGTGTGTGTGTGTGTGTGTTTTCTGTACTGTGTGATGTCTGTGGGGCGTGGTATGGAATGGAGTATTTGGTTATGATGTCTCTCTGGTGTTACCTTAATGGTGCGAGGTGTTGATGCATAATTGTACATGTAGTGGCAAGGGTGTTGTGGGTTAGTTGTCGCTGCTGCCATGAATTGTGTTCCCCTCATGTCTAAATGTTCCCTAACTTTCAGTATTTTTGTTTCTGTGTGTAGGTGTTCTATTGGTGTTGTTTGAGTACATCCTGTAATGATACGAAGTGCGTTGTTTTGTATTGTCTGTAAGGTGTTATGTGTGTGAGATAATGAGTGCCCAGCATGGGCTAGCATAGTCCATAACTGAGCGAATATATTGTTTGTGCGAAAAATGCTCTGTATGAATTGGTCCACAATTAACCCACCCCTTATATCTCCAGTCTAACTATAGAGTAGATTAAGTCTAGCCCTGTAGGGGTCAGCCTAGAGATTCCGGAAATGGTCCAGAGCGGGCAGATAAATTGAGGTCCACAGTAGGATTCCTCACCAAATTAGGTTAGGGCAATCTACCTTCACCTTTGTTAAGCTATGAGTTGATGCTGGGTCTTAGGCCACAATGTAGGCCTAAGTTGTCTGACCCAGCTTAATTTAATGAATCTATGTAAACCTGGGTTAAAAACACAATTAGTCACTTACTGCTAGTTATTAGAGAGTCTCTTTTCTCCTTGTATAATTGTCGAGAGCGTACTTGCTGGTGGGGATCTTTCTTCCGTGTCTGTTCTCGTCCCTTCTCCAGTTGCGTCCTTTCGCCCCCGTTCCTCGTTTTCGTTCTCCCTTTGTTCTCCTTTTAGCGGGGCTTTTTCCACCAGCGTCGTGTTGGTTTTTTCCTCGGTTGGTTGAGCGGTAATGTATATCTATTACCGAGCACGCTCTTGTCACACAGTATATAAATACTAGTGTGGAGAATAACTCTGGTGAGCAACCAATTGGTTTCATCCACCCAGTTATTGACATAAAAGGAATTTAATAATTGTTAGATTAACTACCTACCTACTCAGTGAACCATTTTCGTTACCTCCCAACTACCCACTCATCAGTTTTCCATATACTGGGGGCCCCGGGAGATAAAAATTTTGGTGTCATTGTCACCAATTTTTATGTCTGAGTGTAGACTAGCTAACTATTTGACTGTAAATGCCTGTTAATGTGATTAACAGTGCCTATCCTCACCTTCTCATGGAGAAGGTGTAGCATTTAATTAGAAGAGAAAATATACATCCATAGGATGAAACTGTCTATGGTCTTTACCATAAGAAAAGAAAAAATGAAAGTTAGAAGATAAAATTACAATTCCCCAGCATCTATTTTTTGTTGTAAAAATAGTCGCGCCTTTAATGCTGTTTGTCGCTGAGGTCTTGTGTCTGTCAATGTTGTAGTAGGATGCGTTACCACTCCTACTGTCAAAGGAATAGTTACTGGAAGTTCAGTGTCTCCAGTTGTTACTGTCAGTGGAGAAGGTTCTCCAAAGTCCATTGTTTTGGGTCCAGACTCTAAAGGGTACAAAAGAGAAATGTCTCTTGTTGTGTCACCCGTTGAAGTCCTTAATTTGACCACTCTTGTTACCCCGTCTGCCCCTAGTCTGAGTTCTGAAACTCTAGCCAGAGGCCAGTATTGTCTTGGAGTACTGTCATGTATGAGAACAAGGTCCCCTACCTTAATTGTGTCAGACCAATCCTTCTTAGTCATTTGTTTATGTCTCTCCCTTAGACCCATCAAGTACTCAGTTTTCCACTGTTTAATGAAATGAGCTTTAACTCTAGTTAAATGTTGTAACTTAGTCTGGAGCTCATCATGTCGTTGAGTCCAGTTTGGGTCTTCTGAAGAGTCTATATTGTAGTCCGGCAGGAGACTAACTTGTTTCCCCGAATCAAATGATTTGGAGTTAATGGTTCCGGGTCATTAATGTTGTCACTCACATAAGTGAGTGGTCTATTGTTGATGATGTTCTCAATCTCAGCCAGGAGAGTGAGCAACTCAAATAAATGTATCTGTTTTTTACCAATTGCTTTCTTCAAGCAATTCTTTACTGTTTGTATATTCCTCTCCCAGATAGAACCATACCAAGGAGAGGCAACCGGAATATACTTCCACTTTATGTTTGAATTTTGTATATATAATTGTGTGAGTTCATCGCTTAACAAGTCGTGGATGACTTGTTCACCAGCCTTGAAATATGTAGCATTGTCAGTCCAAACTGTCTTTGGTACTGAATGTCGTGCACAGAATCTCTTAAAGACAGCAACAAAAGATTCTGCTGTAAGGTCCTCCACAACATCCAAATAAACAGCTCGTGAGGCAGCACATGTAAACAGTACAATGTACATTTTTTGTTCAGTGTCAACCACCCCTACAGTCAATGCTCCTGTATAGTCAATGCCTACAGTCTCAAAGGGTCTGTTGAGAGTAACTCTCTCCTCTGGCAAAGCAGGAGGATTTGGTTTCCTATAGGGCCTAGCATGAATACGTCTACATGTGACACACTCACTCAGGACTGTTTTAACAGTGATCCTTCCCTTGGGTATCCAATAAGTTTTTCTTAATGTAGTTAGTGTCTGTGGTACCCCCATATGATATACATCATTGTGTGTTTTTCTGATGATTAATGTTGTCAAATAGCTAAATCTAGGTAAAAGGATTGGATGTTTGCTTTTGTATGACAGTTTTGATTTGTCTAATCTCCCTTTACACCTTAGAAGGCCTTCCTCATCTCTGAACAAGTTTAGATCCACAACTACTGATGGTACAGGTTCTTTTGTTGTTTCCCATTAGTCAAGAATTCTAACTCTTTATTGTACTCTTTTTGTTGTGCATGGCCTATCCAGTATTTGGTTGCAACTTCTGTATAATTATGATTGTTTTTATTTAGCTGTTTGTTAATTGTAGTTAAACAGTTTGAGCAAACCTCAAACAGTAGGCTGTGACCCTGACAAGTTTACTGAAATCAGAATACTGTTCATAATTAGTGATTGGTTCAACCTTTTCATTTGAAAAGATTAAATTTAATGTCAAGTTAACTTGTTCCACAGGCCATTGGTCTGTATTACAGAGCCACTTAGGTCCCATAAACCAAGTTTGTTTGACTTCAACAACTTGTAGGATAAACCTCTGGTCAGAAAGTCTGCTGGATTTTGTTTAGTTGGAACATAGTGAAAGTTACTTGTAGGCTTTCATTAGCTTCAGCTATTTCTTTTAGCCTATTTCTTACAAAGATATTCTTACTATTAATGCTATCATTCCGTATCCAGGCAAGACAAATCTGACTGTCAAGCCAGATGTGGATATCAGTTATGTTCACATCATGGTAAGCATCCTTAAGCAATGAAAGGGTTTTAATGGCTAATGCAGCAGCCAATAGTTCCAATTGAGGTATGGTTCGGGTAGGTTTGAGAGGTGCAACTTTCCCTTTTGCATAAATTAGATGACTTTCTGTAGGACTTACAAGATACGCACAGCACCCATAAGCTTGTGTGCTTGCATCAGCAAACACATGAAGTCTCTGGGGCTTATCCCTAAACCCACAGCACCTTTGAATTTTAATGTTTTGCACTTTTGTTAAATCAGCAGCTAACTTCTTCCAAGATTTTTGATTTTCACTTGTTATTGGATCATCCCACCCAACATTTGTCCTCCAAATTTCTTGGAGGAGAATCTTGATTTTATTGTTGAAGGCAGGAATAGACCCATAGGATCAAAAATTTTGGAAGCCTCTGATAATATTTGTCTTTTAGTATTTGCTTCCTCATCAAGTTTAAAACCTTTAGTACAGATTGAATCATGACTGTTAGAAGTTGCATCCAAATACCAGTTCATACCTAAAGTTTTAACTCTGTCTGATGGCTCAGTAAGACCATTATTATCCTTTAAAATCTTTTTGTTTAAATCCTCATCATTTGAAATCCACTCTCTAAGTTCAAAGTTACCTTGTTGCATAATGTTTTGAGAGTGTTCATAGACTTCAGATAATTCAGATTTTGTTGTTGTTGAGCCTATTAGATTGTCTACGTAAAAATGTTCCTTGAGGAAGTTCAATGTTAAAGAGTTATTAAACTGGTTTAAATGATGTCTAATTGTCAATGCTAATAGGCTAGGTGAGCAATTGGCTCCAAACAACACATTAAATCTATAGGTTATGAACCCTTTATTCAAATCAAATGGATCCTTGAACCATAAGAACCTAAGTTGGTTCTTATCATATTCATTTTTAAGATTTATTCTCAAAAATGCCTTTGAAATGTCATTTGTACGGCATATTTATCTAACCTGAACCTCAGTAAGATCTTCACAAGGTCAGAAATGAGATTAGGACCCTCAATCAGGCAATCATTCAAACTGTGTTTATCACTGTCTTTGAGGCTACAGTTATATACTACTCTGAGTTTTGTTGTTGGGGCATCTTGTCGATAGACCCCCTGTGGGTTAAATAATGACAACCATATTTTTTAAAAGGGTTATTTGTTACTTCTTCAATGAAGCCTTTCTGTAGCTGTTCTTTGAAGACATCATTATATGTTTTTATATTATTATCTTGTTTGAGTTTTTTCATTACTTTATATAAATGTCCTTTAGCTACTTTGAGATTATCTCTTAAAGTTGGACAATTTATTTTCCAAGGTAACTCAATAAAATAACTATTGTCTTTGCACTGAATGGTGTCTTCAAATCTTTCTACCATTAACTGATCTTCTGAAGTTTGATTTGTGTCATGTATACCCACAGATTCTAGCAACCATAAAGTTTGAATTGCCTCATCCAAAGTTTCATTTGATAATGATGAATTAATGTTCTCAGTTGAGATAATATTATTCAAAGTGTTGCTATTCTTACAGGTGTTATGTAGGACTGAGTTGAGGCACATAGTATTTGTTGGTCATGAACTATTTTGGTTTAGGTCTAGGTTGTATTTGGATAGATCACCCAAAGGGGCTATCCCTGATGGAGTCTGAATAGCTATACCATTACCTATCTTCACTATGCCCTTATGAATAAGATTAATATAATCTGCCCCCATTAACATTTCAATGTTAGCTACTGTGTGTTGTTAGTGATATGTCTATCAGCTATTTTGTAGTGTTTTCCCAAATGATTTATGGTTTGTTCTAGTTTGGGTATAACCAGTTTGTTTTGTCCTACTTTAGAAATAATAACTGCTTCAATTTTCTCTAATTTACTTTCTAAATGTAGTTCCAGGTCAATTGTCTTATAGCTATTTTTGTCCGAGTTATCCTTAACAAAGGATGCAATATTGAGGTTTTGTTCATTCGGGTTTGGTGTCAAACCCAATTTATTAACTACATTTTGTGAAACAAATGTTTGTTGAGAACAACAGTCTATAAGACATCTCACTGGAGTGGTGCTACCCTCACTAACTAAGTCCAAAGTAATAGTTGGTAAAAGAATCTCAGTGTTTTTGTTACGTTGTTTGAACAAACAGAATGTCCCATGAAAGTGGCATTTTCTTGATTACCTTTGTTTGGTGGAGGTATCTTTTGAGTTTGAGTACTATTGTTTGGACACTTTGGTGAATCACACATTGATGAGACATGTCGTAAACTTTTACAAAACTTACACTTGAATCTTAACCTAGATTTACAGTCTTTCTTATAATGTCCCTGGCCAGTACACTTTTTACACAGGTTCAACTGTTCACATCTTTTAGCTCTTTGGTTAAAGTCTGAATATTTGTCACACCCAGTACTACTGTGTTCATTACTTGCACAAAATTTGCAATGTGGTGTGTAAGTTGAGGCAGCAGTTACATTAAAGTTCTGTAATGTAGGTGTTCGTGTATTACAGTTGGTCACATATGATTCTACAGTATCAAGTTTTGTCTGTTTGGCTGTAGCTAGTTGGTCTCTGGGAACAGTCTTTGGTTTATCCATAGTCTGGGTCTTATTTTGTGTTGGAAAATCTCTCAATTTGTAATTAGTTAGGATATTGGGGAAGTGTTTTCTATATCTTCAAGATTAGGATAATTTTCTCCCGTCTTTAGAATTAAAATATCTTTAACCCTCAAAGGAAGGCACCTAAGAACTATGCCTTGTATAATCCAAGATGAAGCTTTAATATCTATCTCATTGCTAACCAGTTGTCCTATAATAGCTTCTAATTTTGTATAAAAAATTTCCATATCACTATGGTTATCTTTTATGGGTGCAAAATCAAAAATTTGTTGAGATAATTCATATACAATCTCATCTTTATTAATGTAATTACGTTTTAAGAGATCAATAGCTACTTCATATGAATTCCCTACGGCTGGTAAATAGGCTATCAGGTTATAGGCTGGCCTTTAAGGAAACTAGTTAAGTAGCTAAACTTTTCAACAGTTGAAATATAAGGTTTATTACCTATTAAACTCTCAAATTTGTCAATGAAAGATGGGAATTGTACCGTGTCCCCTTCAAACGTTGGTACTAGCAAAATGGGTAACTGAGCCTCAATTCTTGTGACTCAGGATTTAGCATGCCACTTAAATTTGTTGAAGGTTAGCTCTACTTTGATTAAAATCAGAATTAGGTTTTTTGGTGTTAAGTCAGTCAAACGAGACCGTAGTCTCCTTATTTGCTGTTCAATTGAGATTACCTGATCATCATTATCAGCGTAAAGGTCTATCAATTGTTCTTCAGCCATTTCGGATTCAACTAACTCTGAAATACTCTCATTAATGGCTATTATTTCCTTCTTTTTAGTTTCCAATTTAAGAATTACACACTCTAAATCTTCCTTACCTGGTTGTGTAATATTGTTAAAAGTGTTCACAGCCTTTGTAACAGCTCCCAACTTTGCCCCCCTTTTCTTTTTTAACTTTTTCAATTCCGCACTGTCCATGTCTAAGTCAAAATTGTTTAACTGGGGATCGTAATGAAATAGAGGACAAGAAGAAATTACCAGAGGAGAGAGAGCACAGACAAAACAGTCAAGTTTAAATTTGGTTTAATCCCCCCCAAGTACTTATGTGTCACTCAGGTCTAAGCTTATAAGAGAATGAGACTCCTTAAATGTTAATGTTTCCTAGTTAGGCCCTAGGTTGTAGACCTAATTAGGCTTGATTAGGTTAGGCTTAGGCTTAGGCTAGACCATTTAGCCTAATTCTGCAATTTTTTTGTTAAGTAAGGTTAAGGTTTGTAAATTCCCCACACACGTATTGAAAAATTTATTATTTAGCTTGAGAGAGATTATTTTGATTTAGGTGTAGTATTAAGGTTAAGTTTACTTTAAATAGACTCGGTAATTATAGAAATAATAATGGCCTATTTAGACACTGTCAACACAGCTACAGACTTTTTCACTGTAGGTTGCAGTGGTTTTTAGGTTAAATTTGGTCAGCAGCCAGATTACTAACTATGGTGAAGCTAAATTCATCAAAATTAATTTAGACTTACCAAAAATGAAGTTGCCAGTTGAACGTTACCCTTTCAGTTTCTAACTGATTCATAAGTTTCATTTAGTTTCCAGGTTTCTTTTAAATTTTCGTTGTTAAGTTTTAGGTTATTGTTTAACACACTGCTAGGTTATTTATTTGTAGGGGCTATTTCCCAGACCTAGGTTTTGCAGGTTAAGTTAGGCTAGGGCTGGATTGCCCTTAAGTTTTTGGTTTTAAAGGTTTAAGGTTTAGAAGGTTTTATTTAAGTTAGGTTAGGGCTATATTGCCTTTAGGTTTTAATAGGGGCTATAACAGCCATTTAATTATTGAGTTAGGGCCGTTGTAGCCCGTTCGAGTTTCGTCTAGGTACCTAGTTTTTCTCTTACCTTAGTTATTTTCTTTAACTTACTTGCACCTAGTTCTGATCGGCCTCTATTTAGTTAAACATGGGTTTTGATTAATTGCAGTGGTTATTAATTAAGGATACGATTTAATTAAAGGTTGTTAGGTTTGAAGGTTGGCTCAGTTTCCCAGTTTGGGTAACCACGAGCATTTTAATTTTTTTGAGAAAAAAGGGCCCGCTTCATGCGGTCAAAATTTTCAAGACTGGGCAAAGCTCCGTTTTTCTTTGTCCCAGAAACTTTTTTTTTCCTTCTTTTGTTAATTAGGGAAACCAACTTCACTAGTTGGTTAGAAACGAGGGTTTTTTATTTTTATTTATTTGGTTTATATTTTATTTGGAAATATATTCGGTTATTTCTAACCACTTTTTTTCAACATTCCCCCCAAGGGGAAAAATTTACCCAGAATTGTATTCTTGGGAAATTTTATTTATTTATTTTGATGAATGAAAATGACATGCTCTACAGAAAAGTTCCTTTTAGGTGAAATATGAAAATGAAATCGTCTTTTCTGTAGAACGTTAGTCCTAAGTTATTGCTAAATTGTGCAATCTGGTGTTGAAGGTGGCTTGATTGTCTGAAATCAAAACCTTTGGAAGGGAGTAGTTTAAGGACAAATGGTAAAGTTCTCTTAAAAAGGTTTTTTTAGGTTAGGTAGGGTAGGTAGGTTAGGTATTTTAGGTTAAGTAGGGTAGGTAGGTTTGGTAGGGTAGGTAGGTTGGTTTGGTAGGGTAGGTAGGGTAGGGTAGGTTGGTTTGGTAGGGTAGGTAGGGTAGGGTAGGTAGGGTAGGGTAGGTTAGGTTAGGTTGGTTTGGTAGGGTAGGGTAGGGTAGGTTGGTTTGGTAGGGTAGGGTAGGTTGGTTTGATAGGATAGGTTAGGTTGGTTTGGTAGGGTAGGTTGGTTTGGTAGGGTAGGTAGGTTAGGTTGGTTTGGTAGGGTAGGTTAGGTTGGTTTAGTAGGGTAGGGTAGGGTAGGTTGGTTTGGTAGGGTAGGTAGGGTAGATTAGGTTGGTTTGGTAGGGTAGGTTAGGTTAGGTAGGGTAGGGAGGTTTGGTAGGGTAGGTAGGTTGGTTTGGTAGGGTAGGTTAGGTTAGGTTAGGTAGGGTAGGGAGGTTTGGTAGGGTAGGTAGGTTGGTTTGGTTTGGTAGGGTAGGTAGGGTAGGGTAGGTTGGTTTGTTTGTGTTGTTGGTTCAGCCAGGTTAGGCTAGGTTTGTTTTTTAGGTTCAGCCAGGTTAGGCTAGGTTTGTTTTTTAGGTTCAGCCAGGTTAGGCTAGGTTTGTTTTTTAGGTTCAGCCAGGTTAGGCTAGGTTTGTTTTTTAGGTTCAGCCAGGTTAGGCTAGGTTTGTTTTTTAGGTTCAGCCAGGTTAGGCTAGGTTTGTTTTTTAGGTTCAGCCAGGTTAGGCTAGGTTTGTTTTTTAGGTTCAGCCAGGTTAGGCTAGGTTTGTTTTTTAGGTTCAGCCAGGTTAGGCTAGGTTTGTTTTTTAGGTTCAGCCAGGTTAGGCTAGGTTTGTGTTTTAGGTTGTTTTAGGTTCAGCCAGGTTAGGCTAGGTTTGTGTTTTAGGTTGTTTTAGGTTCAGCCAGGTTAGGCTAGGTTTGTGTTTTAGGTTGTTTTAGGTTGTTTTAGGTTCAGCCAGGTTAGGCTAGGTTTGTTTTTTAGGTTCAGCCAGGTTAGGCTAGGTTTGTTTTTTAGGTTTAGCCAGGTTAGGCTAGGTTTGTTTTTTAGGTTTAGCCAGGTTAGGCTAGGTTTGTTTTTTAGGTTTAGCCAGGTTAGGCTAGGTTTGTTTTTTAGGTTTAGCCAGGTTAGGCTAGATTTGTGTTTTAGGTTGTTTTAGGTTCAGCCAGGTTAGGCTAGGTTTGTTTTTTAGGTTCAGCCAGATTAGGCTAGGTTTGTTTTTTTAGGTTCAGCCAGGTTAGGCTAGGTTTGTTTTTTTAGGTTTAGCCAGGTTAGGCTAGGTTTGTTTTTTAGGTTTAGCCAGGTTAGGCTAGGTTTGTTTTTTAGGTTTAGCCAGGTTAGGCTAGGTTTGTTTAGGTTGTTTTAGGTTCAGCCAGGTTAGGCTAGGTTTGCTTTTTAGGTTTAGCCAGGTTAGGCTAGGTTTGTTTAGGTTGTGTAAAAAATTTAATTCACTGGATTTAAAACTATTGTATCAGAATTAAAACAAAAAAGGGTAACTAACTTCTCGACTGCCCACCCGGGGGCGCCATATTGAAAAATTTATTATTTAGCTTGAGAGAGATTATTTTGATTTAGGTGTAGTATTAAGGTTAAGTTTACTTTAAATAGACTCGGTAATTATAGAAATAATAATGGCCTATTTAGACACTGTCAACACAGCTACAGACTTTTTCACTGTAGGTTGCAGTGGTTTTTAGGTTAAATTTGGTCAGCAGCCAGATTACTAACTATGGTGAAGCTAAATTCATCAAAATTAATTTAGACTTACCAAAAATGAAGTTGCCAGTTGAACGTTACCCTTTCAGTTTCTAACTGATTCATAAGTTTCATTTAGTTTCCAGGTTTCTTTTAAATTTTCGTTGTTAAGTTTTAGGTTATTGTTTAACACACTGCTAGGTTATTTATTTGTAGGGGCTATTTCCCAGACCTAGGTTTTGCAGGTTAAGTTAGGCTAGGGCTGGATTGCCCTTAAGTTTTTGGTTTTAAAGGTTTAAGGTTTAGAAGGTTTTATTTAAGTTAGGTTAGGGCTATATTGCCTTTAGGTTTTAATAGGGGCTATAACAGCCATTTAATTATTGAGTTAGGGCCGTTGTAGCCCGGTTCGAGTTTCGTCTAGGTACCTAGTTTTTCTCTTACCTTAGTTATTTTCTTTAACTTACTTGCACCTAGTTCTGATCGGCCTCTATTTAGTTAAACATGGGTTTTGATTAATTGCAGTGGTTATTAATTAAGGATACGATTTAATTAAAGGTTGTTAGGTTTGAAGGTTGGCTCAGTTTCCCAGTTTGGGTAACCACGAGCATTTTAATTTTTTTGAGAAAAAAGGGCCCGCTTCATGCGGTCAAAAATTTTCAAGACTGGGCAAAGCTCCGTTTTTCTTTGTCCCAGAAACTTTTTTTTTCCTTCTTTTGTTAATTAGGGAAACCCAACTTCACTAGTTGGTTAGAAACGAGGGTTTTTATTTTTATTTATTTGGTTTATATTTTATTTGGAAATATATTCGGTTATTTCTAACCACTTTTTTCAACAACACGGACCACCAATGCGAAAAATGCTCTGTATGAATTGGTCCACAATTAACCCACCCCTTATATCTCCAGTCTAACTATAGAGTAGATTAAGTCTAGCCCTGTAGGGGTCAGCCTAGAGATTCCGGAAATGGTCCAGAGCGGGCAGATAAATTGAGGTCCACAGTAGGATTCCTCACCAAATTAGGTTAGGGCAATCTACCTTCACCTTTGTTAAGCTATGAGTTGATGCTGGGTCTTAGGCCACAATGTAGGCCTAAGTTGTCTGACCCAGCTTAATTTAATGAATCTATGTAAACCTGGGTTAAAAACACAATTAGTCACTTACTGCTAGTTATTAGAGAGTCTCTTTTCTCCTTGTATAATTGTCGAGAGCGTACTTGCTGGTGGGGATCTTTCTTCCGTGTCTGTTCTTGTCCCTTCTCCAGTTGCGTCCTTTCGCCCCCGTTCCTCGTTTTCGTTCTCCCTTTGTTCTCCTTTTAGCGGGCTTTTTCCACCAGCGTCGTGTTGGTTTTTTCCTCGGTTGGTTGAGCGGTAATGTATATCTATTACCGAGCACGCTCTTGTCACACAGTATATAAATACTAGTGTGGAGAATAACTCTGGTGAGCAACCAATTGGTTTCATCCACCCAGTTATTGACATAAAAGGAATTTAATAATTGTTAGATTAACTACCTACCTACTCAGTGAACCATTTTCGTTACCTCCCAACTACCCACTCATCAGTTTTCCATAGTTTGTATATGAGTGTTGTTGTTTCCTGCTGGTGTCCAAAGTTTGTGCCTGTTAGTACCCTAAGCGTGTTAAGTCTTGACGTACATTTGTTTTTAATGTCCTGAATGTGGTTTGCAAAAGATAATGGTGTGTTGTATGTGAACCCAAGTATTTCGGTCCTGTGAGTGTGTGGAATGTTGGTGTTGTTTAGTGTAAGCTGTGGAGTTATCTGGTGTTCTTTTGTGTTGCTTGTAAGCAAGGTGATGGTTGATTTTGTGGGCGCTACTTTGAGTCTATTGTGTGTGAGCCAGTCTTGTATACTGTTTATGTATGTTTGTAGGTTATTTGTAGCGGTGTCGATGTTGTTGTGGGTGGATGTTACAGTGATGTCATCTGCATATGATGATAAGGTAAGCTTGTTATCTATGGGTGTTGGAATGTCATGCATGTATAAGTTGAACTTTTCAGTCTGTATCATATGTTCCTTGAATTTCCTGAGCTGAGTGAACTAAGTGAAGTGACCAGTGTGGGCTATTACAATAAAAGTACATTTATTTTTTCTGGAAATTATGTCTTTTATTGTATGCGAGTTAAATCTTATTATTGTTTATTAACAGCAAATTGTTTAATTCAACCTATAAATGTAATTTTCATTATGGGCTTACGTAGATCTTTACACTAGTCACTATGTGTGTGATCCCACACTGGCCTTCTAGGGTTAAAAAGTCTGGACAGTCCTGAGAAAATCTGTATGGTTGGCAACCCTACTCTCCACTTGGTATCTTACCTCCTGGTAGTAATGTGACAGAGACATCTAAAAGTCAACAGAGTTCGAGTGTGGCTGCCGTTTCAAGAATTATTACCTTATATGTACAGATCTGTATGAAATAGACGGGATACCGCTTTATCTAAACAGCTGTTCCATGGTCAAACTTTTCACACAGCTTTGAAACTTGAAAGTCGAGTGAACTTAGAAAAATTAACTGCTTCTATAGGGAAAAATTCGTAGGAACAGGCATTGTTTAGAATTTAGATATTGTCATGCAAAATGAAATTGCACTTGTTTTTTAGTTTAAATTTGAGCATTTTGAATGTACTGTATTGTCCATATATTAAATACATCAACTTTTGGATTGTACTTTAATCAGATCGCTCTAAATATGTAAAAAAGATTAATAAACGTGTGTTTAACTTCTGTCGATAGTTACCAATTACTGTGAATTAGGTATACCCTATAGCCAGTGGTCGGCGAACAGGGGTAAATTACCCCAAATGGGGTACATTTAAAAATTTCGGGGGTAATGCGTGCGGTATGAGAGACACCATATGCAACAATTTTAAGAGCAATTGGCTTGTTTTTGTTTACTTTGAAGTCTGGGGGTAATTTCATTTTACTCAAATAGATTTTTGGGTAATACCCAAAAAAGTTCCCCGACCCATGCCCTATACTGTATATCGTATTGCCACGATATAATAGTCATTTCGCTTTTTTTTTTTGTCGTAAACATTTATTAAACTTGAATTTACAGATGAAATACTATACTATAAAAACGGAGTCCTGTCCGTCCGTCTTAGAAATAAATGCACTTTGCTTTGTTTCAACTTTTTACTGTAGCGCCTTGAGATTTTCATTGCTTGATACAGTGGGTTCGGATGTGAAGTTTAAGATTTTCATTACTGCGTTCTTTTCTGTAGTTTTATTGACCGAATAATTGATCCCCCAATTAGTGAGGGTTTAATTAATTATTTGGTTAATAAAACTATAGAAAAGAACGCAGCAATGAAAATCGGGATCACCTGAAGATCCGTCACCCCAGCCTTTTTTAGTTAGCTTTATAAGGCTAACTAACGAAAATATCACGACCTAACCTAACCAGTCGTTAGGTTAACTGTACGCCCTGGACGATTGGCTAGGTTAGGACCGTTAGGTCGTGATATTTTCGTTACTTAGCCTTATAAAGCTAACTATAAACGGCTGGGGTGACGGATCTTCAGGTGATCCGAAAATCTTAAGCTTCACATCCGAACCCATTGTATCAAGATTTGTGAAGCTTAAGATTTTCATGGCTGGGTTCTTTTGACCGAAAACTATTGACTCCCTAGTAATTGGGGGACCTGGCCCCTGGGGCCACACAGTTACTAAGGCCGAAAGCCCCATCACCGCAGGTCTAGCTAAATGGGCCTGTAGGGCCCACTTTTGCTAGTAATCTATATTATAATGGAGGTAAGTGCGATATATATATATATATGTATGATAACGCGAAGCAATGGAATCGCAAACATCACGAAACATTTCGTTTGGTATTTGTGTGCATTCTCGTTCAATGGCTGCTCTCAATTCAGCGACTGTTGCAGGTTTTATAGCGTAGACTTTGTCTTTTAAGTATCCCCATAAAAAAAGTCTAGTGGTGTGAGGTCTGGTGAACGCGGAGGTATTCTACGAAACCCCTTCGTCCAATCCACATCCACATCGTGCCAAGTACCACTCGCAATACTCCACTCTTCGGTCCGGATCATCTTCATTAATAGCATGGACTAATCTTGGAATGTAACTTTTCCATTGACAGCGCTTCAAAATGCGTTGGACAGACGATTCTGAAATTCCTACCTCACGACTCGCTTGCCGCACAGATTTTCTTGGACTTTGGTGATACGTTTCCAGTACTCTTTCTTGCTTTGTGGGGCTTGTCGATGTCCGTGGTCTTCCGGAACGCTTCTTGTGGACATTCTGAACAGTTCCATCGGCTTCAAACTTATCTCTAATTCGAGTGATGGTAAGTCGCGTTGGTGGATCTGTTTGAAACTCCCTCCTAAACTGTCTTTGCACTTCAACTGCGTTTTCACACTTCCAGTAGCATTTTAGAATGAATTTCCTTTGTTCAAAGCTTAGTATGACTGCCATTATTAATTCTAATGGGTTTAACTTGGAAAGAAAGAAACATCAATTGAGCTATCAGCTGTTAAAGTGTGTATACATTTTTTGGGACGCCCTGTATATATATATATATATATATATATATATATATATATATATATATATATATAATATAACAAAAACTCCAAACTCGGAAGGATTTAACTGCGGAGCTACCTCGGTTATTGAAACTGGTTAAAATACCACCCACAAAAGAACGCAGCCATGAAAATCTTGAGCTTCACATTGTGTCAAGATTTGTGAAGCTTAAGATTTTCATGACAATAGTTTTACTGACCAAATAACTGAACCCCCCCCAATTACTGTCGGTTCAATTATTTGGCCAATAAAACTACGTATAGAAAAGAACGCAGTCATGAAAATCTTGAGCTTCACATTCGAGCTCATTGTATCAAGATTTGTGAAGCTTTAGATTTTCATGTCTGCGTTCTTTTCTATAGTTTTATTGACCGAATAATTGGTTCGCCAGTAATTGGAGGGCCGCAGGCATCCCAATTACTGAGGCCAAAGGTGAGAGGAATAGGAGTGATATCCAGATAAAGGGCTACTGATGTTCAAAATAAAATACGCCGTAGGGCCACAATTCGGTTTGGGCCGAAGGCCCAAATACCTAGATATAGCAAACTCGGCGCGTAGCGACGATCTTTTGCTAGTACTAATAATAACAATAAATTTTTTAAATTTTAAAAGTTTTAATTATATTATGAACATATAAAAGTTTGGGTGGTTTAAAATACAGATCTGAAATCTCACGGTTTAGATCGAATATCAGAGCTATCTCGTATAGTATATCTGCGTTTATATGTATCACTTTTCTGTAAAATGTGAATATTTTTAAAGTAAATGTGAGCACTTTTAAATAATAATCAATTGGAATTTTAAAAATTAAATGCTTAAAATCTTCAAATTCTTTTCCTCAAAAGGATATTAAAAATTCAAAACTATATGAAAACATTTCACTCTAAATTAGTTTTTATTAAACTTAGTTTTCCTTCCGCCCGAATTGTTCATTCTGACGGTCAAGCTTGTTGTCCCAATCCGAACCACAATTCACCAAGGAAGTAAAAAATTACAAAGTCTTCGCCCGGACTCGATCTCTCCATCAGCAGCCTAGTGTCTTAACCATTAACCCAGCGCACCTATTTATTTACCAACCAGTTTTTTTTTATGGAAGGATGAACAGCTGGATGAGCTGAGCGCCGCCTACCCTCACTGGGAATCAAATCCAGGACCAATGGATTCGTAGTCAGTTATGCTAACCACTACATCACCAAGGCTTTTTCACAAAAAAATAACTTAAATTTTGGAACTTAGTTTATTTATTAAAATAAATGGCCTGATGTATGGTGAAGCTTCAGAAGCAAAAAAACACACACACACACAACATATATATATATATATATATATATACACCGGTATATATATATATATATATATATATATATATATATATATATATATATATATAATATATATACCTTTTCCGTTCTACGGGCATCATTGAAATGAGAGAAATTAATATTTTAAACTTTTTATTAATAATTACTGAGTACATTTTGAATAGGAGAAATTTAATTTATTTAATTTAACAGCTTTAATGAACAGAAATGAGAACTAAAAATGTTTGTCGTTTCTTCAAAAATTTGACGATAATTTGCCTGTATATACTGTATATATATGCCGGTTAGGTTAATTGAATGCCCGGTTACGTCAACTGAATGCCCGATTAGATTAATTGAATACCCTGTTAGGTTAATTAAATGCCCTGTTAGGCAGTGGCGGCTCGTGACTTTCAGTTATGGGGGTGCTGCCTCAGAAATTGCGAACAATTGTGTCGATTATATATATATATATATATATATATATATATATATATATATGAGAGAGAAAGTCGAATAGATAACTACTCACTACTCATTCATAAAAATAAGTAAAATAGTATCATAAAATCAATTATAGGGTACTTACGATTAACGGGTAATTTCAAATTTGCCAAAAATTTTATTTATAAACAAATTCCATTCTTCTGTTTTTATTCTGAGCGAAAAAATATTCTAAGAAATGAAAGCTATATATTGTAAATAATCCAATTATTATATAATTAACTTCAATCACACGACGAAAAATAAATGATAACGAATCATTGATAAATGCAATTCGGAAATTAAATTTTGAATTAGCAAACGATACAGCAACGCAACTACCATGTCAAACAAACAAATCGGCACTGCTCTGTCCACAGTGCTTTGGATCCTCTTAAACCCGCGATTCTGACTCGCTCTTCGTACGTCCGCCATCGAGGTTTCAAGCGTTTCGAACAAAATCTGGAACTGTTAAGTACGCAGTTCCACGGGAAGGCTGAAGCTACTTTCGTGATTCATTCGTTCGCATTGAAATAGTTTAAGGAAAAAAGGATATAATCTGATTTAAAAATTCAAAGTTCATTGAAAAAAACAATCAGAGAGGCTATTTTAAATATTTAAATATAAAGATCATAAGATCATGGGGGTGCTGCAGTTCCACAGTGCCTACCTGCGAGCCGCTCCTGCTGTTAGGGTAATTGACGATTTGTTAGGTTAAGTCGTGATATTTTCGTTAGTTTTAACGAAAATATCACGACTTAACCTAACCAATCGTCAAGGGCGTACAGTTGACCTAACTGGGCATTTAATAATTTTACCGTAGATTTCGATATATATAAAAGGGTACTTGTAGGTTATCTCCCCCCCACCAATTTTGACAATATTTTTGTTAAAACTAACGAAAATATCACGACTTAACCTAACTAATTATCAAGGGCGTACAGTTGATCTATTAGTAAATAGTAAATACTATTCCAGAAACAAACAATGTTATAATTAATAATTAATAGATCGACTGTACGCCCTTGATAACTGGTTAGGTTAAGTCGTGATATTTTCGTTAGTTTTAACGAAAATATTCTGTCAAAATTGGTGGGGGGAGATAACCTACAAGTACCTATAAAAGTTTAAAAAATATTAATTTCTCTTATTTCAATGGTGCCCATAGAACGGAAAAGGTCCATATATATACACACACACACAGTATATATATGATGAATTTCACAATTAAACAGGTGAAATGAATAAATGATGCAAACCCACCCTGACGGTGATGCAAATCTACAAGGAAAATGAAAAAATGATTCCAAGGCCTTTCGCATATTCAGCAGTACACCTCGTCAGAGAATGAAGAGAGAAGGCGAGATGACGAAAATATGATATATACATATGTACAACGGAACAGAGAAATAAAAAAAAAAGAGATTAGCACATGGTTAACCAGCGTTAATTAAAGGCAAAAGACATTTTAACAAGATATTGTCAATTTTATACATTCTCGCATTGTTACAAATGGAACCCCAAGAATCAATACGACGTCCAAGAGTCACAAATGGAGCTCAAAATGCGACTTGGTCGTGGCGTCCAAGATGGTGACGCGACAAAAAACCTTATATATACTGATAATTAATCTGTATATATCCTATCGTGAAAGAGATAAACAAGTAAACATTTACCACAGCAGATGGGTGAACTATCATGGTCTAAGGCTAAAGAACTAGTTAAGTGTGCTAGGCCAACTTTAGTCGACCTAAGCGTACTTGGAAACCTATTGTAGAACTCCGGACGAACTTTAGAGCAAACCGCCTATCATTTTATATATTTTAAACTAACTTTCCAAAATTATACAAAAGATCATGAACCACAATCTTTTTAGACTCTTTTCCGTGCGATGGTTGGTTGGGATTTGGTTGATCGGGTACAATGGTAATTGAAAAGTTGGTTATACTTATTTATAGCCGAATTAATGACATTGTCAATGACATACACCTATTCGACGTAGAAGCCATATAATAATAATCATCAGAGTTGGGGAGGGCCAGAAACTGTCACGGCGCTCAGTCCAGACTAATGCGGCCCATTGCGTTAAATACTAAATTATTATTACCAGCACCATCGGGAGTCGAACCTCGTACCTCAATGTCTTTACTTTGTAGGAAACCTGTGTTACCGACCGAGCTACGAGTGCTGACTCGGAAGACCAATAGACCAATAGACTTTCGTGTTTGCTAACGAAAATATAAACAACATTCCCGTTTCCATAATTATATTCAGTAATGATCATTCTGAGCTTCACAATTTTACCACTTATGAAAGTGAAGTACTCTTGGCCATAGGTAAAATGAGGTTTCTCCTGAATCCTCATTTCTAAAAATAGCAAAAGAAAATTCAGTTAAAAGTGACATCGAAATGCCTAAAAATAAAGGTCATTACAGTAAATGTAAAACAGACTAACTTCCAATCAGTCGCGAGGTATGTTCACATTTGCTTCTCCTTTGAAGAAAGCTTTAGTCAGGTTGCCATGGTTACCGTAAAAGTGACAGTACCTTTAATTTAACCTTGGACTGTTTAGATGATTTTCCATATATTCACCTATTTTTCCAATCGTGTATGAGTTGCATTTTTGAAAGAATAAATATTCATTTAATATATGATGTAACTAATTTCATTTTAGATATTTGAGAGCATTTTCAGTTCATTTCCATTTCTTAATGGTTTTTTTTTCTTGACAAATGTAATCTTCATTTCAATAAATAAAATAATTTTCATCATTATAAAAATGTAATTTTTTTTAACAATGGAATGGTGTGAAGTGTCATATAAAGCCGTTTCAATATTATTTTATTCTCTTTGCTGTTCACGTCTAAAATACTGCGTCTAAAATTTCAAATTTTTTCCTCTTGTTTACATCAGTTTGTAAGGATATTGGATTTATTTTGAGATTCAGGATCTGTCCTTCAGTTATTTTCCATGCCTAAATGATGGCTTATCTCGCTCTCATTCTCTTTAGAGCAGTGGTGCTCAAACTTATGGCAATCATGTGCTATTTTATGCCATTTTTCCAAAATGTAAAACGTAATGTGCCACTATGACTATATCGAATAGGCCTAAATTAATATACTTTTTATATTGTACAAATAAATTGCATTATTAGTAAAGCAATAAATGTCGTGTGTATTTTATAACTATATTTTATGTTTTCTTTACGGTACCTGCATTACAAATCCTTGTGTACTCGTTTGAATCATTTCCCTCCAGCCAGTCAATCTGTTGATTTTATGCTACAAAGCTATTTCTCTTTACTCCCGCATTTATATTAGTAAGCACACACACACACACACACACACACAATATTTATGGTTGTTTACACTTCCAAATTATTCAAGTCTAGGACACTTCCAAATGATGACCATCATTTGTCGCTACAATGCGTATTCGACGCTCGAGCTTCATTACAGCATTAGCAATGATGCTCTTGAGTAATGGATCCAATAAACTCTTTGAATCTTTGATGGAATTCTGCCAAATTCCTTGGTTTGCCACGATTCATAAGTGTTTTAACATATCCCCATAGATAAAAATGCAAAGTGGTTAAGTCGGGTGATCGAAGTGGCTACAGCCTATCCAAGATTAAAACATATCAACACGAAAGGGAGTCACCATAATTTAACGTCTAATGTGATGTCGCATGAATGCATAATGATCCATTTTTCTTTGACAATCGTATGCGACCGTGACAAATCCAGAGAAAAGGCAGAACTCCCATTTCGCATTACTCTGAATTTTTTAAACATGTGTGACACTTTAAAAAGTTTGTAATTTTTTTTTATGACCTGAAATAAAAACACGAAATATTTTATTGAAAATTCGTACGATACTACAATCGTCTTGCATTAGGAATTGCATAGCCTAAGCTAAACCAGACCTCACACTAGTGATGAAGTGCTTCACTTCTTACACGATGGATACTACAATCGTCTTGCATTAGGAATTGCATAGCCTAAGCTAAGCCAGACCTCACACTAGTGATGAAGTGCTTCACTTCTTACACGATGGATACTACAATCGTCTTGCATTAGGAATTGCATAGCCTCAGCCAGACCTCACACTAGTGATGAAGTGCTTCACTTCTTACACGATGGATACTACAATCGTCTTGCATTAGGAATTGCATAGCCTAAGCCAGACCTCACACTAGTGATGAAGTGCTTCATTTCTTACACGATGCTTTCGACGAAAGAATCCTGTCCAACAGATATCCTGCCGATTATGATAAAGGAATATCATGACCAACAACATCATGACCAACAACATCACAAGATCTAAACCCCTGTTATTTTTATCTGTGGGTTTATTTAAAAAATAGCGTTTAAACAGAATCCACGCACAATAAAAGAATTGAAAGCATAAACTGAAAAAGAAATTTCTCAGAATTCAAAAGCTATTCTGTTCAGAATACTGTAAAATTTTGTTGTTCGTGCACAAATTGTTAATGAGCTGAGAGGACATCACATAAAGCATGTTCTGCACTAGGGGACTAATACCCCATGTGTAGAGAAGGTACAGTAAAAATTTCATCCTTTTATTTCAGTTAATAAAACGAACCTTTTGAAGTGTCGGGTGTTTAAAAAGTCACCCGATATATATATATATATATAATATATATATTTGTGTGTGTATGTGTGCGCGCGCTCGTGGAAAGTCTTCTATACAATTTAATATATATGAATAAAGTAACAAATTTCTGAAATTAAATTGTGGAAAGAAATTAAAAAAAAAAAAATTGTATCGGAATGATCAATTTCGAAGGTCATTTTTGTCATATTCGTTCGGCTTTTCCTTTTCCTTTTCAGATTCGATCTTTTTCGCATCATATAAAAAGTCATCCCTTCAACCGAAGCTTCACACAGCTCCTCGCTTCCTTCAGAGTAAACGAAAATTTCACTCTTACCTTCTGAACCCTCATAAACGACAACTGAAGCCAAAATGAAGACTGTAAGTTGCATTTTTTACGTTAGTTTTAAGTCTTATGAAAGATCAAGACTTGCAAAGCAGATCAACATTAACCACTATTTCAATTTATATATATATATATATATATATATATATATATATATATACACACACACGTGAACGATAAGTTATAAAGAACACTGTTTCCTTACTTTTTCTTGACGTGAAGGAAGTCATTCATAACACAGACGATCTCATGATCTTCCTAATTTTGGAATTTGCAGAAAGCTTACACCAGTGGTGGCCAACTGGCGGCCCGTGAGACAGATCTAACCCACGAACGACCATTATCTGGTCCGAGCCACTTAGCTCACCCATGTTCGCATTTAATTTTTTTATTTATTTGGAAAATAATTTTTTAGAATAAAAAATAGATATTTTTTAAAATCAATTCTATGCAATAAAAATGATCCAATAGTTAGATAGTATGTTGCTTGCCTTACGCCTTAAATGAAACCTGTTAAATATTCCTGAGGCACACCTGTATCCTCAGTCGCTTCCAAAGTATGTCTTCAACCACCAAAAGGTGCAACTAATTTCGCATCTTCCGCGATCCAGGAGGGGAAGGATTGGGTTGGAGTTCCATCCTTCCCTCTTTCTCTCAACGAAGGCTAACAATAGACTCGGACATGGGCGCCGCGCCTTCCTGAGCCGCCCACGCAACTGCAGACAGGCACGTGTGGTTGTGTGGAATGTAAACCCTGGCTGTTTCTACTTTCTCACTCCAATTCGTTTGGAAATGAGATATTTATAATATAGTTATATAAACTGAGAGCAAAACGTCGTTATGGATCATAATGGCTTTCAGTCTGTCCAATTTTCTGTGCTTTTGAGAATGTAATAATCCAATTCATAATGAAATGATCGTTAATGCCATATTTTGTTTTCTTTTCAGTCTGTCCTTTTCGGATTACTTTCGGTCCTTTTTTCCCTCCTCTTCAGTTTGTCCTCTGGTGACCCTGAACCCTTCAAGTTCCTAAAGAAGTTATTCAAAAAGGGAGGTGACAACGGTGGCTATGGCGGGGGCTATAGTGGAGGCTATGGCGGCGGCCACAGTGGTGGTTATGGCGGAGGCTACGGAGGTGGCCATGGCGGTGGCTACGGCGGTGGCTACAGCGGGGGACATGGCGGGGGATATGGCGGGGGATATAGCGGGGGATATGGCGGGGGACATGGCGGGGGATATGGCGGGGGCTACGGGAGATAATACTAATAGTTTTAAATTAAAAGTATGAACATTTTAATTGGAAGTTTTGCCTACAACTCAACTGAACCTTCACAAGACAATGGATTACCTTTAATGTCCTATTAATAGCAACACGTAGCTACTAATAGCAACATATAGCACACTATCATTTTCCAATTCTTGTTTAAAATGTAAATAAAAATGGATAATTTTACAAATCATTTAATAAATAAATCATTTCTTCATTTTTAAATCTTGATTACTTTAATTAGTACCCCCTTAAATGTAAATAGATTTATTCCTTCCTTTTTTTTGTGGTATAAAAGATCGCCCTTTCACGATGAAAGTTCAATAAAAATATGCGTTTGAAAATAGTATCACTTGACCCTAATATTATAGAGTTACACTTCAAGGTAACACTTTTATTGATGTTTCATTCTCTCTCTCTCTCTCTATATATACATACACACACAGTATATGTGTATATGTGTGTGTGTGTGTGAAAAGTACTCCCACCAGGGTTCGAATTCACCACCTTTTGAATAGAAGGTGAAGGCGCTAGCCACTAACTACTGTATACACAATGACGGGATTAAGGTTAACATGCCATTGCCATGCATTGAAACAACCGAGGAAACAGTACAGCGCTTTTACGTCCAGAGGCATTTTACGTGTTGAATGACCAGCGTTTCATCCCAAAGATGAAATATCATGCATGAACACGCACGATTTTGCTTGGCGGGGGGGGCGCCCTCTTGGACTGTACCTATTTTTCCCCATAAGAAGTTATAGCTTGGTTGTTATAGTATTGTTCTTTGAATTTTTCATCCGATGACATTTTTATTCCAAGATTCCTGAATTGTGGTTTTGGTGTTTTCTGTCTGTGTTGTGTTGCAATGTTTCGTACCCTTCACTTTGTAGCTCTTTGTTGCTACCCTTGTTGAATGGGAGGAAAATTGGGGCCTTGGATGATGTCGAGGTCTTGGGTTGGTTATCCTTACTTAGCATGGCCGAGCGTTTTAAATATTTTTTTTACAACACATTAGTTTGATACTGTATTGTTGTTCCGACTGCAAAGACCTTTAATTTAGCTTTTTACGTGGTGGTGTGGCGATGTTACTATTGCTTCTTAGCCAATCTCATCCTAATCTATCCACTGTATGTACTTTCCCAATTTCTCATAAACAGCCTAAGTTAATCTAATCTGTCGCGACTTTACGTATCCTGAAATTAACATAGCTTTAACCACAGGAGGTGTTAAAAAAATAAGGGGGTCAATGAGAAGGGAAAAAGGCCTTAAAGTGTGACACTACAAACTAGTGGGAGACTCGAACTCGCTTCGCGTGGTTACGTAGGTCGTTGAACAACAACAAAATCTATAATTTTTTATGAATATATTCAAATCATTTCGGCACTTCGACCAGAAGGATCGAAACTGCGTGTATAGCAAAAGGCACTGAAAAATCCAGAGAAGATTTAGGATACGGGATTCGTTATGCCACACAAACAAAAAGACTTTTGACGCGTTTTAAATTATGATGCGTAATAATAACAGACGTAAGGCAATAACAGACTCAAGAAACAGATATGCCAACAAATAACTAAAGAGTATATTAAAGAATTAAACAATTAAGAACTTTAGAATTTAGAATACAGAATTAGAATTTTAGAATTTAGAATAGAAACTTGTAAAAAACTTATTAGAAAAAAGTAAGCATAACTATGAGCTGTATATAGTGAACCAAATTAAATCAAATCCGAAGGAATTCTATAATTATGTTAGGAATATAAAAGTACCTTCGGCAGTAATAGACCATAATATTCTACTTAATAAATTGTATTGTTACGGCTTTAGAGGGGCAATCAGTGATTGGTTTAAAAGTTATTTGTCCGATAGATATAATTTTGTATCAGTAAATAAGGTTTGCTCCACTAAAGCGCTTGTCAAACATGGTGTGCCACAGGGCTCAGTGCTGGGTCCACTGTTATTTTTATTATATAAATGACCTTCCACGTTCATCTGATATACTGAACTTCATAATGTTTGCAGATGATACAACTCTCTCCTTTTCTGCAAAGATGTTAATACAGCTAAGAATATATTTCATTCAGAATTCATCAGTGTAATGAAATGGTTGACCACGAATAAACTCTTCCTAAATACCAGTAAAACAAATTTCATGATTTTTACTAATAAAAATATGATCTTGATGAACTCAATGTTAATGAAATCACCATAAAGGAGTGTACTGTAACAAAATTTCTTGGTGTAATGCTAGATAAGAATTTGCAATGGAGTGATCATGTAAATTATATCGCGAAAAAGATTTCAAGGAGCGTTGCTATAATGTTTAAACTTAGAAATGTAGTCCCTAAACAAGTTTTATTGACTCTTATCATACTCTTGTTCTTCCTTATATAACATACTGCACCCTTGTTTGGGGAAACTCCGCTAACAACGCATTAAATGGTATCTTTGTCATCCAAAAACGAGCAATAAGGTTATTATCTGATGCTGATTTCCTTGATCACTCTAGTGCATTATTTAAAGAGCTAAACCTACTAAAGCTCAATGAATAACCAAACTGGCACATTTTATTTTTATTTACAAGTGTAAGAGCAAAATCATTAATTTGCAATGGGTAAATAGATATTTGTAACTCATCAAGAAATCCACCCGTATCAGACCAGAAATAGATCAAAGCTTGTTATACCTCAATTTAGATTGTCTTCATCTCAAAAACTACCCATTTTCATTGGATTGAAACTATGGAATGACTTGCATGCCGATATAAAAATATTGCGAATGTAAATTTGTTTAAAACCAAGTTAAAATCCCGATTAATAATGGGATACTAACAAAAATCTTGGATTAATGTCACTAATAATGTTTTATATTGTCCATTAATATTGTTTAATATTGAAATACAGCTTTAACTATTAATAATACTTATTTACTTATTTATTATTTTATTATTATTAATTTATAACGGCTAGCTGCTTATTTTTAATGAGAGCCAGTAAAGCCTAAAGCTTAAGGGCCAAATTTAAAAAAAAAAAAAAAAAATAGTCGAGCTTCACAATTATTTATGTCATTGTAAAAATTGTAAGTTGTAAAAAGACTACTGTATTTATTTTATTATTAATAAAGGTTATTCTATTCTATTCTATATTCTACTGTTGGTTCATTCATAGGCGAAAACAACGAACAAATTTACAATGACTTACAAATGACGGAAGTTCTAAATAAATTATTCTTTCTCGTGTTTACTAACAAAAATATGAAAAACATTCTCTTTCCCGTAATCATGCTCAATGCTGATCATTTAAAGCTTCACGATTTTACCATCAGTGGAACTGAAGTACTCTCAGCCATAGGTAAAATTAATTCTAATAAAACTCCAGGTCCAGATAAATTCTACCCTAGGGTACTCAAAGCAATAAACGCGTAATAGTTTCTCCTTTCAAATATATATTTAATTAATAAATCGTTACAGTCTGGAGAAGTTCCGTTCCACTGGAAACTTGTAAACATTACTGCCAATTTTTTAAAAAAGGGGACAAATCGCTTCCGGGAAATTATCGTCCCATCAGCCTGACTTCAGTAATTGGTAAGCTTATGGAAACGATCGTTCGGGACAAAATAGCTAATCATTTAGAAATTAACCTCTCAACGACCAAAATTTGTAGGGTTAAGTTATGAGTGTGTGTATGGGAAACGGTAGATATTCGACCCAGTGTTCTAAAAGAGGTTAATAAATTAATCAAAGATTCTCAACAAGGCTTTCGACGTAATTGTTCTTGTCTTAGGTACTAATCTGCTCATTATCTTTTATGATATTATTATAAGTATATATGACCAGACAGAGGCGTCATTTGGGGGGGGCGTGAGTGGCGGTCGCCCCCCAAAGCTCACCAGGGGGATCTCCAAGGCCCTCCAAATGATAGTTTCTTAAAAAAAAGCACCTAATATTTTGTAGATTACCAATATAATGAACTGCTTACAGTTTAAAATATTTTTAGAATAATTTTAGCAAAATAATGACAATGAATTATGACAGAAAAAATTGAAAAATTTCTGTGAGTAACGTCTGACGTCACAGTAAACAAAAACAAATGAGCGCAGGAGCATCGGAGCTAGTGATGGGCTGGTGTCAGTCCACCAGCCTGCAAAAATGAAGTCTAGAAGATATCCTTTACTACATTAGGTGATATAAATTTTATGTTTTTATGCTTAACTTAATAATTTGATAGTTAACTCTAAATAACCATTGTAGCTGATACCATTCAATCATTCTTGTTTATATTAATTTGATTGTAAAGTACATTGTGAGTAGCACTTAATAAATTTTGACATGTGAGGGGCCTCTTACTGCCTTCATCGCTCCCCACAAGCCAATTTGAAATGACGCCCCTGTGACCAGAGTAAAACACTAGATATTATATATAATATTTCGATTTTCAAAAGACATTTGATAAAGTGTCACGTAGGAGATTATTAGCTAAACTTCATTCTTACGGAATTGATGGTAATGTTCATAAATGGATTAAAAATTGGCTTAGTGGACGTAAACAAAGAGTGGTCATTAATAGCAAAGCGTCTAACTGGAAAAGTGTGATTAGCAGTACTAGTAGTGTGACTAGTAGTACGCCCCCACCCGGAATACTGCGTTCAGATCTGGTCCCCATATTTACGACAGGACATAAACAGAATGGAGAGAGTGCAGCGACAGAGCACTAAGATGATTCCTAGGTTTAGAAACAAATCCTACGCTTCCCGTTTAGAAACGTTATATTTATTCTCACTCGTATAAAGGGGAATTCGAGGAGCTTTAATCGAGGTGTTTAAAATGATTAAAGGGTTTGATAATATCGACGCCGAAACATTTCATCTTCAGAAATGCAGACAGAACTCGCGGTAATGGTCTCAAATTAATGGGTAAACATTTTAATTCTAATGAAGATAAACATTTTATTTCAATCGTATGGTTAATTTATGGAATGGATTGTCAGCCAGCGTAGTTAAAGGTAATTCGGTGGCATCCTTTAAAAAGAGACTAGATGTTTATCTTGCCTTAAACCCCCAATTAGAAGCATTTGTTAGTGCGTAGAAGTATTATAGAATTTTCACTCGGATTACATCCTCTTTACTTTATAATTTTCACTTTATCTTTAAATTTCTTTCCTTCCTTTCAACCTCTCTTCTTTGCTTTGTTTTAATACTTTCACTCTTCTTTAAGTTTTCTTACATCTTTTAACCTTCCTTCTTAAACAGACAGCTTCGTAGGAACCAGCTGGTCTGTTGTTGTTTGTGTCCTTTGTAATCGCTCGTGAAAGCAACTAAAGTTTCTTAAATTTTAGAACTTTAGGAGTTCTTATTTTGATTGTGTTCGTCGTTAAAACAGTATTAAAAACGAAATGAAAAATACTTATTTTAAAACTTTTATTTAAAGAAATGAGAAATATACTATCTTAAATATAAATATAATATTAAATAAATTTAATTTTAAGATCTCGTAGATCATAATTGCTATTTTCTTTATTTTTCTTACAAAATGTGCTCGAAATTCTTTAATGTTCGTGGCTATGTCCTCCATGGTCTCCATGGCCATGTCCATCATAATGTTCGTGGCTATGTCCTCCATGGTGTCCGTGGTCATGTCCACCATAATGTTCGTGGCTATGTCCTCCATGGTGTCCGTGGTCATGTCCACCATAATGTTCGTGGCTATGTCCTCCATGGTGTCCGTGGTCATGTCCACCATAATGTTCGTGGCTATGTCCTCCATGGTGTCCGTGGTCATGTCCACCATAATGTTCGTGGCTATGTCCTCCATGGTGTCCGTGGTCATGTCCACCATAATGTTCGTGGCTATGTCCTCCATGGTGTCCGTGGTCATGTCCACCATAATGTCCGTGGCCATGGCCATATCCGCCATAGAGTGCATATCCACCATGACCTCCATGACTTCCATAGCCTCCAGAGCCGAAGAGACGTCCCAGGAGGTTGAAGGAAGGTTTGGGTGCTGCCTCAGAATGGGAAAGAAGAAGGCATCCCAGAAACAGAAGCAAAATGGCGTACGTCTGAAAACAAACGCAATTAAAATATTAATTAATGAAATGAAAGATGAAATTACTTCTGAAGGACTTTTATAAACTGGAATTGATATTCCTTAACGGTTATGATCACTGGTTCCCAACCGGTGGGCCATGGCCCACTTGCTTGTCTTTTAGCATCATGTTAATAAATGTTAATACAAAAATTTGCTTATTAAACCTTATATAAACATGATGATACCAGCTTATCAACATGGAAGGTGGGTCATGAGTTATTCGAAACAGCTTTAGTGGACCATCGCTTCAAAAAGGTTGTGAACCACTGATTATGATGAAGAAAAGAGCCTCTCCTTTGCGCTTTGTTTTTTTACTTTTTTATCTCAAAATCCTTTATGAAAGATACATAGTCTCCACAATAGTCCAGAAGAAAATTACAAACTTTTTTAATCCCGGTAATCCACCCACCCCCAAATCGTCTCTATCTCTCAGAACCTCTCCCCCACCCCGCCGGGTCACGTATGGGAAAAAGTTGTCAATTTCTGGTGAATATAAATGTATACGTATTTTTTACCTTTGTATACTATGAAACTATTATTATTATTATTATTATTATCATTATTATTATTATTATTTGTTTGTATCTTTGTTTGTATTTTTATACATTAGTATCGAAAGAGACATTAAAATATGGTCTATATTGGCCACTTGAGGGACTTTTGGGTGGGGGCTTCTCCCTCTTGAAACGTACGTAATTTTTCTCAAAAGAAGTTAAATAATGTACTTCGCGTCCGGTGTTGAATTTGTACCCTGGTGGACGCAACCCCCACCCTAATAATCTCAAATCTCAAATCTCAACTGCTTTTCCCCTTATTATGCCTTTTTTACAAACACACACACACACACACACACACACACTATATATATATATATATATATATGTGTGTGTGTGTGTGTGTGTGTGTGAAAGCAATAGCTGTGTACACACACACACACACACACACACATATATATATATATATATATATATATATATATATATATAGGGATGTACCGATGTATCAGTATCGGCAGTATCGGCCTGTTTTTAGAGTATCGGTATCGGTATCGACCGATACTGCCGATACTTTTCTAAGTTCTCATTTTAAAATCAATATTTAATTATTTATAAAATGCAATTGAATAAATTTTCATTTGAATAAACTTACTGAATACATATGAAGTTTCATCATTTTCATTTCTTCCTGTTATTTTTTAAACTGCTATAATTTGAAACCAATTGCCTATCACGAAATTATTACATCCATTTTTCACTAGAATTAAACATTAACGCCTAGGGAGGACTTATATCTAGAGGTATACTTATGCAACGCACCTCGGACCCCGAGTTGGACTAGACTAGAGTAATGTAATAATTAGTAACTATGATATATAGTGGCATACGTAGTTATAAATAGTGTTTACTCTCTTGTGACTAAATTTATTTCAATAAGTTATATTTATATATTGAATATGCTACAGTATGTACGACTATTACTGTATAAATAATTATTGATAAAATATGTTTTTATTGATTTTTTAAATAAAGCATCGGTATCGGTATCGCAAAATATCGGCCTATTTTGAGTATCGGAGTATCGGTATCGGTATCGTTGGAAAAACAAGTATCGGTATCGGCCAAAATTCTGGAATCAGTATATCCCTAATATATATATATATATATATATATATGCACTAGAATCACAAAATAACACGTGACCTATATATATTTATAATCCTTCCCCCACTGTTATGCAAATTGTCTTCCCCTCCTAGTGTCGTAAGTTTGGATTCAGCACTGCTCGCGGCTACTTCAGGAACAAGTGGGGCCTACTGTAGGTCTATTTTTTTTAATGTTTAATTAACATAAGACAAAAAAATCGAAGTTTTATATGATTAATTCTTTAATATAATGAATTGACGTTTATCTTAATAATTAGACAAAAATAAAAGTTTACCCATAAGACTACTGAAAACGTCGTCTCAAAATAAAGAAAACGACTCTGTGTCGCTTCAATGAAACGATCTCCTTAATAAAGGAATAATTTTGGTTTGTTTTACCCTTAACTCGTGTATCTCTTCACCACTCGCCTGGCTTAAGATTAAGATGAAATTGAACAACAATTGTTTGAAATAAAGATACATATAAACCAAAGTCAACCTCCTTTATATTCGATTTTGCTTGTTTTTAACAACTAAAATTAGGGAAAAAAGCGGAGCTCAATAAGAGTATTTTAATGGTTTGGTTGAAAATTTTATTTTAGACTGTATTATTGTTTATTGCATTAAAAAATACTGGTCATATTTGCTTAAAATAAAGTTCATAATTAGCGAAACGAACTTTGCAATAACTGTATTTGGGATTTTATGATTCACGAGGCAAGTCTTCATGTTCAACAGTTAGTTTACATTAATTGCAGTTATTGTTTGCTAATTAATCACCTTTGCACTATCTAAGAGCATATAAAAATTTATGGATATGTAGTCTGCTAAAGCCATTCAAATAGCTGATAATCTAGTGACAGAAAATGGAACAACTCAGAGAAAATGTAAAAATAATGAATTTTAAAGACCAACTCAAATATCCAGTATGTTTTATATATATAGCACTACAACAATATCCTAGATGCATTGGAAGGCAATGACAACTACAATGTTATATACACAGATTTTGCTAAAGCTTTCGATAAATGTGACCATGGTATAAATGCACATAAAATTAAAGACATGGGAATAACAGGCAAAGTGGGAAAATGGATCTACAACTTCCTTAGTGATCGTCTGCAGGTCGTCAAAATTCAAGATATATCATCATCAGACTCGGAAGTACGCAGCTCAGTACCACAAGGGACAGTACTGGCCCCACTCCTGTTCATTATCATGCTAACAGACATAGACAGCGGAGTAAACAGCAATAGTATAGTAACATCCTTTACAGACGATACAAAGATCAGCAGAAAAATCAGCGATGTACATGGCGTGGAGGCCTTGCAGAGGGACACGAACAAAATATACAAATGGTCAGAAGACAACAACATGTCATTCAACGCTGAGAAATTTCAGCTCTTGAGATATGGTAGAAAAGAAGAACTTAAACAGACTGCATATTATGCTCCAGATAGACAGGAAATTCAGAGAAGCATGAAAGCGATTGATCTCGGGATAATAATGACAGATGATGCGAAATTCGAAACACAAAATCAGATAGCGATAAATAAAGCAAAAAGAGTCGCCGGACAGGTTCTAAGAACGTTCAAGAGAAGGGACAGGACAGTAATGATTCCCCTGCTAAAAACACTGATTATACCAAAACTTGAATACTGCTCAGTTTTGACGTCCCCATATAAAAAGGAAGAAACTAATAAACTAGAAGAAACGCAAAGGCATTTCACAGCCAAGATTGATGGCTGCAAAGAACTCAACTACTGGGAAAGACTACGTAAACTAAATCTGTACTCACTGGAAAGAAGAAGAGAGAGGTACATCATAATCTACATATGGAAAATGATCGAAAAACTGGTACCAAACCTAAAACTAAACCCAATTACCATTCAAACAACACTGGAAAATAGGAAAGGCAGAATGTGTAGTGTTCCCAAATTAAAAGCACGACAAGGGACCTCCTCAACCCTGAAGGAAAATAGCTTGGTTGTCAGGGGGCCAAGACTTTTCAACCAGCTTCCTAAGGACCTCAGAAACGTAACGGGGGTCAAAGTTGAAGTCTTCAAGAAAAGACTGGATGCCTGGCTCAGGACAGTACCAGATGAGCCGGGCGTGCCTGGCTATGTACGGTGGAGAGCGCAAGAAAGCAACTCGCTCCTCCACCAGGCCAGACCTAGAGGCGGGGCCACCAGCTTGACCTCCGTGTGAAGAGAGACCAACGCACGAAATAACATAAGGTTCATAAGGTATATATATTTTTTTAAGTTCGGGAAGAACCGATTCGCCTCTATTTAAAAGGGCATATCTCGGTGGAAAACAAAGAAAAAATGAGAGGAAAGAGAGGAAAAAGAAAGGGTGGAGGGTACAGTCGAAGTGGAAAAAGACTAAGGATGTCAAGGACTGCAGGGTCAAGCCCGATCATCCTTGGGTGCTGAGGCCGGGAGGGCGCACGTGAAACCTCCAGGAAGAAGCACATACAAACGAGCACAAAGAGCATTCAAGAGCACGAGCTTAGAACCCCCTTGCGGGTATATATATATATATACACACACACACACACACACAGAGTACTATTTATTAAAAAAAAATGAGGGTTATATAACTGATAACATTTGTACTTCTCCATTTTATCATAAATGGCAACTAGTTTTAATCGCGTGAAAAGTAATAAAATTTAATGTTGTCCTTTTGTGGTTCACACTCCAATAGAATAATTCCATCCGCTATAAACACAGTATGTAACCATTCCTGTACCCAAATCTAAATTTAATTTTAGTTTTGGCATTTTTAATGGTCGAAAATTTATCTGAAAATTTGGTATTTCCATATTTAAAAATTTAGTACGATCGAAGAAAAAGCCCAACATACTCACTCGTACAAATTTTTTAAACTGAAAATATGGAAATAGAATTATAATTGAAAATTCCGACCGTTAACTGACTAGATATTAAATAGATTTTGGTCATATGATGAAGAGGACATACAGCTTTACTTGGGATCTGAACCACGGGTCGCTACATCAACTGGACGCAGATGACTGTTTTCCATCCAACTTACTAAACAGACCCAATGTAGTCCAATTTAGTCGTGGATTAATAATTAATTAATTTCACAAATTTATCTTATAATTTAAACAAAGTAAATAAAATTGACTTACGAATTTCATTTTGGAGTTTTAGACAATCTCAATATCGAGAGGAGGGAACAGACTTTAAGCGCGAAGGCTTATTCCACTATGATGAGAACCATCCTTTGTATTCTTTTATATGAAGCGGTAACGATTCAAAAAGGATATTTTTTTAAAATTTATTTTTAAGTTTATTTTTATTTGACCTTCATACTTCTCATGGGCGAACAAAAAGGGAATTAAACGTTTTTGATATTTATTTATCGGAAGAAGACACATACCTGAATAATAGTACACTCTCTCTCTCCTCTCTCTCTCTCTCCCTCTCTCTCTCTCTATCAATTGAATTACCAGTATAGTTATGTTTATTTATTACATTTTCTAAGTTCATATTATTTTTCAATATTATTAAAAATCATTCATGACTAAATAGTTTAAATGAATAGTTACGCGAATAGTACTTTATTATAAATAATAGTATCACGATAGTATTTAGAGAACTGCATATGTATTTTTAGCATATTTAATTACTTACTTACACTTTACAAATATTTAAAAATTTCATTACATTTCTCAACATGACTTGGGATGCAAACATATCTGTTATTTAATTCAGTTTAAAATAAGGCGCTCGACATAGGTTAATTTCGTATGAGATTACACACACACACGCACACACACACACACACACTCCACATAAGTGAAGAACCGATTTTTTTTTAATCTTTGTACCTAAATAACTAATTAACGAAGCCTAATTTAACCTAACTCAACCTTAATGACATGGAAACGAGAAGAGCGCTCTAAGTGTTTCAGATGCAAATGAAAGCTCGAAGGTTGTTTGCTGTTAAATTGTTAAAAAGTGAGGTACTCGCTAATGTAGCCTAACTAATCAAATTTTAAGTAACCTAACCGAGTGTAACATAACCTAATCAGGACTAACATATCTTTTTTTCCGACAATAAAAGTGTGTCTAAATTTTTTATATACATTTTTTTTAATGTTCCTGAATGTCGCTGAGTTTTAACTTCAAATACACACACACAGAGGTGTATATATATATATATATATATATATATATATATATATTGTATTGTCCGCATTTATGGACCCAATAACTTCTTGGTCCTCTTAGCAAGGTTTAATTTCATGATTTAAACGCAAGACGTAAACTCTTCACCAACTCTTCGTGGCACTTGAGTGAATTAAAGTGTATATTTATTTAAAATATATGGACAGTGTTCAGTAGCCACCATTTTCACCTGGAAAACAGAAACAAAATTCCAAGGATAATAAATGAAACAGAATGCATATTAAACCTTTGATATTGTCCCTAAAATGAGAGAATTTATTTCAATTGTATGCGTCATAAAGTCTTTTTTGCAGTTCAACTTGACCAAAATAAGTTGTTAAAAAATAAAGTTGATAAAGGAAGGCAATTAGAGACTCAAGTGAACATTAAAGAAGTTTACCATGAGCAAAATTAAGTTCAATAAAATTAAAGCAGCAAGTGTTCACTGTGTCCTCCATTATATACCTCGTTAACCTCGTTGCTGTTCCGTGCGTTGGTCTCTCTTCACACGAAGGTCAAGCTGGTGGCTTTCCTCCAGGTCTGGCTTGGTGGAGGAGCGAGTTGCTTTCTTGCGCTCTCCACCGTACATAGCCAGGTACACCCGGCTCATCTGGTACCGTCTTGAGCCAGGAATCTAGTCTTCTCTTGAACACTTGAACTTTGACCCCTGTAACGTTTCTGAGGTTCTTCGGAAGCTGGTTAAAAAGTTTTGGACCCCTGCCTTTCCTATTTTCCAGTGTTGTTTGAATGGTAATTGGGTTTAGTTTTAGGTTTAGTACCAGTTTTTCGATCATTTTCCATATGTACATTATGGTGTACCTCTCTCTCTTCTTCTTTCCAGAGAGTACAGATTTAGTTTACATAGTCTTTCCCAATAGTTGAGTTTTTGCAGCCATCACTCTTGGCTGTAAAATGTCTCTGAGTTTCTTTTAGTTTATTAGTTTCTTCCTTTTTATTTGGGGACGTCAAAACTGAGCGATATTCAAGTTTTGGTATTATCAGTGTTTTTAACAGGGGAATCATTACTGTCCTGTCCCTTCTTTTGAACGTTCTTAGTACCTGTCCCGCGACTCTTATTGCTTTATTTATCGCTATCTGATTTTGTGTTTCGAATTTCACATCATCGGTCATTATCACCCCCAGATCGATCGCTTTCGTGGTTCTCTGAATTTCCTGTTTATCTGGACCATAATATGCAGTCTGTTTAAGTTTCTCTTTTCTACCATATCTCAAGAGCTGAAATTTCTCGGTGTTAAATGGCATGTTGTCTTCTGACCATTTGTATATTTTGTTCGTGTCCCTCTGCAAGACCTCCACTTCATTTGCATCGCTGATTTTTCTGCTGAGCTTTGTATCGTCTGCAAAGATGTTACTATACTGTTGCTGTTTACTCCACTGTCTATGTCTGTTAGCATGATAATGAACAGGAGTGGGGCCAGTACTGTCCCTTGTGGTACTGAGCTGCGTACTTCCGTACTGCGTATATATATATATATATATATATATATATATATATTATATTATATATATATATATATATATATATACACGGTGAACCAAAAGTAGGTGGACAGTAGTTGAATACGGTTTGTGTTATATTATATTATAACTATGGTGTTCATTATAACTATGGTGTTTGTGTTTTATTATATTAAATATTATAACTAAATTTATTTAAATTTTATTTTGTATTATAGTATACAAAAAATTAAATATGTATTCTCAAAATAAACGTTATCATTTACTGTCCACCTACATTTGGTTCACCCTATATATATATATATATATATCAAGCAAACAACTCTTTAATTTATCTAATTACATCATTATAGGGTTTACAGTTAACACGCCACCATATATATATATATATATATATATATATATATATATATATATATATTAGTGGTGGACCGGATATCCGCATCCGCATCATTTTTAACATCCGCATCCGCACTTCTGACTGCGGATGATATGCAGATATTACCTCCAATAAATGATGCAATTTACAATTAAATTAGCTTATAAAAATTTAAATAAATGTTGTCAGATAACGTTATTTATTTTGGTAAAGTTTTAGCAAAAGTTAAAAGAAATTGATGAGTTTAAAAGGAAAGTACGGACGCATGTTTTTTTTTCTGGTGGACCCTGTATATACCAAATTACAAGCATCGCAAGTTACCTCGGCTGCGGTGGAGCGCAGCTTCTCCATGCTGAAAAACTTTTGGCAGACAGAAACTTCCTGTTGGAAAATATTGAGAAGTACATTATGCTTCATTACAATTCAGTCACTGAATAAGTTCGTTAATAATTTAATAAACAAATGAATGGAATGTTTTATTTTATTATTAAGCGTTAATATTTATCCACAAATAAGTTGCAAATAAAGAATTTTTTAGATTAAATAAAGTTAATAATTGGTAAGAATAAATTTAAAAATTTCAATTTTTTAGGTTAAAATTGGGTCGCCCTAGTTATTAATATATAAATGCACAGTAACCGTATGATAACATGGTAATGTTACCGGTTGCTCCTCTTTGGACCTTAAGGTATTCGAAGAGTAATTTGATATTCACAGAAATGCGCAGTTTTATACGTGATTTTACGTATTTTAGGTTTATTGATGAAAACGTAAGTTTGATTGATGAAAGTAAGTTAAATATATTGAATTGAAGATAATATATACCGTACCGAGTTACTTTAACTTTATAATGTTCACAATAATCGCACTTAGGTTGGTATAAAAAGTGTACAAAAGAGATTAAGTTCTATCCTAGTTTAAGCAACATTAGAATCTAATTTCTTTACCACGTTCACTTTTAAGCAAAAACACACCAAACAATTTCCACTCTGGGTTAGTTCCAGATGCAGGATGGGTTAGTTCTTGAATGTGCAAGAACAGGAGCAGAATTCACTTCCAATCCTGACTACGGCCCTCAAATTTATTATCGAAATACAGTTTAGGGATTGGGACCTCAAAATCGAAAACGTCCCAATAATTCACGTTCAACCCTCACCGGACGAAAGCAAATTGAGATTGAACTCGGAATTTGACTCTCTCCAACCGAATCTGGGCGTTAAATTGAATTGAATTGTATTGAATAATCTTTATTAATAATAAAATAAATACAGTACTTTTACAATTTACAATGACATAAATAAATTGTGAAGCTGGACCATTTATTTGATTTAATTTGGCCCTTAAGCTTTAGGCTTCAATGGGCTGGCTTTAGGCTTTATTTGAAGCCTATTGAAACAATAAACAGACAAGAGAGTGCGTTACTGCCATGAGTCTGAAAGTATAATAATAATAATAATAATAATAATAATATAATAATAATAATTAGGGCCTAATAAAAGTCACTTGTGGAAAATTCCAACAGTTAAAATCTGATAAATTTCCAAACCGAATAGAAACTCAATATTTCCCTCATCAACAGTATTACTTAACATTACTTCATCGAGATACTTCAACACTTTTTGCAGCTACAGACAAGCTCAGACACAACATCGTTCCGGTTCTGCCCAATAATCATTATATTTATCAATTACTTTCAAAATTTTGTACAAATAAAATAAAACTAAGATGAAAATTAATCATTAGTAGTTCAACATATATCCAATATCACAAATTATTAAGTGGCCACAAATCTATCGTTGACAGTTTTAAAAAAATCAATTATAAACCTCCAACTTTTTCATTGATTAATAACAGTTTCACAAATTCAAACTTTTAATCTTGCCTTAACTTGAAAATATCCGTTTTTGGTCAATTTTTATGCGTTGATTTCAAATCTGCAAATGAAAATGTTGTATCACCCACCATTTTGAAGAGAATCGTAAAAAACAAAATAAGCAATTTATTACTTACTAACCTTTCAAAAACGCCTCCTTTTTACCTTGCGTTTATGACTCGCATCGGAGTCTCGCTGATTAAGGACCAGCAGTAAGTAGTCAGCCAGCATATTTGGGTTCCACTTTCCCGCATATCTTTTTACAATGCTAGAAATATCCTGATGGAACTATTCACCGTGTTCGTCGCTGACCGCACCCGATTTTTGTGGAAAAAAATCCAAATGTGAATGGAGAAAATGGATCTTGAATCCCGCAAAAACAGTGGGTGATGGAACAATATGAATGCGATTTTTGAAATCTGCACAAGCGAAAACATAAAAATCAGCTGAATTTATACCAAGGCAAAAATCAGTGTTTATCAGTGTTATCTTTAAATCTTACACTTCCAATCCTTGCCTTTGAGATCACAAACATGAAAAAACACAAAACTACTATGATTACCTTCTACTGATATATATATATATATGTGTTTGTGTGTGTGTGTGTGTGTGTGTGTGTGTGTGTGTGTGTGTGTGTGCGCGTTCGTGCGTGTGTACGTGTATATATCTATATATAATTATAATTGTTCATTCTGACGAAGTTCAAGCTTGTCACTCCAGCTTAGAACTACAGTTTAATGTGGAATCCGAACCACGCCCCACCAGCAGCCCAGCGTCTTAACCACTAAGCTACCCAGGGTACCCATTTATCGACCAACCGATTTCTTTATTGTGTGGAAGGATGAACAGCTGGATTTTGCTGTGCGCCGCCTGCCGTCACAGGGTCTCGATCCCGGGACCGATATATATATATGAATTGTGAAATTCATCCCACATATATATATAACTTATATATATATATGAAAATTATTTCACGAAAGTAACACGTGAAAAGTATTTATGATGAATAAAACCACGAAGGAACCATCTGTGTTTCCTTTCCTTCGTGGTTTTATTCATCATATATATATATAAAACTTGTAATGTACCCTATGAACTTAGTAAATGAAATGACCCAAAACCGAAAATGATTTTGCCCTCGAAAATGTTAACGAGAAAATAAACTAACATTACAAAAACAAGATTTGGACGCGTTAAATTAAAGATAATAAATGAATTGTAACATTCATTCACTGCATCGAATTTGTCTCCCAAAACCTTCAAATTATGGAATTGTAGAATAAAACCTTGTGCTGTAAAGTCATTAATTAAAGTGAATTTCTTCCTCTGCATTCTTTTTACTTTTCTTCCTGAACTGTTTAAAGTCGGTTACAAAGTCCTCAGACTTCCTATTTTCCTTTCACTGTTTCCACGATAGCGTCAAACCCGACCAGAGTTCATTTGTCCTCCTGGTTGACCTTCTCAGAAAATCTCACGCTGCCACCATTGACCTTGAATTCGTGTCCGGCTACGCAATCCTCTACGCTTATTCATTTTCTTGGGAAGGTACCTTTCACTTCTATAACCTCAGGGGTACCGTCAACTAAAAAATAACTGCCTAGACTTTTCTTATAATCTATCTCCAGTTCTAATAACATATACTGTATATATATATATATATATATAATTACCTCCTTAAAAGTTTAGTCGGTCAAGAATTTATTACTGTAATTTATTTTAAGATTGAGGTATTTATTCTTTGACTTTCTTTCTATTCTTTATATGATAGAATAATGTTGGTTGGAAGGTCAATCTGTAATCCAATTATCGTTTTTTTTTTAGTTAAAATACAAGGTTTTTACAGTAAAGTGTTTTTAAGTAATTTTTTAGCGCTTTATAATTTATTTTAGAAAATTAGATTTTTTTATAATTATTTCCAAATTATTAATAACAATATTTAATATATATAAATCATAATTATAGCTCATGGAATGAATCATTGCGGAAAGCATATTATTTGTGAAGGAAAGACACCAGTAGTGCACCAAACTTTCAGTGCCATATGCCAACACACATACACACACACACACACACACACACATATATATATATATATATATATATATAATATATATATGAGAGAGAGAGAGAGAGAGAGAGAGAGAGAGAGTTGCATGTAAAACGGGTTTTTCCTGGCTTTTTTTTGTAAAAAACCCATTTTCGCGTTGTTGTTTTTTGTTTTTTAGATTATCCAATAGGAAATCCATATGCATAGAAAATAAAAATATAACTTCAATAAATTACTTTTTATAGGTTCTAAAAACATAAAACATATTTTAAATATAAAAAAGAGACTTTTCTTTAATTGAACTTAGACCTACAGCCTACATCACAAGCTTAATTAATTTTTTCAGCTACCTTTATATTTCAAAAGAAAACTGTAAATAATTATATACACACCAGGGGTTCTTAACCCCGGGGTAATATTTGTATTTTTTTTCTGTAGGGAAACGGAAGTCCATTTTTGGAGGTATACTAGACTAGAAATAAATTGTTGGTCTTAGATTTAGAAGCAAAAGAGATTTCCCAACAAAAAAGGAATTAATTTCTTTGGCAAGTATGTCAAGATCTGTAGGTTCTCTTCTCTTCCATGGCGATCTCGTGTGTTTGTCATTTATTATACACCATAATACTGTTTCTTAACTTTGTAATATAAAATTATAAACTAATAAAAGCTGGGGTAATCGAGGGCATTGGAAGTTTGGTTCTGGGTAACGAAAGTGAGAAGGTTGAGAACCACTGATATTGACACTAAAATGTTATAAATGTTATAAAAACAAAGAATTATAAGCTAAGGTTAAGAACAGTGGAGATTTTTTTCTTTTAGATAAAATGCTGATTACACTTTCAATACAACATACAACGACATGTAAGTGGTTTTTTTTTAGGTTAGGTTAGGTTAGAGTAATTACCTTAAAATGTTTGCTTTCTCATGCTTAACATGGGACTAGTTCGTGTAGCATATAGTCATTGGATATTTAAATATTTGGGTGATTAATTCTAGCAGCCGAAATCCATATTGAGCTGCAAATAAATCACCCAACAGAGCATACAACGGTACTTGTAGGTTATCTCCCCCCACCAATTTTGACAGAATATTTTCGTTAAAACTAAGGAAAATATCGCGACTTAACCTAACCAATTATCAAGGGCGTACAGTTGATCTATTATTAATTATAACATTGTTTGTTTCTGGAATAGTATTTACTATTTACTGATAGATCAACTGTACGCCCTTGATAATTGGTTAGGTTAAGTCGTGATATTTTCGTTAGTTTTAACGAAAATGTTCTGTCAAAATTGGTAGGGGTGGGGGAGATAACCTACAAGTACCCATACAACCTCATGTAAGTGTTTTTTTTTTAAAGTTAGGTTAGCTTAGTTTAGGTTAGGTTAGATTTATTTGGAGCCCAAATATAGATTTCGGCTAATATAATTAATCGCCCAAATATCTAAATACGTAACGAGTCTATACGCTACACAAATTAGTCCCCTGTTTAACTATTATTATTTATAGATTTATTTACAATTTCTATTTACAAAAACCACTTATTCAGAGCATAAAAGGCTACTTGAAATTTATTGATCATTTTATTTTTATAAATTGAACAAAAAATTGTCTACTATTATTAACTTTTAGCGAAACTAAATGTACTACTTTGTGTTTAGTCTAGATTCAACAGAATATAAGTAGATTAAGAAATACGAAGCAGGCACACACGTATGTCACTGAAAGACAGATTAATAGTTGAGATGATGATGACATTCGAAAGATAATTTCAAATGTAAAACTGTAACATTACGCGCGTTTTTCACTGAAAAAAAGTAGTCTGTGTGATTTTACGTATTTTGTATTTTGTAATTTTCTCTGGAAAAATAAACTTTGATTTTCCATGCAGGCTGAATTTCTTGCTAAGTATCGGAAACCCCTGAGCACTGCGTGCAACCTCCAAATTGAAAAAACACTGCCCTTGAGGATATCTAATGCAGTACAGTATGTTCAACATTTCTTTTTAACAGTTAGTAACATTTAGGGACAGGAAAGTATGACATTCAAAATCTCAGGAAACTGTAATAGATTATATTAAAGTATTTAAAGTATTTATTGATAGGCAATTAAAAAATGTACGTAGGGAAATTGATTGTATATTGTACTTTATACACAATATGCAACAGTACAGTAATTACTGTACTTAGCTTTTTACTAGTAGTAAAGTACCAATTTGTTTTAGTAGTATGAGATAATTAAAGTACAGTAGCCTCAACAGTAACAGGTAATGCGATCATAAGATACAGTATTTGATCATTTTTAGATTTATATTCTAAATATTTTAAATAAAATTATCTTTGACTAACATTTCAAAAAATAACGAGGGTGCATTTTGGGGGGGCAGAAAAAACAGCCTAAAGTGGCCCATAAGTCCACTCTTATAGGAAAATTTATTTTAAATTAAATTTACGAAAGTAATAGATTAGAATTACGAGTAAAACAAATGTTCAAATTGACCTCTTATTTTGGGACCTTTTTTTTTTGTTGCAGGTAAAATAAAACGCAATGGTTAATATGGAAGTGAGTTACACTCCCGAAGAAAAGGCGGAGGCGTTGCGTGTCATTCTACCTGCAACAGAAAAAAAGGTCCCAAAACAAGACACCAATCTGAACATTTGTTTCACTTCTAATATATTATTTTTGTAAATTTTATATAAAATAAATTTTCCTATAAGACCGGACTTATATATATATATATATATATATATATATATATATATATATATATATATATATATATAGGGTGAACCAAATGTAGGTGGACAGTAAATGATAACGTTTATTTTGAGAATACATATTTAATTTTTTTGTATACTATAATACAAAATAAAATTTAAATAAATTTAGTTATAATATTTAATATAATATAACACAAACACCATAGTTATAATGAACACCATAGTTATAATATAATATAACACAAACCGTATTCAACCTACTGTCCACCTACTTTTGGTTCACCGTGTATATGGTGGCCTGTTAACTGTAAACCGTATAATGATGTAATTAGATTAATTAAAGAGTTGTTTCCTTGATTGAGGAGTCACTGTAAATTAATATAAAAAAAAAGATTAATAAACTTCGTGGGTTTTTTAATATATATATACACACACACACACCGTATTTTACGTCTCAGAAGACGCTACAAGTGGTAAGACGCACCCTATATTTAGCAAAGAATATTTAGGAAAAAAAATATTTCTAAGATTTATGAGCCTGACAAAAAATATATTGTCATAACTTTAGTAAAAGAACATTCAACAAAACAATAACATATGAGCCCTCAAGTGATTTTTTGGAGACGTTTTTCAGGAAAAAAGTAGCGTCTTATGAGGCGTAAAATACTGTATATATATATATATATATATATATATATATATATATATATGTTAGGGATTTCTGATATATACCATATATGACATGATACTCTGAAGATGTTCAAATAAATGAACAAAATGTCAGCAAATCTTAAACAGGAATACAAAAAGGAAGAGGAAGAAATAATCTCAATATTTACAACCTTAAAATTTTCAATATACATACATATATATATATATATATATATATATATATATATATATATATATTGGTATATAATGTAGGACACAGTGAACACTTGCTGCTTTAATGTTTTATTGAACTTAATTTTGTTCATGGTAAACTTCTTTAATGTTCCCTTGAGTCTCTAATTGCCTTCCTTTATCAACTTTATTTTTGAACAACTTATTTTGGTCAAGTTGAACTGTAAAAAAGATCTACGACGCATACGATTGAAATAAATTCTCTCTCATTTTAGGGACAATATCAAAGGTTTAATTCGCATTCTCTTTCATTTTTTATCCTTGGAATTTTGTTTCTGTTTTCCACGTGAAAATGGTGGCCACTGAACACTGTCCATATATTTTAAGTAAATATACACTTCACTTTAATTCACTCAATTCACTCACTTAATTTAAGTGCTACGAAGAGTTGGTGAAGAGTTTACCGTCTTGCGTTTAAATCATGACATTAAACCTCGCTAAGAAGACCACGAAGTTATTGGGTCCATAAATGCAGATAAAACAATAAATAAATAAATATATATATATATATATATAATATATATATATATATATATATATATGTGTGTGTGTGTGTGTGTGTGTGTGTGTGTGTGTGTGTGTATAAATATATATATGTGTGTGTGTGTGTGTGTGTGTGTGTGTTGTGTGTGTGTGTGTTTTAAGCTAAAATTCAGTGACATTCAGGAACATTAAAAACATATATATATATATATATATATATATATATATATATATATATATATATATATATATATATATTTATTCATCATAAATACTTTTCACGTGTCACTTTCGTGAAATAATTTTTCATATATATATATATATATATATGTGTGTGTGTGTGTGTGTGTGTGTGTGTGTCTGTGTGTCTGTGTTTTAAGCTAAAATTCAGTGACATTCAGGAACATTAAAAACATATATTTATATATATATATATAAATTTAGACACTTCTCTTGTCAGAAAAAAGATATGTTAGTCGTGATTAGGTTAGGTAATTAAAGTGAGAGAGAGAGAGAGAGAGAGAGAGAGAGAGATTGTACTATATTCAGGTATGCGTCTTTTTCCGGCAAATGACTATTAAAAAACTTAATTTCGTTTTTGTTCGCTATGGGAAGTACGAAGGTCAAATAAAAATAAACCTAAAAAAAATATAAAAAAAATATCCCTTTTGAATCGTTACCGCTCCATATAAAAAGAAAACGAAGGATGGTTCTCATCATACTGGAACAAGCCTTCACGCTTAAAGTGTGCTCCCTCCCTCGATATTGAGATTGTCTAAAACTCGAAAATGAAATTCGTAAGTCAATTTTATTTACTTGGTTTAAATTATAAGATAAATTTGTGAAATTAATTAATTAAAAATCTTAATCCACGACTAAATTGGGCTACATTGGGTCTATTTAGTAAGTTGGATGGAAAACAGTCATCTGCGTCCAGTTGATGTAGCGACCCGTGGTTCAGATCCCAAGTAAAGTTGTAGATCCTCTTCATCATATGACCAAAATCTATCCAATATCAAGTCAGTTAACGCTGGGAATTTTCAATTATAATTCTATTTCCATATTTTCAGTTTAAAAAATTTGTACGAGTGAGTATGTTGGGCTTTTTCTTCGATCTTACTAAATTTTTAAATATTGAAATACCAAATTTTCAGATAAATTTTCGACCATTAAAAATGCCAAAACTAAAATTAAAATTAGATTTGGGTACAGGGATGGTTACATACTGTGTTTATAGCGGATGGAATTATTCTATTGGAGTGTAAACCAAAACGACAGCATTAAATTTTATTACTTTTCACGCGATTAAAACTAGTTGCCATTTATGATTAAATGTGGAAGTACAAATCGTTCATATAAATCAACTGATCAGCTTCACAAATGTTATCAGTTATGTAGCCCTCATTTTCCCCTCATTTTCTTTGAATAAATAGTTTTACAATTTACAATCCATTACGTTCAAAATTAAAAACGGATGCAGTACCTGATATAAGACTAAACCTGTTCCCTTAAATGGTAATAATAATTGACTAAGTATATATATATATATACTGGATATTTGAGTTGATCTTTAATATTCATCATTTTTTTTTTAAATTTTCTCTGAATTGTTCCATTTTCTGTCACTAGCTTATCGGCTATTTGAATGGCTTTAGCAGACTACATAATAGATACATTTTTAAATGCTCTTAGATAGTGCAAAGGAGATTAATTAGCAAACAATAACTGCAATTAATGTAAACTAACTGTTGAACATGAAGACTTGCCTCGTGAATCATAAAATCCTAAATAAAGTTATTGCAAAGTTCGTTTCGCTAATTATGAACTTTATTTTAAGCAAATATGACCAGTATTTTTTAATGCAATAAACAATAAGTCTAAAATAAAATTTTCAACCAAACCATTAAAATACTCTTATTGTGATTCTCTTTTTTCCCTAATTTTAGTTGTTACAAACAAGCAAAACCGAATATTAAAGGAGGTTGACTTTGGTTTATATGCATTTCTATTTCAAACAATTTTTGTTCAATTTCATCTTAATCTCAAGCCAGGCGAGTGGTGAAGATACACGAGTTAGGGTAAAATAAACCAAAATCATTCTTTTATTAAGGAGACCCCCTTCAATGAAGCGTCACAAAGTCGTTTTCTTTATTTTGAGACAACGTTTTCAGTAGTCTTTCGGGTAAACTTTTATTTTTATGTAATTATTAAGATAAACGTCAATTCATTACATTAAAGAATTAATCATATAAAACTTCGATTTTTTGTCTTATGTTAATTAAATATTAAAAAAAATAGATCTACAATAGGCCCCACTTGTTCCTGAAGTAGCCGTGAGCAGTGCTGAATCCAAACTTACGACACCGTAAGTGTGTGTGTGTGTGTGTGTGTATTTGTAAAAAAATGCATTAAAAGGTGAAAATCAGAGTTGAGATTTAAGATTTGAGATTATTTTTCTGCATGCAATTTCCGGGGGAGTAGGGGTTGCGTCCACGAGGGGGCGATTTCAACACTGGATGCGAAGTATATTACTTAACTTCTTTTGAGAAAAATTAGGTCCCTGATGTGGCCAAAATAGACCATTTTTTAAGGTCTCTTTCGATACTAATGTATAAAAATAAGATGCAAACAAACATAGGCAATAATAATAATAATAATAATAATAATAATAATAACAGTTTCATAATATACAAAGGTAAATTTAATGTAAAAAATCCGTATACATTATTTTATCCTCACCAGAAATTGACAACTTTTACCATACGTGAAACGGTGGGGTGGGGTGGAGGTTCTGAGAGATAGAGAGGATTTGGGGGGTGGATTACCGAGATTAAAAAAGTTTATAATTTTCTTCTGGAGTATTGTGGAGACTATGTATCTTTCATAGAGGATTTTGAGATTAAAAAGAAAAAAAAAAACAAAGCGCAAAGGAGAGGCTCTTTTCTTCATCATAACCTGTGGTTCACAACCTTTTTAAAGCGATGGTCCACTAAAGCTGATTCGAATAACTCATGGCCCAACTCTCACATTGTTAAGCTGGTATCATCATGTTTATATAAGGTTTAATAAGCACATTTTTGTTATTAACATTATTAACATGATGCTAAAAGACAAGCAAGTGGGCCATGGCCCACAGGTTGGGAACCAGTGATCATACCCGTTAAGGAATATCAATTCCAGTTTATAAAAGTCCTTCAGAAGTAATTTCATCTTTCATTTCATTAATTAATATTTTAATTGCGTTTGTTTTCAGACGTCCGCCATTTTGCTTCTGTTTCTGGGATGCCTTTTTCTTTCCCATTCTGAGGCAGCACCGAAACCTACCTTCAAGTTCTTGAAAAAGCTCTTCGGCTATGGAGACTACGGTGGCTATGGAGGCTACGGTGGCTATGGAGGTTACGGCGGCTATGGAGGTTATGGTGGATATGCACCATATGGCGGATATGGCTATAACTACGGACATTATGGTGGACATGGCCACGGACACCATGGAGGACATAGCCACGGACATTATGGAGGATATAGCCACTACCATTAAAGAATTTCGAGCACAGTTTGTAAGAAAAAGAAAAGAAAATAGCAATTACGATCTATGAGATCTTAAAATTAAATGTATTTAATATTATATTTATATATATGATAGAATAGTTCACATTTCTTTAAATAAAAGTTTTAAAATAAGTATTTTTCACTTCGTTTTTAATACTGTTTTAACGACGACCACAATCAAAATAAGAGTTTCTAAAGTTCCGATATTTAAGAAACTTTAGTTGCTTTCACGAGCGATTACAAAGGACACAACAACAACAGACCAGCTGGTTCCTACGAAGCTGTCTTTTTAAGAAGGAAGGTTAAAAGATGTAAGAAAACTTAAAGAAGAGTGAAAGTATTAAAACAAAGCAAAGAAGAGAGGTTGAAAGGAAGGAAAGAAATTTAAAGATAAAGTGACAATTATAAAGTAAAGAGGATGTAATCCGAGTGAAAATTCTATAATACTTCTACCACTAACAAATGCTTCTAATTGGAGGTTTAAGGCAAGATAAACATCTAGTCTCTTTTTAAAGGATTCCACCGAATTACCTTTAAGTACGCTGGCTGACAATCTATTTCACAAATGATCCATACGATTTGAATAATGTTTATCTTCATTAGAATTAAAATGTTTACCCATTAATTTGAGACCATTACAGCGAGTTCTATCTGCATTTCTGAAGATGAAATGTTTCGGCGTCGATATTATCAAACCCTTTAATCATTTTAAACACCTGGATTAAATCTCCTCGAATTCCCCTTTATACGAGTGAGAATAAATTTAACGTTTCTAAACGGGAAACGTAGGATTTGTTTCTAAATCTAGGAATCATCTTAGTAACCCGTCGCTGCACTCTCTCCATTTTGTTTATGTCCTGTCCTAAATATGGGGACCAGATCTGAACGCAGTATTCCAGGTGGGGGCTTACTGCTAGTCACACTTTTCCAGTTAGACGCTTTCAGGGCCGGCGCTAGGAAGTGCGGGGCCCAATTAGAAAATTGTTAGCGCCTAGCGGGGCCCTCTACCCGTTTTCGTTTCAAAGTTTGAGTGACAAGAAATTTCGCTAGAGCACCTCTTTGTTTTTCATTTTCATCTGCCTTAGCCTTGGTCAGTGCTCGTTTCTGATTGCCGCTCAAATACTTTCGCCCTTTGTCTCTATCTCTGCTCGTGCTTGCCATGATGACGATGATGTAAGGGCTTTTTCAATTACTTTTCTTTTAAAAAGCTAAACGGCGACGATAAAGTGAAATTACAAAACAAAAAACAAAATCATTCACAATAAAGACTCCCTGGCACTGAAAAATAATAAAGATGTGCATGTATGCATCTAATGATTAAAGCAAAAGATTTAATGATTTTTAAAAGCCTGGGAGTAAGAAGAAAAGCGCAGGGGGCAAAAGAAGAAGCTCTAGTAAATAGAAATGTAAATGCTCTCTATGATAATGAGGCAAAAACTAGTTAATTTAATATGTAGGATCTACTTACCACCACGTTTCTCTGTTACATGCAGGCTTAAGACACTTCAAGTTTGCAGTTTGGACATATAAACAATTTGGACATATTTAACAAACAACACAACTTTACATTCCAAGCTTTATGTTATATAATCTCATTAACAGCGCTCTTTCTGTGTTGAGGGTTTGAATGTCGTCCACAAATTACCTTTTTTTTAAAAAGCTAAACGGCGACGATAAACTGAAATTACAAAACAAATAAACAAACGATTAGCAATAAAACATTGAAACATAGATATACGAGGACGGACTGAATAGTTTCACTGCCTTCACAGTAACAAGAAACTTCGTGCACACTGGACACTCATTAATTCATCATAGTGTCCCCCATTCGAGCGCGTGCGCGGGGTCCCCTCGGGGCGCGGGGCCCAATTTGAACAAATCGGTCTAATCGGCTTAAAACCGGCCCTGGACGCTTTGCCATTAATGACCACTCTTTGTTTACGTCCACTAAGCCAATTTTTAATCCATTTATGAACATTATCATCAATTCCGTAAGAATGAAGTTTAGCTAATAATCTCCTGTGTGGCACTTTATCAAATGTCTTTTGAAAATCGAAATATATCTAATATCTAGTGTTTTACTCTGGTCACAGGGGCGTCATTTCAAATTGGCTTGGTGGGGGGGCGATGAAGGCAGTAAGAGGCCCCTCACTAGCTCCGATGCTCCTGCGTTCATTTGTTTTTTGTTTACTGTGACGTCAGACGTTACTCACAGGAATTTTTTTAATTTTTTCTGTCATAATTCATTGTCATTATTTTAGTCAAATTATTCTGAAAAATTTTTAAACTGTAAGCAGTTCATTATATTGGTAATCCACAAAATATTAGGTGCTTTTTTTTAAGAAACTATCATTTGGAGGGCGTTGGAGGCACCCCCTGGTGAGCTTTTGTGGGGCGACCGCCCCTCACAGCCCCCCGCAAATGACGCCTCTGTGGTCATATATATTTATAATAATATCATAAAAGATATTCAACAGATTAGTACCTAAGACAAGAACAATTACGTCGAAAGCCGTGTTGAGAATGATTAATTTATTAACCTCTTTTGGACCACTGGGTCGAATATCTACCGTTTCCCATACACGCACTCGTAACTTAACCCTGAAAAACTTCGGTCGTTGGGAGGTTAATTTCTAAGTGATTAGCTATTTTGTCCCGAACGATTCCTAGGTTTAGAAATAAATTCTACGTTTCCCGTTTAGAAATGTTAAATTTATTCTCACTCGTATAAAGGGGAATTCGAGGAGATTTAATCCAGGTATTTAAAATGATTAAAGGGTTTGATAATATCGACGCCGAAACATTTCACCTTCAGAAATGCAGACAGAACTCGCGGTAATGGTCTCAAATTAATGGGTAAACATTTTAATTGTAATGAAGATAAACATTTTTATTTCAATCGTATGGTTAATTTGTAGAATGGATTGTCAGCCAGCGTAGTTAAAGGTAATTCGGTGGAATCCTTTAAAAGGAGACTAGATGTTGATCTTTCCTTAAACCCCCAATTAATGAATATATTTCATTTATAGAAGTTATTCAGTAGGCCTACTATATTATTTGATCAAACCAAGGCTACTGCACGTGGCTTGCCTTGTTTGTTTTTCAAATCTATCAGAAAACGTGGAGTCATAAGGTTCATTTTTTCTTCCTTCGATAGGTCAGGTAGAGTGTGGTCACAAACCGTGTGAAAAAAAAGGAAAAAAGTCAGGTCGAATCGCGGACAGATAAGTATTATAAATACTCTTCTTTTACAGATCTTTTGTCGGTAGCTTAATTCTATATTCATTTAGTATAAATTTGTGTTACAAGAACCTGTTTCTGCGTTTCAAGAACGTGGTAGACCTACGTTGTAATTTATTAAGTTCCAAATGCTCGGTTTTTTTTTTGTTGTCGTTTAACTAATTAAAAGCATGGCACCCCCGTCAAGTACTTGCAGTCGCTGTGAAGGGAAATTTGCTGCTTACGCGTTTACAATGGCTAATAGTAATGAACAGTTAATTTGCAAGTGGTGCTCAAGCATCGAAGTCCTGAGGAACGAGTTAGAACGTGAGAGGGAGGCCAGGGTGAGGCTTGAAGAAAGCGTGATGCTCCTGACGGCAAAATTAGAATCCCTTGAGACTCCAGTTACGACCCCTTCTGCCTCAGTTTCTACTAATAATATAAATAGTATTAATAGCCCTCTCTCTTCCCCTAGTTCACAACCCTTCGTTTGAGTGCGTAATGGAGCCCTATTGAGAAAACCTAAGACATGTCTACCAATAATAACAAACAATAAGTTTTCTGCTTTAGGTTTCGATGATGCTGATGAACCGGAAATACGACTCGTTGGCGATTCCATTGTTGGAGGGCAGCTCGAGGAATTCTGTGGGAGAAACCCTCGTCGTAGGCCCCGTTACTGCTACCCTGGTGCAAGGGTGGAAGATATAACTAATAGTGTTGACCAATATACAGACGATACCTCCGAGGACACAACGTATGTTATTCATGTCGGTACTAATAACGTTTTAAATTCTAGATCGGAAGAACTGCTGGCTAGGTACAGGGACTTACTAGAGCGATTAAAGGAAAAAACTAATAAGATTGCTTTAACAGGTATACTTCCTCCAATTATCCAACGTAACGATTTCTACAGCAAGGCGACCTATATTAACAATAACCTAAAGTCTCTTTGTCAACAGGAAAGAGTGCATTTTGTAAATTTTTGGAACAGTTTATACGGCAGGAGGGACTTGTTCCTCGGAGATGGACTTCATCTTAATGACATTGGAGCTGCGCGTTTAGGAAGATTATTTCATAATTCTGTCTCTTCTTTTCAGGCTGCCGTAACTCGAACGGTCCCAGTGTAAATTCCACAAATTACCCCTGCGCTCGCGAAGGTGTCGCAATTACAAACAATTTGAAGGTTCTATCCTTAAATGCTCGTAGCCTACGAAATAAAAGAAACGAATTTTTTTCTTTAATTGCTTGGAAAGACTATGATATAATTGCGATAAATGAATCGTGGCTTAGCACTGAAACTCGTGACTTTGTAGGGGAGTATCAAATTAAAGGTATGGACTTTTTGTTAAAAACAGAATAGGTAGGCGAGAAGGCGGTGTTATGTTGTATATCAAAGATCATATTGCGAACGTTATAGAAGTAAAGCACACAATTCCAGAACCGATAGATTCGACTATAGCAGAACTTAAATTGAACGATTTCAAACTTGTTGTTGCGGTTATATATAGGCCCCCTAATCAAACAGCTGATACGGACGAAGCGTTATATCGTGAACTAAAGAGAATAATCGGTAGTGAGCAGGCTTTAGTTATGGGTGACTTTAATTGCGCCAACGTGAATTACGATACAATGCAGGGAGACGCGGAAGGTAATCGTTTAGTTAATTTTCTCGAGGATAGCTTTCTTATTCAAAAGGTTGGGGAACCTACGAGGTTGGACAGTATTTTAGATTTAGTAATAACTACGGATGATAGGCTAATTACTGATCTTCAAGTAATAGAACCGTTAAGCAATAGCGATCACAATATGGTAGAGTTTGTCCTCTCAGTAAGTCACTCGAAACCACTAACTCGACTAAAATTCCTAACTTCCAGCACGCAGACTTTAGTAAATTTCGAAATAAATTGTCACACGTCAATTGGGAAAACGTAATGGGGAACTCCAACGCAAAACTAATGTGGGAATCGTTCGAAACAGTATTTAGGACTATAAATGAGGAATGTGTACCGTACAAAATTAAGCGTGCGAAAGTAAACAACAAGCCCTTGTGGTTTACTTCTAGAGTAGGAGACATTATAAAGAGTAGAGATAGGGCTTATAGGCTACATAAGTGCGATAAAGACAATTTGTGGTTACGAAACAACTACATATCTCTAAGGCGTGAAGCGAAAAGTGTAATAAAAAAGTCCAAGCGCGAATTTGAAATCTCCATAGCTCGTGACGGTAAAGAAAACCCCAAGCGATTCTTTCAATACGTCATAATAGAAATCCAGTAAAAAGTGTCTTGGGGCCTTTGAAAAATGTAAACGGAGATCTAGTTTCTGAAAACAAGGAAATGGCTACCTTGCTAAACGAATTTTTTACGTCAGTTTTTACTATAGAAGATGTAACGAATATCCCTACGGTCATAGACATAATACCTTTTGATAATGGTAATATTTTGGATAATATTGTGGTTAGTGAAGGGAGGTAATGCGCTATATTGATAAAATGAAAACGCGTAAATCACCGGGGCCGGATTCCATATATCCCATACAACTAAAAGAATTAAAAGATAGCATTGTTGTGCCGCTAACAAAGATTTTTAATGCGTCTATTTCTGAGGGGTGCGTACCAGATAATTTCAAGTTAGCAAACGTAACACCTATCTTTAAGAAAGGCGATAAAGGTGCGGCGGGAAATTATAGGCCAATCAGTTTAACGTCTGTTGTAGGTAAGCTACTGGAATCAATAATTAGGGATCGTATAGTCGAACACTTAGAATTGCATAAACTAGTTAGAAATACGCAGCACGGTTTTAGGCGAAACAAATCTTGCTTAACTAATCTTTTAGAATTTTTCCAAAGCGTGGTTGACGTTTACGATAGACATCGGGCGGTTGATGTAGTGTATTTAGATTTTCAAAAAGCGTTTGACACCGTGCCGCACAAAAGACTCATTGAAAAAACTAAGGCTCATGGAATCAGGGGTGTAGTAATAAATTGGCTAGAAGAGTGGTTGCGAGGTAGGAAACAGAGGGTGGTCGTTGATGGAGCGGAGTCGTGTTGGGCTAATGTAGCGAGTGGCGTTCCTCAGGGTTCTGTATTGGGCCCCTTGCTTTTTCTTATATATATTAACGATTTAGATGTCGGCCTAGTCAGTACAGTTTCAAAGTTTGCGGATGACACGAAGCTGGGTGGTAGGGCGATTAATGACGAAGATAGAGGTAAAATCCAGGAAGATCTGAATAAAATCGTTGATTGGTCAGTCACATGGCAAATGAGATTTAACGTTGATAAGTGCAAAATTTTGCATATAGGTTCGCGTAACGGTAATTTTGCGTATAGTATGTCAGGGAAAGATTTAACAAGCGTAGAGCAGGAAAAAGATTTAGGAGTTATAGTCACTGGTGATTTAAAAGTAGCGAAACAAAGTACAGCAGCGGTCAATAAGGCGAACAAAGTGTTAGGTTTTATAGCTCGAAATTTTGAGTACAAATCGCGCGATATTATAGTTCCTCTTTATAAATCATTAGTTAGACCCCATTTGGAGTACGCGGTCCAATTTTGGAATCCGCATATGCGCAAAGATATAGACAAAATCGAAAGAGTTCAAAGACGAGCAACTAAGATGATTCCGTCGCTTAGGTCAAAGTCGTACGAGGATAGGCTTAAGGAGTTAAAATTGACTACACTCGAGACTAGGAGGCTAAGGGGTGATCTAATCCAGGTTTTCAAAATTATGAATGGGTTCGATAACGTAGATAGAGATAGCTTTTTCGAAATATCTCAATATAATAGGACTAGAAATAACGGGTGTAAGTTGACAAGTAGAAGGTTCGAGACAGCAGTTGCCAAAAACTTTTTTACGCATAGAATAGTAAATAGCTGGAATAGTTTGCCGGTAGAAGTAATTAGTAGCACGTCTATAAACATGTTTAAAAATCGATTAGACGCATATGTTGATAGATTGGGTATAGTTTAAGGTAGTAAAATTAAGGCTTTGTGGTGATAGATCCCACAGCTCAACACAAGTGTTGTGGGATATAGGGAGGCAGCATCTTGGGTTAGGGGATACTCTCTGTCCTTACACACCCCATTTAAAGAGATTCCTCTGCCGAGCGGTGCCCCCCATAGTACTGTGAGGTATTGAAAAACTCATGATCTTCACTTGCCCCACAAACACCTTTAAATGGGAGACCCAAAATGGGTGCACACACATTTCTACATTACTGTACAGTCTTTACAGCCACACCTACACTTTTCCTCCTAAGTATATATATTGTAATGTATATGGTTGTAAATTTTGACTTGGTCCGCAATCGATATGGACCGTGACTTATTTTTGGTTGGCAAGGTACTAGTATTGATGGATACCGTAATGAAATTGACTGGATTCTTTGGATCTGATATATTTGCATGTCGGTTATAAATAGATATAGAGTGTAACATATTTGTGGATAGTAGTCTATTATGACTTGATCCTCTGGATCCAGAGATTCTATCTTTAGTTTTAAATCGATAATTAATTAGTTTTAAATTTATAATTATTTAGTTTTGTAAAAATTGGTCGTTGCTAATGTACAGGCAGTTTTTACATAAATTTCTTATGTTCTTGTGGTTCGGAACCCACGTAAAATTGTAGGTCCCCTCCGCCACCACGGAGGACATACACAATTACGAACACAGTTAGGTAGACCAGCCATGAGTGGATCCTAGGGTCTTTGTTTGTCTGAAATATTATAACATTATAACAATTAGAAGAATTTGTCAGTGCGTAGAAGTATTATAGAATTTTCACACGGATTCCTTCCTCTTTACTTTAAAATTTTCACTTTATCTTTAAATTTCTTTCCTTCCTTTCAACCTCTCTTCTTTGCTTTGTTTTAATACTTTCACTCTTCTTTAAGTTTTCTTACATCTTTTAACCTTCCTTCTTAAACAGACAGCTTCGTAGGAACCAGCTGGTCTGTTGTTGTTTGTGTCCTTTGTAATCGCTCGTGAAAGCAACTAAAGTTTCTTAAATATTGGAACTTTAGAAACTCTTATTTTGATTGTGTTCGTCGTTAAAACAGTATTCAAAACGAAATGAAAAAATACTTATTTTAAAACTTTTATTTAAAGAAATGAGAAATATACTATCTTAAATTTAAATATAATATTAAATAAATTTAATTTTAAGATCTCATAGATCGTAATTGCTATTTTCTTTTCTTTTTCTTACAAACTGTGCTCGAAATTCTTTAATGGTGGTGGTTATATCCTCCATGATGTCCGTGGCTATGTCCTCCAGAGTGTCCGTGGCCATGTCCACCATAATGTCCGTGGCTATGTCCTCCATGGTGTCCGTGGTCATGTCCACCATAATGTCCGTGGCTATGTCCTCCATGGTGTCCGTGGTCATGTCCACCATAATGTCCGTGGCTATGGCCATATCCACCATGACCTCCATGACCTCCATAGCCGCCGAAGAGACTTCCCAGGAGGTTGAAGGAAGGTTTGGGTGCTGCCTCAGAATGGGAAAGAAGAAGGCATCCCAGAAACAGAAGCAAAATGGCGGACGTCTGAAAACAAACGTAATTAAAATATTAATTAATGAAATGAAATTTTTTTTTTAAGGAGAAAGATGAAAGTACATTTGAAGGACTTTTATAAACTGGAATTGATATTCCTTAACGGTTATGATCACTGGTTCCCAACCGGTGGGCCATGGCCCACTTGCTTGTCTTTTAGCATCATGTTAATAAATGTTAATAACAAAAATTTGCTTATTAAACCTTATTTAAACATGATGATAACAGCTTATCAACATGGGAGGTGGGTCATGAGTTATTCGAATCAGCTCTAGTGGACCAACGCTTCAAAAAGATTGTGAACCACTGGTTATAATGAAGAAAAGAGCCTCTCCTTTGTGCTTTGTTTTTTTACTTTTTAACCTCAAAATCCTTTATAAAAGATTCATAGTCTCCACAATAGTCCAGAAGAAAATTACAAACTTTTTTAATCCCGGTAATCCACCCACCTCGAAATCGTCTCTATCTCTCACAACCTCTCCTCCACCCCGCCGGTTCACGTATGGGAAAAAGTTGTCAATTTCTGGTGAATATGAATGTATATGTATTTTTTATCTTTGTATACTATGAAATTATTATTATTATTATTATTATTATTATTATCATTATTAATATTATTGTTTGTATCTTATTTTTATACATTAGTATCGAAAGAGACCTTAAAATATGGTCTATATTGGCCACTTGAGGGACTTTTGGGGGAGGGCTTCTCTCTCTTGAAACGTACGTATTATGCCTTTTTACAAACACATACACACACACACACACACACACACATATATATAATATATATATATATATATATTATATATAGATAGAGAGAGATATATATATATATATATATATATATATATATAATATATATATATATATATATATATATATGAAAAATTATTTCACGAAAGTGACACGTGAAAAGTATTTATGATAAAAACCACGAAGGAAAAAGAAACACAAAGTGGTGCTCATTAGACGAAAGCGCTTGAGCACCCTTTGTGTTTCTTTTTTCCTTCGTGGTTTTATTCATCATATATATATATATATATATATATATATATATATATATATATATATATATATATATTTATGGATGTACCGATGTATCTGTATCGGCAGTATCGGCCTGTTTTTAGAGTATCGGTATCGGTATCGACCGATACTGCCGATACTTTTCTAAGTTCTCATTTTAAAATTAATATTTAATTATTTATAAAATGCAATTGAATAATTTTCATTTGAATAAACTTATTGAATACATATGAAGTTTCATCATTTTTCATTTCTTCCTGTTATTTTTCAAACTGCTATAATTTGAAACCAATTCCGCATCACGAGATCATTATATAAATTTTTCACTAGAATTAAACATTAACACCCAGGGAGGACTTATATCTAGAGGTATACTTATGCAACGCACGTCGGGCCCCGAGTTGGACTTGAGTAATGTAATAATTAGTAACTATATAGTGGCATACGTAGTTATAAATAGTGTTTACTCTCTTGTGACTAAATTTATTTCAGTACGTTATATTTATACATTGAATGTACTACAGTATGTACGACTGTTACTGTATAAATAATTATTGATAACATATGTTTTATCGGTATCGGTATTGCAAAATATTGGCCTATTTTGAGTATCGGAGTATCGGTATCGGTATCGTTGGAAAAACGAGTATCGGTATGGGCCCAATTCTGGAATCAGTATATTCCTAATATATATATATATATATATATATATATATATATATAATATTATAATCCTTCCCACACCGTTATGCAAATTGTCTTCCCCTCCCAGTGTCGTAAGTTTGGATTGAGCACTGCTCACGGCTACTTCAGGAACAAGTGGGGCCTACTGTAGGCCTATTTTTTTTAATGTTTAATTAACATAAGACAAAAAAATCGAAGTTTTATATGATTAATTCTTTAATGTAATGAATTGAATTGACGTTTATCTTAATAATTATAAAAAAAAAAAGTTTACCCGAAAGACTACTGAAAACCTGTCTCAAAATAAAGAAACCGACTCTGTGTCACTTCATTGAAGGGGTCTCCTTAATAAAAGAATGATTTTGGTTTGTTTTACCCTTAACTCGTGTATCTCTTCACCACTCGCCTGGCTTGAGATTAAGATGAAATTGAACAACAATTGTTTGAAATAAAGATACATATAAACCAAAGTCAACCTCCTTTATATTCGATTTTGCTTGTTTTTAACATAACTAAAATTAGGGAAAAAAGAGAATCACAATAAGAGTATTTTAATGATTTGGTTGAAAATTTTATTTTAGACGGTATTATTGTTCATTGCATTAAAAAATACTGGTCATATTTGCTTAAAATAAAGTTCATAATTAGCGAAATGAACTTTGCAATAACTGTATTTGGGATTTTATGATTCACGAGGCAAGTCTTCATGTTCAACAGTTAGTTTACATTAATTGCAGTTATTGTTTGCTTATTAATCTCCTTTGCACTATCTAAGAGCATATAAAAATTTATGGATATGTAGTCTGCTAAAGCCATTCAAGTAGCTGATAAGCTAGTGACAGAAAATGGAACAACTCAGAGAAAAATGTAAAAATAATGAATTTTAAAGACCAACTCAAATATCCAGTATGTTTTATATATATATATATATATATTATATATATATATATATATATATATATATATAATATATAATATATATATATATATATATATACACACACACACAGTACTATTTATTAAAAAAAATTAGGTTATATAACTGATAACATTTGTTGATCAGTTGATTTATATGAACGATTTGTAACTTCCACATTTATCATAAATGGCAACTAGTTTTAATCGCGTGAAAAAGTAATAAAATTTAATGTTGTCCTTGTGGTTCACACTCCAATAGAATAATTCCATCCGCTAAACACCAGTATGTAACCATTCCTGTACCCAAATCTAATTTTAATTTTAGTTTTGGCATTTTTAATGGTCGAAAATTTATCTGAAAATTTGGTATTTTCATATTTAAAAATTTAGTAAGAACGAAGAAAAACCCCAACATACTCACTCGTACAAATTTTTTAAACTGAAAATATGGAAATAGAATTATAATTGAAAATTCCGACCGTTAACTGACTAGATATTAAATAGATTTTGATCATATGATGAAGAGGACATACAGCTTTACTTGGGATCTGAACCACGGGTCGCTACATCAACTGGACGCAGATGACTGTTTTCCATCCAACTTACTAAACAGACCCAATGTAGCTCAATTTAGTCGTGGATTAAGATTTTTAATTAATTAATTTCACAAATTTATCTTATAATTTAAACAAAGTAAATAAAATTGACTTACGAATTTCATTTTGGAGTTTTAGACAATCTCAATATCGAGGGAGGGAGCACACTTTAAGCGCGAAGGCTTATTCCAGTATGATGAGAACCATCCTTCGTTTTCTTTTATATGGAGCGGTAACGATTCAAAAGGGATATTTTTTTAAAATTTATTTTTAAGTTTATTTTTATTTGACCTTCGTACTTCCCATGGGCGAACAAAAACGGAATTAAACGTTTTTGATATTTATTTACCGGAAGAAGACAAATACCTGAATAAAGTACAATCTCTCTCTCTCTCTCTCTCTCTCTCTCTCTCTCTCTCTCTCTCTATCAATTTAATTACAAGTATATTTATATTAATTTATACATTTTCTAAGTACATATTATTTTTCAATATTATTAAAAATCATTCATGAGTAAATAGTTTAAATGAATAGTACACGGATAGTATTATTATAAATAATAGTATCACGATAGTACTGTATTTAGAAAAACTGCATATGTATTTTCCCAAATTTAATGACTTACTTACACTTTACAAATATTTACAAATTTCATTACATTTTAACATGACTTGAGATGCAAACATTTCTGTGATTTAATTCAGTTTAAAAAAGGCGCTCGACATAGGTTAATTTCGTATAGGATTACACACACACACACACACACACAGACACACACACACACCACACACACACATAGACACACAGACACACACTCCACATAAGCAAAGAACCGATTTTTTTTTTAATCCATGTACCTAAATAACTAATTAACGAAGCTTAATTTAACCTAACTCAACCTTAATGACATGAAAATGAAAATGAAAATGAAAAGGTTTATTGGTTAGATATAGTCCATATGACAAATATTATTTAATACAATGACAGTTCATACACTAAGGATAAAAAATATATACAATTGATTAGAAATAATACTGCACTGTCGAAGTTAATGGAGCTACAGACAGACGTTTTCGTACCAAAAAGTCCATAGTTTAGAGGATAAATGGCAGGACTCATGGATAGCTTGGATGATCGGTTGGTTGATTTTTAATTTTTTTGCATTAGACTGTGGTGAGCACGTCTTGTTACCTCCGGGAAGCTCGGAACATTGCGGGTTGCAAACATTTGCGAAGCTGAGCATCTCGGGGGTAATTTATGTAAGAGTCTAAACGACCTGTTGTACAGCAAATTTAGGGTTCTGCCAAACATTTTTATAATTCACCCAGAGTTGCTGACCGTATAATATTACTGCAGAAAGTACGAAAGAGTGTGTCTTTAGCTTCACTTGTAAGAAACGAAAGTTCCTTATGGTCATATTCGCTTTAGCACCACAGGCTTCGAGATTGTTTTCTTATATCCGAGTCATCACTCAAGGAGTGGTAATAGTTTGACCCAAATACTTAAACTCTTGTACTGCCTCAATTACTTCACCATTCATTTTAAACCTTATATCAGCTGGCTGATTACAGCTTTTAGGATGAAATTGCATAACCTTAGTTTTTGTCACATTAAAAGATATCATGTTTCTGCGAATACACTTCGCAGACTTTTAGTAGCCGATCCAGACCTTTAAAGAGGGACTTATTAACACCATATCATCGCATAAACTAAGTTATTTATCCTTGTGTTATCTATACAACATCCTACTGTTGCCTCATTAAGTGAAGCAATTAATCCGTCAATATACACATTAAACAGCATAGGGGAGAGCAAGGAGCCTTGTCTCACCCCACAAGAGGAGCCAAAACACTCGGATAGTACATTGCCCCACTAACAGTGAAAGATTGGTGGGAATACCAAAATTTCAATAAATTTAATATGTACATGGGAACCTTCCTGTCTTCTAGTTTGCAAATAAAATATTGTGGTTCACCCTATCAATGCCTTACTTATATCAAGGAAACAGCTATAAATGGTTGAATTACTGTCAATGTATTTAGATATTGTTTCTTTAAGTACATAGATACACAGGTCAGTTGAGTGGGACCTTTTAAAGCCAAACTGATTAGGAGATGTCCATAGGAAATCATTTAATCGGAGTAACAAGAGTTTTTCTAGTAGTTTCGAGAAGCAGGAAGCGACAGCAATAGGCCTGTAATTATTGCTGGACAGAATGTCTCCATACTTATTTTTGACCAGGGGCAAGATATATACCCTCATGAACTCTGCAGGGATATAGCTATGAGCAAGCATGGCTGATAGGAGCAATGATATATGCAGACATACTACGTCATTTGCATATTTTAAGTGCTCATTCGATAAGTCATCTACCCCTGACGCAGAACCAGTCTTTAACTCTTTAATTAACCTCTTTACTTCAGAAAATGATATCAAAATATTTTCCCTTGTCCCTCCCACAATCGTTTCGCTGCAATCTATCTTAAGATTATCCCTACTCACACTATTAAGAATGTTAGAGTAGTGGTTTTTCCACAGCTTTGCAATTTCATCCTCCCCCGACACCCCATCGATTGTCGGAGGGAAGACATTTTTGACACCCGTTTGATTCTTAACAAATTTCCAAAATTTGTTATTATCGTTATTTATGCGAGCTTCACAGGCTTTTGATGCTCGAATAGACTCTTCTTCCTGTTTACATCGCCTTATGGCCGCCTTATACTGACCCCGACTTCTACACATATTTATGTATACTGGTCCTAATCTGGGTCTACCATGAAAGCACCACAAATCGTAGGCGTCTTTCGATTCCCTCTTCAGGGGGGCAATAAAATCATTCCATCCAGGAATAACCTTAGTATGATAGTTGTAAGATTTAATCAAGGGGCTTCCTGCTTCTCTTAACAGGGATATTATCTTACTATAATACCTATCTATGAGTTTACAGTGAGAATCATTTGAGCAAGGATTATTACAGCCAAGGTGCAAAATGGAAACGACAAGAGCGCTGTAAGTGTTTCAGATGCAAATGAAAGCTCGAAGGCTGTTTGCTGTTAAATCGTTAAAAAGTGAGGTACTCGCTAATGTAACCTAACCTAATCAAACTTTAAGTAACCTAACTGAGTGTAACATAACCTAATGAAGACTAACATCTTTTTTCCGACAATAAAAGTGTCTAAATTTTTTTATACACATTTTTTTAATGTTCTTCAAAGTTGCTGAATTTTAACTTAAAACACACACACACACACACACACACACACACACACACACACACACACCACACACACACACACCACATATATATATAGATATAGAGAAATAGATAGAGAGTGTATTGTTCGCAGTTATGGACCCAATAACTTCGTGGTCTTCTTAGCGAGGTTAATTTCATGATTTAAATGCAAGACGGTAAACTCTTCACCAACTCTTCGTGGCACTTGAATGAATCAAAGTGTATATTTACTTAAAATATATGGACAGTGTTCAGTGGCCACCATTTTTACCTGGAAAACCAAAACAAAATTTCAAGGATAATAAATGAAAGAGAATGCGAATTAAACCTTTGATATTGTCCCTAAAATGAGAGAGAATTTATTTCAATCGTATGCGTCGTAGAGTCTTCTTTACAGTTCAATTTGACCAAAATTAAGTTGTTCAAAAATAAAGTTGATAAAGGAAGGCAATTAGAGACTCAAGTGAACATTAAAGAAGTTTACCATGAACAAAATTAAGTTCAATAAAACATTAAAGCAACAAGAGTTCACTGTGTCCTCCATTATATACCTCGTTAACCTCGTTGCTGTTCCGTGCGTTGGTCTCTCTTCACACGAAGGTCAAGCTGGTGGCCCCGCCTCTAGGTCTGGCTTGGTGGAGGAGCGAGTTGCTTTTTTGCGCTTTCCACCGTACATAGCCAGGTACACCCGGCTCATCTGGTACCGTCCTGAGCCAGGCATCTTGTCTTCTCTTGAAGACTTCAACTTTGATCCCTGTAACGTTTCTGAGGTTCTTAGGAAGCTGGTTAAAAAGTCTTGGCCCCCTGCCTTTCCTATTTTCCAGTGTTGTTTGAATGGTAATTGGGTTTAGTTTTAGGTTTGGTACCAGTTTTTCGATCATTCTCCAAATGTACATTATGGTGTACCTCTCTCTTCTTCTTTCCAGGGAGTACAGATTTAGTTTACATAGTCTTTCCCAGTAGTTTAGTTCTTTGCAGCCATCACTCTTGGCTGTGAAATGTCTTTGCATCTCTTCTAGTTTATTAGTTTCTTCCTTTTTATATGGGGACGTCGAAACTGAGCAGTATTCAAGTTTTGCTATAATCAGTGTTTTTAGCAGGGGAATCATTACTGTCCTGTCCCTTCTTTTGAACGTTCTTAATACATGTCCCGCGACTCTTTTTGCTTTATTTATCGCTATCTGATTTTGTGTTTCAAATTTCGCACCATCGGTCATTATTATCCAGAAATCGACCGCTTTCGTGCTTCTCTGAATTTCCTGTTTATCTGGAGCAGCGGTCGGGAACCTATGGCTCGCGAGCCAGATCTGGCTCTTTTGATGACTGCATCTGGCTCGCAGATAAATCTTAGCTGACATTTCTTAACACGATAAGTAATGAGTAATTCCTTCCTTTTTTAGGCTACGGCCACACACGACGATATTTGCCGTCCAAAGTGTACGATAAATATCACGCTCCTAACCACGGCCTTGGCTCCTCCCACTCAGTGACGTAGGATTCTTGTGATTGGCTGTCTTGTGCGTGACGTTACTGATATTCATATACAGTCAGTCGCTTTTCAGCAGTGGTAGTGGGTGGTAGTGCTATTTTCTGCAGAGCAAACCCTTTTGACGAAGATGGCGAAAAGAAAAAGGGATGAGGAGTACCGTACATTTCAGGACGAATGGACAGAGGAATTCGCCTTTGTAGAAAGAGCAGGTACTGCAGTGTGTCTAATATGTATTGATAAAATTTCATCGATGAACGGTCAAATATAAAGCGGCACTTCGACACACGCCATGCTACATTTGCATCGAAATATCCAGCGGGAGACAGCAGGAAGAAGGCATGTCAAGAGCTACTGCGCAGAGTGCAAACCAGTCAACAGCAACTCAGTGTATGGACCCGACAAGGTAACTGGAATTCGGCTAGCTTTGCTGGTTCTTTAGCAATAGTGAGGAACGGAAAGCCATTCACAGATGGCGAGTATGCCAAAACATTCATGCTTGATGTGGCCAATGAACTTTTGACGACTTTTCAGATAAAGACAAGATAATCAAACGAATAAAAGACATGCCCCTGTCAGCAAAAACTGTTCACGATCGTACCATCATGATGGCAAATCAAGTGGCGGAAACACAAGTGAAGGACATAAATGCAGCATACTTTTCCCTCGCTTTGGATGAGTCAACAGACGTAAGCCATTTATCCCTTCAGTGTGATTGCAAGGTATGCCGTCGGTGACACACTGCGTGAGGAAAGTCTTGCTGTTTTGCCAATGAAAGGGACAACAAGAGGGGAGGATTTATTCAAGTCTTTCATGGAGTTCGCTAAAGAGAACAATCTACCGATGGATAAGCTTATTTCAGTGTGTACTGATGGTGCTCCGTGTATGGTGGGGAGCAACAAAGGATTGTAGCGCTTCTTCGTGAACATGAAAATAGACCCATCCTAAGTTTTCATTGCATTCTACATCAGGAGGCGCTTTGTGCTCGAACGTGTGGCGAGCAGTTTGGTGAGGTGATGTCGCTGGTGATTAAGGTGGTCAACTTTATTGTTGCTCGAGCTTTAAATGATCGCCAGTTTAAAACACTGCTGGATGAAGTTGGGAATAATTACCCCGGTCTGCTTATGCACAGCAATGTGCGTTGGTTGTCAAGAGGGAAGGTTCTCAGCCGTGTTGCGGCTTGCCTGAGCGAAATCCGAACTTTCCTTGAAATGAAAGGCGTCAAGCATCCTGAGCTAGCTAACACTGAGTGGCTCCTGAAGTTTTACTACTCGTGGACATGACTGAACATCTGAATCAACTCAACGTGAAAATGCAAGGCATTGGAAATACAGTCTTATCCCTTCAACAAGCAGTGTGTGCATTTGAAAACAAGCTGAAACTCTTTATCGGGATATTGAAACAGGTCGTTTACTACACTTGAAAGACTGGACAATTTAAAGATGCGTGCACAGCAAATGACCCCGCTCAACATTGTGATCTCCAGCAGCTAGCTGGCTTCACATCTAATCTCCTGCAATCATTCAAAGCACGCTTTGTAGAATTTCGTGAGCGCACTCGTCTTTTTAAGTTCATCACTCATCCACACGAGTGTGCAGTGGACAAAGCCGACCTGAGTTACATCCCTGATGTCTCCATAAGAGATTTTGAGGTAGAAGTTGCTGACCTGAAAGCCTCAGACATGTGGGTGAATAAATTCAAGTCATTGAACGAAGATTTGGAAGGACTTGCGCGTCAGCGAGCAGAGCTGTCGAGTAAACACAAGTGGACAGAAATGAAAAGACTTCAATCCGAAGACCAGCTGATTTTCAAAACTTGGAACGCGCTTCCAGTCGCATACCACACACTGCAGCGTGTGAGTATTGCCGTGTTGACCATGTTTGGCTCTACATATGCATGTGAGCAGTCGTTCTCACATCTGAAAAACATCAAAACCAACCTACGGTCACGTTTAACGGATGGAAGCCTCAATGCCTGCATGAAGCTTAACCTGACCAACTATCAACCAGACTACAAAGCCATCAGCAAAACCATGCAGCACCAGAAGTCACATTAGTCATATTGGTAAGAAGTATTGAATTTATTATTGGTTAGCTTCAGTATAACGTTATTAAAAAGAATAAATTCAGATAATTATTATACTCTAAATTTTTGGTCTTACTTAAAAAATGCACGCATTTAGTTGTATTCAGTGTTAAAAAATATTATAGGGCTCTCACGGAAATACATTTAAAAATATTTGACTTTCATGGCTCTCTCAGCCAAAAAGGTTCCCGACCCCTGATGTGAGCAGTCGTTCTCACATCTGAAAAACATCAAAACCAACCTACGGTCACGTTTAACGGATGGAAGCCTCAATGCCTGCATGAAGCTTAACCTGACCAACTATCAACCAGACTACAAAGCCATCAGCAAAACCATGCAGCACCAGAAGTCACATTAGTCATATTGGTAAGAAGTATTGAATTTATTATTGGTTAGCTTCAGTATAACGTTATTAAAAAAATAAATTCAGATAATTATTATACTCTAAATTTTTGGTCTTACTTAAAAATGCACGCATTTAGTTGTATTCAGTGTTAAAAAATATTATAGGGCTCTCACGGAAATACATTTAAAAATATTTGACTTTCATGGCTCTCTCAGCCAAAAAGGTTCCCGACCCCTGATCTGGAGCATAATATGCAGTCTGTTTAAGTTCCTCTTCACTACCATATCTCAAGAGCTGAAATTTCTCGGTGTTAAATGACATGTTTTTGTCTTCTGACCATTTGTATATTTTGTTTGTGTCCCTCTGCAAAGCCTCCACTTCATTTACATCGCTGATTTTTCTGCTGAGCTTTGTAGCGTCTGCAAAGATGTTACTATACTGTTGCTGTTTACTCCGTTGTTAATGTCTGTTAGCATGATAATGAACAGGAGTGGGGCCAGTACTGTCCCTTGTGGTACTGAGCTGCGTACTTCCGTACTGCATATATATATATAAATATATATATATATATATATATAATATATATATAGGGTGTTCCATAAGTCCGGTCTTATAGGGAAATTTATTTTAAATTAAATTTACAAAATTAATATATTAGAACTGAAACAAATGTTCAGATTGGTGTCTTGTTTGCGACCTTTTTTTTGTTGCAAGTAGAATGACAGGCAACGCCTCCGCCTTTTCTTCGGGAGTGTAACTCACTTCCATATTAACCACTGCGTGTTATTTTACCTGCAACAAAAAAAAAAGGTTCCAAAATAAGACGTCAATTTGAACATTTGTTTTACTCGTAATTCTAATGTATTATTTTGTAAATTTAATTTACAATAAATTTTCCTAGAAGAGTTGACTTATGGGCTATTTTAGGCTATGTTTTTTCTGGTCCCGCCCCCAAAAAAAATGCACCCTCGTTATTTTTTTAAATGTTAGTCAAAGATAATTTTATTTAAAATATTTAGAATATAAATCTAAAAATGATCAAATACTGTATCTTAAGATCGCATTACCTGTTACTATTGAAGTTACTGTACTTTAATTATCTCATACTACTAAAAAAATTGGTACTTTACTACTAGTAAAAAGCTAAGTACAGTAATTAATGTACTTTTGCATATTGTGCATAAAGTACAATATACAATTAGTTTCCCTACATACATTCTTTAATTGCCTATCAGCAAATACTTTAATATAATCTATTACAGTTTGCTTTAGATTTTGAATATGTCATACTTTCCTGTCCCTAAATGTTACTAACTGTTAAAAAGAAATGTTGAACATACTGTACTGCATTAGATATCCTCAAGGGCAGTGTTTTTTAACTTGGGGGATTGCAGGCAGTGCTCAGGGGGTTCCGGTACTTAGCAAAAAATTCCTCTTCATGGAAAATCAAAGTTAATTTTTCCAGAGAAAATTACAAAATATGTAAAATCACACAGACTACTTTTTTTTCAGTGAAAAACGCGCGTAGTTTTACAGTTTTACATTTGAAATTATCATTCGAATGTCGTTATCATCTTAACTATTAATCTGTGTCTTTCAGTGACATAAGTGTGCCTGCTCCGTATTTGTTAATCTACTTATATTCTGTTGAATCTAGACTAAACACAAAGTAACACATTTAGTTTCGCTGAAAGTTAATAATAGTAGACAATTTTTTGTTCAATTTAAAAAAAATAAAATGATCACTAAATTTCAAGTAGTCTTTTATGCTCTGAATAAGTGGTTTTTGTAAATAGAAATTGTAAATAAATCTATAAATATTAATAGTTAAACAGTGGACTAGTTTGTGTAGCGTATAGACTCATTAGATATTTAGATATTTGGGCGATTAATTATATTAGCCGAAATCTATATTTGGGCTCCAAATAAATCTAACCTAACCTAAACTAAGCTAATCTAACTTTAAAAAACCTCACTTACATGAGGTTGTATGGTCTGTTGGTTGATTTATTTGTAGCTCAATATGGATTTCGGCTACTAGAATTAATCACCCATATTTTTAAATATCCAATGACTATACGCTACACGAACTAGTCCCATGTTAAGCATGAGAAAGCAAAAATTTTAAGGTAATTACTCTAACCTAACCTACAAAAAAACACTTACATATGGTTGTATGTTGTATTGAAAGTCTAATCAGCATTTTATTTAAAAGAAAAAAATTCTCCACTGCTCTTAACCTTAGCTTATAGTTCTTTGTTTTTATAACATTTATTACATTTTAGTGTCAATATCAGTGGTTCTCAACCTTCTCACTTTCGTTACCCAGAACCAAACTTCCAATGCCCTCGATTACCCCAGCTTTTATTAGTTCATAATTTTATATTACAAAGTTAAGAAACAGTATTATGGTGTATAATAAATGACAAACACACGAGATCGCCATGGAAGAGAAGAGAACCTACAAATCTTGACATACTTGACAAAGAAATTAATTCCTTTTTTGTTGGAAAATCTCTTTTGCTTTTAAATCTAATGCCAACAATTGAATGTTGAATCCTAAGTTCAATTAAAGAAAAGGCTGTTTTTTGTATTTAAAACATGTTTTATATTTTTAGAACATATAAAAAGTAATTTGTTGAAGTTATAATTTTATTTTCTATAAATACGAATTTCCTATTCGATAATCTAAAAAACAGAAAAACAACAACGCGAAAACGAGTTTTTTACAAAACACAGCCAGGAAAAACCACGTTTTACATGCAACTCTCTCTCTCTCTCTCTCTATATATATATATATATATATATATATATATGTGTGTGTGTGTGTGTGTGTTGGCATTTGGCACTGAACGTTTGGCGCACTGCTGGTGTCTTTTCCTTCACAAATAATATGCGTTCCACAATGATTCATTCCATGAGTTATAATTATGATTTATACATATTAAATATTGTTATTAATAATTTGGAAATAATTATAAAAATGTAATTTTCTAAAATAAATTATAAAGCGCTAAAAAATTACTTAAAAAACACTCTACTCTAAAAACCTTGTATTTTAAGTAAAAAAACCGATAATTGGATTACAGATTGACCTTTAAACCAACATTATTTTATAAAGAATAGAAAGAAAGTCAAAGAATAAATACCTCAATCTTAAAATAAATTACAGTAATAAATTCTTGACCGACTAAACTTTTAAGGAGGTAATTATATATATATATATATATATATATATATATATATATATATATGAAAATTATTTCACGAAGGTAACACGTGAAAAATATTTATGATGAATAAAACCACGAAGGAAAGGAAACACAAAATGGTGCTCAAGCGCTTGAGCACCATTTTGTGTTTCCTTTCCTTCGTGGTTTTATTTATCATATATATATATATATATATGTTATTAGAACTGGAGATAGATTATAAGAAAAGTCTAGGTAGTTTTTGTTTTTTTTAGTTGACGGTACTCGTGCGGTTATAGAAGTGAAAGGTACCTTCACAAGAAAATGAATAAGCGTAGAGGATTGCGTAGCCGGACACGAATTCAAGGTCAATGGTGGCAGCGTGAGATTTTTGAGAAGGTCAACCAGGAGGAGAAATGAACTCTGGTCGGGTTTGACGCTATCGTGGAAACAGTGAAAGGAAAATAGGAAGTCTGAGGACTTTGTAACCGACTTTAAATAGTTCAGGAAGAAAAGTAAAAAGAATGCAGAGGAAGAAATTCACTTTAATTAATGACTTTACAGCGCAAGGTTTTATTCTACAATTCCATAATTTGAAGGTTTTGGAAGACAAATTCGATGCAGTGAATGAATGTCACAATTCATTTATTATCTTTAATTTAACGCGTCCAAATCTTGTTTTTGTAATGTTAGTTTATTTTCTTGTTAACATTTACGAGTGAAAATTCATTTCTGGTTTTGGGTCATTTAATTTATTAAGTTCATAGGGTGCATTATATATATATATATATATATGGGATGAATTTCACAATTCATATATATATATATATACACACACACACCTCGGTGGTGTAGTGGTTAGAGTCGCTGACTACGAATCCATCGGCCCCGGGTTCGAGACCCGGCGCGCAGCAAAACCCAGCTGTTCATCCTTCCACACAATAAAGAAAGTGGTTGGTAGATAAATGGGTATCCTAGGTGGCCTAGTGGTTAAGACGCTGGGCTGCTGATGGGGCGTGGTTCGGACTCCACGTTAAACTGTAGGTCTAAGGTGGAGTGAAAAGCTTGACCTTCGTCAGAATGAACAATTCGGGCGGAAGATAACCAAAGGTTATATATATATATATATCGGTTCCGGGATCGAGTCCGAGACCCGGTGAGGGTAATCGGCGCGCAGCAAAACCCAGCTGTTCATCCTTCCACACAATAAAGAAATTGGTTGGTAAATAAATGGGTACCCTGGGTAGCTTAGTGGTTAAGACGCTGGGCTGTTGGTGGGGCGTGGTTCGGATTCCACATTAAACTGTAGTTCTAAGCTGGAGTGACAAGCTTGACCTTCGTCAGAATGAACAATTCGGGCGGAAGCAAAACCAAGGTTAACCAAACGAAGGTTATATATATATCAGTAGACGGTAATCATAGTGTTTTTTCATGTTTGTGATCTCAACGGCAAGGATTGGAAGTGTAAGATTTAAAGATAACACTGATAAACACTGATTTTTGCCTTCGTATAAATTCAGCTGATTTTTATGTTTTAGCGTGTGCAAATTTATAAAATCGCATTCATATTGTTCCATCACCCACTGTTTTTGCGGGATTGAAGATCCATTTTCTCCATTCACATATGGATTTTTTCCACAAAAAATGGGTGCGGTCAGAGACGAACAGGGTGAAAAGTTCCATCAGGATATTTCTAGCATTGTAAAAAGATATGAGGGAAAGTGGAACCCAAATATGTTGGCTGACTACTTACTGCTGGTCCTTAATCAGCGAGACTCCCGATGCGAGTCATAAACGCAAGGCAAAAAGGAAGCATTTTTGAAAGGTTAAGTAATAAATTGCTTATCTTGTTTTTTACGATTCTCTTCAAAATGGTGGGTGATACAACATTTTTATTTGCAGATTTGAAATCAACGCATAAAAATTGACCAAAAACGGCTATTTTCAAGTTAAGGCAAGATTAAAAGTTTGAATTTGTGAAACTGTGTTATTATATCAGTGAAAAAGTTGGAGGTTTATAATTGATTTTTTTAACCCTCTACCGCCGAATGGGTCAAATAAGTACCGTTTCAAATACACACATTTAGACTTAACCCTACCAAAACGTTCAGCGTTTTGGTTCTAATGTATTATTTTTGTAAATTTAATTTAAAATAAATTTCCCTATAAGACCGGACTTATGGAACACCCTGTATATATATATATATATATATATATATATATATATATATATATATATATATATATATATATATATATATACACGAACTTACGAAGTACGGAAGTACGCAGCTCAGTACCACAAGGGACAGTACTGGCCCCACTTCTGTTCATTATCATGCTAACAGACATAGACAGTGGAGTAAACAGCAACAGTATAGTAACATCTTTGCAGACGATACAAAGATCAGCAGAAAAATCAGCGATGTAAATGAAGTGGAAGACTTGCAGAGGGACACGAACAAAATATACAAATGGTCAGAAGACAACAACATGTCATTTAACACCGAGAAATTTCAGCTCTTGAGATATGGTAGAAAAGAGGAACTTAAACAGATTGCATATTATGCTCCAGATAAACAGGAAATTCAGAGAAGCACGAAAGCGGTCGACTTCGGGATAATAATGACCGATGATGCGAAATTCGAAACACAAAATCAGATAGCGATAAATAAAGCAAAAAGAGTCGCGGGACAGGTACTAAGAACGTTCAAAAGAAGGGACAGGACAGTAATGATTCCCCTGCTAAAAACACTGATTATACCAAAACTTGAATACTGCTCAGTTTTGACGTCCCCATATAAAAAGGAAGAAACTAATAAACTAGAAGAGATGCAAAGACATTTCACAGCCAAGAGTGATGGCTGCAAAGAACTCAACTACTGGGAAAGACTATGTAAACTAAATCTGTACTCCCTGGAAAGAAGAAGAGAGAGGTACACCATAATGTACATTTGGAAAATGATCGAAAAACTGGTACCAAACCTAAAAGTAAACCCAATTACCATTCAAACAACACTGGAAAATAGGAAAGGGAGGGGGCCAAGACTTTTTAACCAGCTTCCTAAGAACCTCAGAAACGTTACAGGGATCGAAGTTGAAGTCTTCAATAGAAGACTAGATTCCTGGCTCAGGACGGTACCAGATGAGTCGGGTGTACCTGGCTATGTACGGTAGAGAGCGCAAGAAAGCAACTCGCTCCTCCACCAAGCCAGACCTAGAGGCGGGGCCACCAGCTTGACCTTCGTGTGAAGAGAGACCAACGCACGGAACAGCAACGAGGTTAACGAGGTATATAATGGAGGACACAGTGAACACTTGTTGCTTTAATGTTTTATTGAACTTAATTTTGTTCATGGTAAACTTCTTTAATGTTCACTTGAGTCTCTAATTGCCTTCCTTTATCAACTTTATTTTTTAACAACTTATTTTGGTCAAGTTGAACTGTAAAAAAGACCTCGACGCATACGATTGAAATAAATTCTCTCTCATTTTAGGGACAATATCAAAGGTTTAATTCGCATTCTCTTTCATTTATTAGCCTTGGAATTTTGTTTCTGTTTTACAGGTGAAAATGGTGGCCACTGAACACTGTCCATATATTTTAAGTAAATATACACTTTAATTCACTCAAGTGCCACGAAGAGTTGGTGAAGAGTTTACCGTCTTGCGTTTAAATCATGAAATTAACCTCGCTAAGAAGACCACGAAGTTATTGGGTCCATAAATGCGGACAATCCACTATCTATATATATATATATTATATATATATATATATATATAATATATATATATATATATATATATATATATATATATATATATATATATATATAATATATATAATATATATATATATATATACAGGGTGGGCGGAAAGTAGCTCCCTATTTTGGATTGGTAAAAAAATACATATATTATCCATTTATTTCAGAAGAAATAATATGAAAAGGTAGGCATACATGGTAGGTTTTCTCTAAAATTCAATGTGGGCTCCAACTCTTTCCACCAGCTTCTGGAGCCGCCCAGGAATGGCGTCCACTGACTTTAGCAGGAACTCCGGCGGGATGGAGGACATGACTTCCCGAATTCGGTCCTCCAGTTCTTCCAATGTCCTCGGTTTGGTGCGGTAGACTTCTTCCTTTACCCACCCCCAAAGAAAGAAGTCGCACGGTGTCAAGTCGGGGCTCCTGGCTGGCCATTGATGTGGACCACGACGACCCATCCAACGCCCAGGGAAGTGGGCATCCAACCACTCACGGACAACAAGAGCGAAGTGCGGAGGGGCGCCATCTTGCATAAATATCAGATCGTCGATGTTCTCCCATGTGCTGACAACCGGCCAGACCTCGTTTCGCAACATAGCAAGGTACCGCTCAGCATTCATGGTGTTGCGCAGAAGGAACGGGCCCACAACCTGATCTGAGGTCATACCACACCACACCGTTACACTGAACCGATTCTGCCGTTTTTCAGCGGTAACCGTGCGACTTCTTTCTTTGGGGGTGGGTAAAGGAAGAAGTCTACCGCACCAAACCGAGGACATTGGAAGAACTGGAGGACCGAATTCGGGAAGTCATGTCCTCCATCCCGCCGGAGTTCCTGCTAAAGTCAGTGGACGCCATTCCTGGGCGGCTCCAGAAGCTGGTGGAAAGAGTTGGAGCCCACATTGAATTTTAGAGAAAACCTACCATGTATGCCTACCTTTTCATATTATTTCTTCTGAAATAAATGGATAATATACGTATTTTTTTACCAATCCAAAATAGGGAGCTACTTTCCGCCCACCCTGTATATATACAGTATATATATATATATATATATATATATATATATATAATATATATATATATATATATATATATATATATATATGTGTGTGTGTGTGTGGTGTGTGTGTGTGTGTGTGTGTGTGTGTGTGTGTTTTAAGTTAAAATTCAGCAACATTCAAGAACATTAAAAAAATGTGTATAAAAAAAATTTAGACACTTTTATTGTCGGAAAAAAGATATGTTAGTCCTGATTAGGTTATGTTACACGGTTAGGTTACTTAAAGTTTGATTAGGTTTGGCTACATTAGCGAGTACCTCACTTTTTAACAATTTAACAGTAAACAACCTTCGGTGCTACTGTAGTATGCGTTCTACCTACGATTGGTTAGGTTTAATCATGATATTTTCGTTAAAACTAACGAAAATATCATGACTAAACCTAACCAATCGTCAATGGCGATTGACAATGGGATGTAAACAAACAATTAGTAAACAAGATAAGAAACTATAATTAAAAGGTAGACCGCCGAATCGTAGGTAGACCGCATACTACAGTAGCACCCAACCTTCGAGCTTTCATTTGCATCTGAAACACTTACAGCGCTCTTCTCGTTTCCGTGTCATCAAGGTTGAGTTAGGTTAAATTAGGCTTCGTTAATTAATTATTTAGGTACATGGATTAAAAAAAAAATTGGTTCTTCGCTTATGTGGAGTGTGTGTGTGTGTGTGTGTAATCCCATACGAAATTAACCTATGTCGAGCGCTTTATTTTAAACTGAATTAAAAAACAGAAATGTTTGCATCCCAAGTCATGTTGAGAAATGTAATGAATTTTTTTAATATTTGTAAAGTGTAAGTAAGTAATTAAATTTGGGAAAAATACATATGCAGTTCTCTAAATACTATCGTGATACCATTATTTATAATAAATTACTATCCGTGTAACTATTCATTTAAACTATTTACTCATGGATGATTTTTAATAATAGTGAAAAATAGTATGTACTTAGAAAATGTAATAAATTAATATAACTATACTTGTAATTACATTGCTTTCCTTTAAGGAGAAAAACAGTTTCGCCCAAAAGGGTCGCAAATCCATGGATCACTCCAGGAATTATCACTTCAATGAAGAATAGAGATAAACTATTCAAATTGCAATTGCAGAGCAAAATTCCTAAAATACAATATACTCAATACAGAAACAAATTAACTAAAATAATCAAAATTGCAAAATTTAACTATTATAACAATCAATTTTCCAAACATAAAGGAGACATGAAAAACACTTGGACAACCATAAACAATCTTCTCGGAAAACAAATTAAGAAAAATCCAATAGAGAAATTAAATGTTGATAATAAAAAATCACTGATGATACTGCTATTGCAGACTCTTTAAATGCACATTTTACTTCAATAGCGGATAAGCTTCGCTCACAATTAATAAATAATGATCACTCACCTCTAGAATATATGCCACCCAGCCCACTAAATTCATTTCTTTTGTTCCTGCTACCTCTACTGAGGTCCAGAATATTATTGGTAAATTAAAAAATACAAAAAATAACATTCATAACATTCCTGTACCTATATTGAAACTTGTTAAAGATAAGATATCTGTAACTTTGGCTAAAATTATCAATCACAGTATTTCCAAAGGAATATTCCCATCAATGCTAAAAACTGGTTGTATAACACCCCTTTTTAAAGGGGGTGATCCTACACTAGCAACAAATTACAGGCCGGTGTGTTCATTATCTGTGTTCAGCAAAGTTTTCGAAAAAATTGTAAAAAGTAGAATGCAGCGATATTTAGAATCTTACAATTTATTATCTCCAAATCAATATGGCTTCCGTAATAATAGAACAACGGAAATGGCTATTTTAAATCTTATGGAAAATGTAAATATAGCTAAGGAGAACAAAGAAATAATGATGTCAATATTTATGGATTTGAGTAAGGCGTTTGATGTAATAGACCATAATATTCTACTTAATAAATTGTATTGTTACGGCTTTAGAGGGGCAATCAGTGATTGGTTTAAAAGTTTTGTCCGATAGATATAATTTTGTATCAGTAAATAAGGTTTGCTCCACTAAAGCGCTTGTCAAACATGGTGTGCCACAGGGCTCAGTGCTGGGTCCACTGTTATTTTTATTATATATAAATGACCTTCCACGTTCATCTGATATACTGAACTTCATAATGTTTGCAGATGATACAACTCTCTCCTTTTCTTGCAAAGATGTTAATACAGCTAAGAATATATTTCATTCAGAATTCATCAGTGTAATGAAATGGTTGACCACGAATAAACTCTTCCTAAATACCAGTAAAACAAATTTCATGATTTTTACTAATAAAATAAATGTATATCTTGATGAACTCAATGTTAATGAAATCACCATAAAGGAGTGTACTGTAACAAAATTTCTTGGTGTAATGCTAGATAAGAATTTGCAATGGAGTGATCATGTAAATTATATCGCGAAAAAGATTTCAAGGAGCGTTGCTATAATGTTTAAACTTAGAAATGTAGTCCCTGAACAAGTTTTATTGACTCTTTATCATACTCTTGTTCTTCCTTATATAACATACTGCACCCTTGTTAGGGGAAACTCCGCTAACAACGCATTAAATGGTATCTTTGTCATCCAAAAACGAGCAATAAGGTTATTATCTGATGCTGATTTCCTTGATCACTCTAGTGCATTATTTAAAGAGCTAAACCTACTAAAGCTCAATGATATAACCAAACTGGCACATTTTATTTTTATTTACAAGTGTAAGAGCAAAATCATTAATTTGCAATGGGTAAATAGATATTTTGTAACTCATCAAGAAATCCACCCGTATCAGACCAGAAATAGATCAAAGATTGTTATACCTCAATTTAGATTGTCTTCATCTCAAAAACTACCCATTTTCATTGGATTGAAAACTATGGAATGACTTGCATGCCGATATAAAAAATATTGCGAATGTAAATTTGTTTAAAACCAAGTTAAAATCCCGATTAATAATGGGATACTAACAAAAATCTTGGATTAATGTCCACTAATAATGTTTTATATTGTCCATTAATATTGTTTAATATTGAAATACAGGCTTTAACTATTAATAATACTTATTTACTTATTTATTTATTTTATTATTATTAATTTATAACGGCTAGCGGCTTATTTTTAATGAGAGCCCAGTAAAGCCTAAAGCTTAAGGGCCAAATTAAAAAAAAAAAAATAAAAAAAATAAATAGTCGAGCTTCACAATTATTTATGTCATTGTAAAAATTGTAAGTTGTAAAAAGACTACTGTATTTATTTTATTATTAATAAAGGTTATTCTATTCTATTCTATTCGAGAGAGAGAGAGAGAGAGAGAGAGAGAGAATGTACTATTATTCAGGTATGTCTTCTTCCGGTAAATAAATATCAAAAACGCTTAATTTCGTTTTTGTTCGCCCATGGGAAGTACGAAGGTCAAATAAAAATCAACTTAAAAATAAATTTTAAAAAAATATCCCTTTTGAATCGTCGCCGCTACATATAAAAGAAAACGAAGGATGGTTCTCATCATACTGGAATAAGCCTTCGCGCTTAAAGTCTGTTCCCTCCTCTCGATATTGAGATTGTCTAAAACTCGAAAATGAAATTCGTAAGTCAATTTTATTTACTTTCTTTAAATTATAAGATAAATTTGTGAAATTAATTAATTATTAATCCACGACTAAATTGGGCTACATTGGGTCTGTTTAGTAAGGTGGGTGGAAAACAGTCATCCGCGTCCATAATAAATGCAAAAAACTTCACTTTTCTACGTGAAGGTCAAAAGGTTAAAGAGGATGCCAGTGGGCATCGAAACTAGTGTGGAAATAAACTCTCTATTATAGTGGGTTTTTATTATCACATCTGCGTCCAGTTGATGTAACAATTTGTGGTTCAGATCCCAAATAAAGCTGTAGGTCCTCTTCATCATATGACCAAAATCTATCTAATATCTAATTTGTTAACGCTGGGAATTTTCAATTATAATTCTATTTCCATATTTTCAGTTTAAAAAATTTGTACGAGTGAGTATGTTGGGCTTTTTCTTCGATCTTACTAAATTTTTAAAAATGGAAATACCAAATTTTCAGATAAATTTTCGACCATTAAAAATGCCAAAACTAAAATTAAATTTAGATTTGGGTACAGGAATGGTTACATACTGTGTTTATAGCGGATGGAATTATTCTATTGGAGTGTGAACCACAAAAGGATAACATTAAATTTTATTACTTTTCAAGCGATTAAAACTAGTTGCCATTTATGATAAATGTGGAAGTACAAATCGTTCATATAAATCAACCCTAACCCTAATTTTTTTTTAATAGATAGTACTGTGTGTGTGTGTGTGTGTGTATATATATATACTGGATATTTGAGTTGGTCTTTAAAATTCATTATTTTTACATTTTCTCTGAGTTGCTCCATTTTCTGTCACTAGCTTATCAGTTATTTGAATGGCTTTAGCAGACTACATATCGATAAATTTTTATATGCTCTTAGATAGTGCAAAGGAGATTAATTAGCAAACAATAACTGCAGTTAATGTAAACTAACTGTTGAACATGAAGACTTGCCTCGTGAATCATAAAATCCCAAATACAGTTATTGCAAAGTTCGTTTCGCTAATTATGAACTTTATTTTAAACAAATATGACCAGTATTTTTTAATGCAATAAACAATAATACAGTCAAAAATATAATTTTCAACCAAACCATTAAAATACTCTTATTGAGCTCCGCTTTTTTCCTTAATTTTAGTTATGTTAAAAACAAGCAAAATCGAATATAAAGGAGGTTGACTTTGGTTTATATGTATCTTTATTTCAAACAATTGTTGTTCAATTTCATCTTAATCTCAAGCCAGGCGAGTGGTGAAGAGATACACGAGTTAAGGGTAAAACAAACCAAAATCATTCTTTTATTAAGGAGACCCCTTCAATGAAGCAACACAGAGTCGTTTTCTTTATTTTGAGACGACGTTTCAGTAGTTTTATGGGTAAACTTTTATTTTTATGTAATTATTAAGATAAACGTCAATTCATTATATCAAAGAATTAATCATATAAAACTTCGATTTTTTTGTCTTATGTTAATTAAACATTACAAAAAATAGGCCTACAGTAAGGCCCCACTTGTTCCTGAAGTAGCCGTGAGCAGTGCTCAATCCAAACTTACGACGCTGGGAGGGAAAGACAATTTGCATAACGGTGTGGGGATAGATATATATATATATATATATATATATATATATATATATATATATATATATATATATATATATATATATTATATATTAGGAATATACTGATTCCAGAATTTTGGCCCATACCGATACTCGTTTTTCCAACGATACCGATACCGATACTCCGATACTCAAAATAGGCCAATATTTTGCGATACCGATGCTTTATTTGAAAAATCAATAAAAACATATTTTATCAATAATTATTTATACAGTAATAGTCGTACATACTGTAGCACATTCAATGTATAAATATAACGTACTGAAATAAATTTAGTCACAAGAGAGTAGACACTATTTATAACTCCGTATACCACCATATAGTTACTAATTACTACATTACTCAAGTCTAACTCGGGGCCCGAGGTGCGTTGCATAAGTATACCTCTGGATATAAGTCCTCCCTGGGCGTTAATGTTTAATTCTAGTGAAAAATTTATATAATGATCTCGTGATGCGCAATTGGTTTCAAATTATAGCAGTTTGAAAAATAAGAGGAAGAAATAAAAAATGATGAAACTTCATATGTATTCAATAAGTTTATTCAAATGAAAATTTATTCAATTGCATTTTATAAATAATTAAATATTAATTTTAAAATGAGAACTTAGAAAAGTATCGGCAGTATCGGTCGATACCGATACCGATACTCTAAAAACAGGCCGATACTGCCGATACAGATACATCGGTACATCCATAAAATATATATATATATATATATATATATATATGTGTGTGTGTGTGTGTGTGTGTGTATGTGTGTGTGTCTGTAAAAAAGGCATAATACGTACGTTTCAAGAGGGAGAAGCCCTCCCACCCAAAAGTCCCTCAAGTGGCCAATATAGACCATATTTTAAGGTCTCTTTCGATACTAATGTATAAAAATAAGATACAAACAAAAAATAATAATAATAATAATAATAATAATAATAATAATAATAATAATAATAATAGTTCTGAGAGATAAAGACGATTTGGGGTTGGGTGGATTACCGGGATTAAAAAAGTTTGTAATTTTCTTCTGGACTATTGTGGAGACTGTATCTTTCATAAAGGATTTTGAGATTAAAAAGAAAAAAAACAAAGCGCAAAGGAGAGGTTCTTTTCTTCATCATAACCAGTGGTTCACAACCTTTTTGAAGCGATGGTCCACTAAAGCTGATTCGAATAACTCATGACCCACCTCCCATGTTGATAAGCTGGTATCATCATGTTTATATAAGGTTTAATAAGCAAATTTTTGTTATTGACATTTATTAACATGATGCTAAAAGACAAGCAAGTGGGCCATGGCCCACCGGTTGGGAACCAGTGATCATAACCGTTAAGGAATATCAATTCCAGTTTATAAAAGTCCTTCAGAAGTACTTTCATCTTTCTCCTTAAAAAAAACAACTTCATTTCATTAATTCATATTTTAATTGCGTTTGTTTTCAGACGTCCGCCATTTTGCTTCTGTTTCTGGGATGCCTTCTTCTTTCCCATTCTGAGGCAGCACCCAAACCTTCCTTCAACCTCCTTGGAAGTCTCTTCGGCTCTGGAGGCTTCGGCGGCTCTGGAGGTCATGGTGGATATGCACCCTATGGCGGATATGGCCATAGCCACGGACATTATGGTGGACATGACCACGGACACCATGGAGGACATAGCCACGAACATTATGGTGGACATGACCACGGACACCATGGAGGACATAGCCACGAACATTATGGTGGACATGGACATGGACACCATGGAGGACATAGCCACGGACATTATGGTGGACATGGCCACGGACACTATGGAGGACATAGCCACGGACATTATGGAGGATATAGCCACTACCATTAAAGAATTTCGAGCACAGTTTGTAAGAAAAAGAAAAGAAAATAGCAATTACGATCTATGAGATCTTAAAATTAAATTTATTTAATATTATATTTAGATTTAAGATAGTATATTTCTCATTTTTTTAAATAAAAGTTTTTAAATAAGTATTTTTCATTTCGTTTTTAATACTGTTTTAACGACGAACACAATCAAAATAAGAGTTTCTAAAGTTCCGATATTTAAGAAACTTTAGTTGCTTTCACGAGCGATTACAAAGGACACAAACAACAACAGACCAGCTGGTTCCTACGAAGCTGTCTGTTTAAGAAGGAAGGTTAAAAGATGTAAGAAAACTTAAAGAAGAGTGAAAGTATTAAAACAAAGCAAAGAAGAGAGGTTGAAAGGAAGGAAAGAAATTTAAAGATAAAGTAAAAATTATAAAGTAAAGAGGAAGGAATCCGAGTGAAAATTCTATAATACTTCTACGCACTGACAAATTCTTCTAATTGTTATAATGTTATAATGTTTCAGACCAACAAAGACCCTAGGATCCATTCATGGCTGGTCTACCTAACTGTGTTCGTAATTGTGTATGTCCTCCGTGGTGGTGGAGGGGACCTACAATTTTACGTGGGTTCCGAACCACAAGAACATAAGAAATTTATGTAAAAACTGCCTGGACATTGGCAACGACCAATTTTTACAAAACTAAATAATTATCAATTTAAAACTAATTAATTATATAATTTGTGATATTGGATATATGTTGAACTACTAATTATTAATTTTCATCTTAGTTTTATTTTATTTGTACAAAATTTTGAAAGTAATTGATAAATATAATGATTATTGGGTAGAACCGGAACGATGTTGTGTCTGAGCTTGTCTGTAGCTGCAAAAAGTGTTGAAGTATCTCGATGAAGTAATGTTAAGTAATACTGTTCATGAGGGAAATATTGAGTTTGTATTCTGTTTGGAAACTTGTCAGATTTTTAACGGTTGGAATTTTCCACAAGTGACTTTTATTAAGCACAGGCGAGCACACATAAAAAAATATTATGATAAAAATTACATAAAACATAAAAAATATTATTATATTTTTTTAATTGCAATATTCTTTCTATTAACCGGTCTCTAAAACCTTATCTGGAGGCTACTCGCGGGCACACCGAAATGGCTTCGCGGGCACAAATGTGCCCGCGTGCACAGGTTTGAACACCTCTGACATAAATGACTGAAACTTCACACATGTGTAGTTGATCACAAGACTACAGTAAGTATCATGAGTAAGAATATGTTCTTGTATCAAAGGTCAAAATCACAAATGGAGGTCAAAGGTCAAATGAAGGTCCGTGCTATAACTTTTGAACCACTCAACATAAATTGATGAAACTTCACGCACATATGGATGATCATAAGATGATATATTTTTAACAAGACTCAGGTCCCTCTATCAAAGGTCAAGGTCATAAATATAGATCAAAAGTCAAACGGAGGTCCTTGCCATAATTTCTCATAAGTTACTTTGACATAATTTAACTTCATTTTAATTTAAAATTTAATTTTAACATAATTTAACATAGTTTAAGACATAGTAAAACATTTATTTATTTTAATTAAAGCACACGGGCACACAGCTCAAATTTTTATTCTTAAATAAATTTTAAATTAAAATTTTATATAATGTTTCCCTAAAACAAGGAAACTGTTACATTTAACACAATATTAATTATAATATATTAAATGATATTAATTCTACTCGTAGAATTAATGTTACTTCATAAGATATTAAATTATCGTATAAGATATTAGATTATTGTACAAGATATTAAGTTAATATGTAGTTTCAATATAATATTATGGAATTTTAATATAATTTGATTTTGAAGTAGTATAAAAATTACCTATTTCATTGTGTATATATATATCCTTACAGAATAGTAACGGAATAACATTTGAAAATTTTTAGTTTTACAAATTTTACGTCCACGGACAGAGATGAAGATTGTACATCTCTCACTAACGTGTATTCAGAACATTAGATTAAAGATTATGACTTATCCAGTCAGGGACCACGTTTCATTTCTTCCAAAGGCTGATCAATCAGAGGAAGGGTAACATTTTTGCACCTAAATTCCAGTACTATTTCTTTAGAATATATAAGCAAGGTTTATTACTTATCCTCTGAACCTTTTCTTGAATTTGCGCGATCGTCTTGTGTAATATATTTTGTATTCGCGGCCGGTTAGCCTTCCAAAATAGCGCCTTCCAACAAGCTCGATGGGGATACCCCCCAAAGAATATGAAGAATAGGAAGAAGTACTGGCGTCCTCTGAACCAGCACTGCTCTCTGAGTCCTCACTGGCCTCTGAGTCCTCACTGGCCTCTGAGTCCTCACTGGCTTCGGAGTCCTCACTGGCTTCGGAGTCCTCACTGGCCTCTGAGTCCTCACCGGCCTCTGAGTCCTCATTGGCCTCAGAGTCTTCACTGGCTTCGGAGTCCTCACTTGCCACGGAGTCTTCACTGGCCCCGGAGTCCTCACTAGCGCCGGAGTCCTCACTGGCCCCAGAGTCCTCACTGGCCCCAAAGTTTTTACTGCCCCTAAAGTTCTGACTGGCTCCAGAGTCCTCACTGGTCCCAGAGTCCTCAATGGCACCAGAGTCACCAGTGGCTCCGGAATTCCCAGATTCTTCTGAATTCCCGGAGTCCTCACTGACCTCGGAATCCCCGAAGTCACCAGAGTCTCCGAAATCTTCGGAGTTGTCTGAACCATTGGGGCCATCATAGTTATTACAGTCCTCAGGGGAGTCTCCGCAGTCGTTCCCGGAGACCTCAGAGTCGTCTTGGGAGTCCGCAAAGGTTTCAGAGTCTTCGGAATTCCGAAAATTGCCGGCGTTTCTAGAAGGTTTTGAAAATTCCCTGTGGTCGTCATAATCCTGAAGGACTCGAGGTGATCCCAACGAGTCCCAATAATACAGGTAAAATTGTCCGGACACTCCGGAGAGAAGACATAAAGTCATGACCAATGAAGTCGACGACCGAAACTGGAAAAATAAAACGAACATTTTTAATATAAATAGTGTAATCTTATAACTAAACTGCCTGGACCTAACTGGCTTCAATAACGAGATGGTCCACCCAAACAAATATCACATAATATTTTTACAACATTATTGAAAGGTTATACACATGTTATCAAATGACATTAAAAAAATGTTTACAAAGTTTTTAAAATATGACGCTAATATTATAACGTTTTAAACATACTTTAACGACGTTATTGAAACATTATATGAAAATGTTATTTCGTATTCCAGGCCATACGTTGTTAAAATATTATAAAGAGCATTTAAACACGTAAACATTTTAAACATTTTAAGGATGAAAAACATTTTAAACCTGTTTTTCTAAAAATGTTATTTGATAACATGTGTGCAACCTTTCAATAATGTTTAAAAATGTTACGTGCTACTTCTCAATAATGTTTTAAAATGTTATGTGCTACTTCTCAATAATGTTTTAAAATGTTATGTGCTACTTCTCAATAATGTTTTGAAATGTTATGTGCTACTTCTCAATAATGTTTTAAAATGTTATGTGCTACTTCTCAATAATGTTTTAAAATGTTATGTGCTACTTCTCAATAATGTTTAAAAATGTTATGTGCTTCTTCTCAATAATGTTATATGCTGCTTTTCAGTAATGTTGTTAAAATATTTTAATAACTTCATATTTTTGTGTTACTTGGCAATTAGTGAAACAAATACTATAAGCATTGAAGGAACTATAACTTTTAATACACTGTACATATTGCATAAGAGAATCTTATAATGTTCTCGTACAATACACCAGATAATATAACTATACAGTTCGGCACTATTCTTTGCGTTTGAAAAAATGTCTTTGCAATAGGCTTACTGTATCCAAACACCGTAAGACCTTAAGCTCTTGTACATCCTTTTCAGTTGTAAGGTAAATTCAGTCGCAGGATCGCGTTCAATATGGGCCTCATGGGTCTCACTTAGAAGAGAAATGAAGCTTACTAATTTGCGAAGAAATTCATCCCCCCAAAAATGCAACTCTGCTCACATTTATTGGAAATATCAGATATATTAAACGGTTGAAAAGACCAAAATCTATCATATATAAACGTCTATGAAAATAATTATAAAATAACGCGAAATGACCAAGTGAAGCAGCCATTTCGCGAAATGACTAAAAGTTTCAGCCATTACGCGAAATGGCTGGTTACACACTTTGACTGTAACATGTTATATATATATATTATATATATATATATATATATATATATATATATATATATATATTATATATATATATAATATATATATATTCTTAAAGTTTCTCAGATATTACTTACCATAATTTTAATTGTACTTTCGAATTAAATCTTGTATCCTCTTCATAGTGAAGGATTTTGGCTTTCTACTAAACAGCGTATCTTCGTCGAAACCTTTTATATGTGTAAATGGCGTCGAATGCATTTCCAACAAACGTTCGCACATCAGTTCGTTAAAAGTTCTTTTTCTCGGTTTGTTTAAATGTTTGGCACCTCATTAAGAAAGGACAACTTATTTATTTTTCGCTGCGCTTTTCTTTTTCGCACTTTCTTTTCGTATATTTGATGAATGTATGTGAGAAGTAGTTATAAACCCACTTGTAAATCAGTTATTTCTACGTGTGATTAATTCGTAGTGTATCTTCAGCGAGTCATTTTTAGTTGCCTTTTTTCTACAATGAAAATATCCTGAATTTCTTACGTAGGAATTCAAATCTTGTAAATGTGAAACTGTAATAATGTACTAATGTACTAATGTAATAATGTTTAATGTATAGCTACGTAAAAAGTAATCGGTTAAGTGCCCAAACTAGCTCTGTTTGAATTGCTGTAAGGGTGGAATGAAGGCAAGAAGCAATTTTTTCCTCTATCAGAGAGAAAGTTCAAACATCGATCGGTTAACGATTGTTCGAAATTTTCTCCAATGTTTATAAGGCGTTTATTACGTAATATGGTAAAGCAATCCTCTTCTACGACAACAATCTTTATAGTAAGATGAGTATAATAACAATGGACTTAAAAATTACCAAATTCACAAGATGCAATGTCACTGTAACTTCTGTTCGATGTCACTGTAACTTCTTTTCGATGTTATTGTAACTTCGTTTTTCTTGCTTAATGCCAATGACGTAGCAATTAACGCAAACGCGTCTAGAGAAAAAGGAAGATAATACCTCAGTAATAATAATAATAATAATAATAATAATAATGTTTGGGATTGTTTATCGTAACGGCAAACGGCAAAGGTCATGTGGTATCAGAACCACGGATCGCTATATCATCTGAACGCGGAGGATGGTCGCCCATCTAATTACAGAACACACCCAACGTCGCTTAATCTCGTTCATCTAATTGGAAACCGGAAAGCAATTCCCATTAAAGACGAAGAGGGAGCAAAAGAAGAAACAAAAAATGAAAATATACCTTTCTTTTGGCTTCAGGAACCTGTTACTGCACCTTCTTTATAGTCGACGCACTTATGCACGATGTTATCATAATCGCACAGGGTGATATAACTACTAAGGAACCTTCTCAACAGGGTTGTCCTTCCTCATTTTTAACTCTTAATTCGAAAGTGAGAAGCGCCTTAAAAAGCTTTATAGTTAAGTTAAACAAAGAATTTATGTGGTTTTTAAAATTTCAAATTAAAAATGTACGAGAACTGCATTCAAAATTATGAGACTTAGTTTTGTTAACACTGAACTAGGTAAATGATGTTACTTCAAACCAGGTATGGGTTAATTACAGTCAAAAAATAATTGGTTACAATTACAATTACTTTGCATATGCTCAGTTACATTTACTGCAGTCGGCAAATATAATTAATTGATTGCAATTGCAATTATATTGAAAAGTAATTAATTTCAATTACAATTACTTTTCATAGAAACATCGAATATAAATAAAAGGACAGGAAAGAAGTCTACCATTAATGTACAGCCTTAACTTTTTATTTCCATACCCAATACCCAGAGTGTGAATATTATTCTATTTGAACAAGTATTTAAATCACAGTTCAATTAACAGTCACTGTAATATCAGGTAAATTGTACAATGTTCATTAGGTTCATTCTCATTATCACTTTGAATGTAATTGATTTCAATTACAATTACATTTTTAGTTAGGTAATTACAATTATATATTTAGTTACTCAATTACAATTACAATTATATTTTTAGCTACTCAATTACAATTACACAGCAATTACTTAAAAATGTAATTAATTACAATAAATTACAATTACAAATTACAAATACCCCATGCCTGCTTCAAACTAAGTTTGGTTTGGTTCAGATTAAACACAATTAATATATCAAATTTTCCCCACATGAAGTCGAGTCGTCTCAAGCAGATATAATCTTAACATTGTATATTTAGTTGAAATATAACAAAACTGGACTCACAATTTTAGCCTAAAATCCAAACAAAATTTTTGCTTAAGTTAAATAAAAAGCTTTTTGGGTGCGGTAGACGGTTACCAACGGAAGGAATTTATCATGTCTTTGTAACGGACTTTCTCCTTCACCGTAATTCCCCACAGTTAAAAATCGTTGCATGGCGTGATGGAATTGACCCAATTGACTTAATTTTGAGAAATAATAAGTATAGTAAAAAATATTTTAGAAAATTAAATTAAAAATATTTTTTAAATGCGTTCACACACACACACACACACATATATATATATATATCGTAAAGAACGACGCTTGTATAGGAGAACATACCGCGCAAGATGAGGAGGGAGAACGAACAAATGAAAAAATGAGGTAACCACCCTGGAATCGAACCCGGGATCTTCCGATTGCCGGTCAGATATGCGGAATGTTCTCCTATACAAGCGTCGTTCTTTACGTTAATTATACTGCGTGTTCTTTGCAGTTAAAAAAATATATATATATATATATATATATATAAATACTCAAAGTGGGCTGCATTCAGCGGGCGCGGTACGCTAAACTATCACTTCTTCTTCTGAGCTGTCCCATACTTTCACTTTTTTTAATTAATTTTACCGTGTTCCGGACACTCATTCCAGAGTATAGATATAAGAATACAGAGAAACGAAATCACAAGAAGTAAAGTCGGGATTACGTCGTAAGAATTAAAGGCATTACAACAGTTGTTTTGATTAATCGATAATTAATCGATGTTTCATGGAGGCACACCACATTCGTTGGCATAAATTTTGATAATTTGTAAATAGGAATACTCGGGTTATAAAATAGGCCTAGTCTGAATGGAAAGTTAAATGAAACGGGTGAGTGTATATAGCTTGAAGCAGTTTAAAATATACAAATTATTTGGATAAAGTAAGGGATTTTTGTCCTTTGTGACTTCCTTTGCTCCCATACGTTTTTGGTGTGAAAGTCTATACGAGCATGTTTTTCGACCTCAAACACTAATTAATATACATATATACAGGGTGTCCCATAAGTCAGGTCTTATATGAAAATTTATTTTAAATTAAATTTCCAAAAGTAATATAGAACTAAAACAAGCGTTCGAATTTATGGGTTGTTTTGGGACCTTTTTTTTGTTGCAGGTAGCATAACACACAATAGCTAATATGGAAATGAGTTACACTCGTGAGGAAAAGGCGGAGGCGTTGCGTGTTATTCTACCTGCAACAAAAAAAAAAAGGTCCCAAAACAAGACATCAATTTGAACATTTGTTTTAGTTTGTAATTAATACACACACACACACACACACACACACACACACACAGTATATCCACGTTTAAGGGCAGTAACTATAGCTCAGTGGGCAACACCATTTCCCTTTTAGTGAAGTGAAGACACTGAATTCGCCGGTTCGAATCCTAATGATGCTGGTAATAACTAGACAAGAGTTTTAAAACAATGGGCCGCATTAGTTGGCCTGAGCGTTGTACTAGTTCCTGGCCTTCCTGACGAATATTATCCACGTTTAAGAAATGTGTCAATAGATTAAGTTCAAGTTTGTGGGAGGGTTTCATCGTTTTATTCAAGCACCGCTTTGTTTATACCTATACCCCTTTTCAAGGTACGAGCAGCTCGCAGCATCATTGCCAAGTACATAGATAGCAAAGTATTGTGACAAAGCTTCCTTACGTGGTTCATAGCCACGGACATTATGGAGGATATAGTCACTGCCATTAAAGAATTTCGAGCACATATTGTAAGAAAATAAAAGAAAATAGCAATTACGATCTACGAGATCTTAATATTAAATGTATTTAATATTATATTTTTATATATGATAGAATAGTTCTCATTTCTTTAAAAGATGTAAGAAAACTTAAAGAAGATTGAAAGTATTAAAACAAAGCAAAGAAGAGAGGTTGAAAGGAAGGAAAGAAATTTAAAGATAAAGTGAAAATTATAAAGTAAAGAGGATGTAATCCGAGTGAAAATTCTATAATACTTCTACGCACTTACAAATGCTTCTAATTGGGGGTTTAAGGCAAGATAAACATCTAGTCTATTTTAAAGGATTCCACCGAATTACCTTTAACTACGCTGGCTGACAATCTATTTCACAAATGATCCATACGATTGAAATAATGTTTATCTTCATTAGAATTAAAATGTTTACCCATTAATTTGAGACCATTACAGCGAGTTCTATCTGCATTTCTGAAGATGAAATGTTTCGGCGTCGATATTATCAAATCCTTTAATCATTTTAAACACCTGGATTAAATCTCCTCGAATTCCCCTTTCTACGAGTGAGAATAAATTTAACGTTTCTAAACGGGAAGCGTAGGATTTGTTTCTAAATCTAGGAATCATCTTAGTAACCCGTCGCTGCACTCTCTCCATTTTGTTTATGTCCTGTCCTAAATATGGGGACCAGATCTGAACGCAGTATTCCAGGTGGGGGCTTACTGCTAGCCACACTTTTCCTGTTAGGCGCTTTGCCATGAATGACCACTCTTTGTTTACGTCACTAGTAGTATAGCCGCAAAAGGGTAGAGTGCAAGAATGTTGCAAGTTATCATGTAATGTTGCAAAGGGGATGGGGTGTTGCAAGTGATTGCGTAATGTTGCAAAGGGGGTGGGGGTGTTGCAAAAAAAAATTCACCCAAAGAGGGGATGCTGCATGTGCAACAAGGAAAACTTGGAGGCGGCGTTATCCCCCAACAGAAAGGAGAGAAAGGAGGAGAGGTGTTCATCTGGCAGGAGCCAAGTGCATATTAAGACTTCAGCCGAGTAGGCGTTGTTTTATAGGCTCCTAATCAGCCAGTTGGCTGAATCAGCCAGTTGGCTGAGCCAAGGGGGGGAGGGGGGGAGGGCCAGAAAGAGAAGGACCAGAGGTCCTTGCTCGGCTGGGAGCCGAGCTTGAATGACTCCGTCAGTCGTCTCTCGGTCTTTTTATAAACCTCTATTCTGGCTGAGTAGCCAGATAGCGCCATGTATTCAGTTGCTGAGTTGCCAGATCACGCCATGTATTCAGTTGCTGAGTTGCCAGATCGCACCATGTATTCCAGATAGCGCCATGTATTCCAGATAACAAAAACCATATATTAATCAACCATTGTGTACCACAATATATGACGGTAGATGAATCCAATTAAATTCTGTTTATTAAATAAATAATTTTACACACCTAATTTTTATTATAAATATTTAAGTCACGACCCAATTCAACGAATTGAAAATTTATGAAACACACGAGCCTCATTCCCTGCGAAGAAAAATGAAAAAAAAAACGAAATTTAAAGAAACGAAGAAAATTGAAATTAGTCAAAACACAATCCGCTATAACGAGGTCGGTTTCGAAGAACACCTGCTTGTTGAGAGACCTTTCTTAAAGGCAGCTCTTGATAAGTCTCCCTCCGTTCCAAATATTAATATTATCATTATTATTACTTCTACAATGAAACACATTCTCAATGCGCTTACGAAGAAACATATATTAATCAAAATATCACAATATATGATGGTAGATGAATCCAATTAAATTCTGCTTATTAAATAAATAATTTTTACACACTTAATTTTTATTATAAATATTTAAGTCGCGAATATCAGTGGGAAAAACGATCGGAAAAGAGAATTAACGAAACAGTCAGAATATCAGTTGGAAAAACGAACGCAAAAGAAAATTTATGAAACAATTCAAAACACACGGTGTCATTCCCCTTGCCCATATATAAGCCCCATATATATATATATATATATATATATATATATATATATATATATATATATATATATATATATCCTTTCCAGATAGAATCCTAGTCCAATCTTCTATATTATATATATATATATATATATATAATAACGTATAAACTCGTGACACACACACACACACACACACACACACGAGGAAAAGGCGACTCTGTTTCAGTTCGAATCGTCACATTTAAATAGTGTACCACAATATATATTTATATGACGGTAGATGATTCCAATTAAATTCTGTTTATTAAATAAATAATTTTACACACTTAATTTTTATTATAAATATATAAGTCACGAATAACGGAAATTTACGAAACAATTCATTTAAAAGTTGAAATTAACCAAAACACAATCTGCTAGAGGAAAGGAATTCCGAGAATCTGGTCAACTCGCAGAAACTAGGTCAATTCAAATCGTCCCCTAGAGACCTTTTCGGCCGAGGGTTAATCCTTCGTTCCAAGATATTCGAGCAAAAAGCACCGTTTACTTTAAATATTAATATTATCATTATTATTACTTCTACAATGAAAATATTTACGCGTAATTTGTAGGGTGTCATATTCTTATATAACATCTCTGTTATTGAAAGAAATACACACAATTATATTAAATAGCAATCAGCGAAAGAAATAAGGTAGGCATACCTGAATGTACTAATAATTATATATATATAGCAATGATACTCGACCTACAAATTTCCACTACAAAGTTTACTGTTGAGATGATGAGAGCGAAAGCTGAACCGTACACCCTTTGCAATAAGCAAACGTGGTTGCGATTTGCAACGACTCGCTTTGAAATGAACGTCATTTATATTTTTTACTTTCGATTTGATTTTGGATTATGTGTTTCAGCTTTGTAATTTTAATTTTTATTATTGTTCGCATTAACTATTTGATAGAACATTTATACATAAATAAAATAGAAGCTTTATCAACTCCTAATTTATTTCTTAATTTGGACGAGGAGCGAGAATCTGCGCCACTCAAAACACACGTGGCTGCACTGAAACCTTTGAAAGGTGTGGGCGTTCACAGAGGAATTTTTGCTGGAACATCCTCTCTCTCTCTCTCTCTCTCGTCTCCCTTCACTCCAAATCTTAACTTTCACACACACACACACAGATTTTGTCAGAGAAAGTGTGGGTCACACACACACACACACACACACACACGTTGTGCAAATTTGATGAATTGTACTTTTTTAATAAAATATATTTGGCTATAGTGTACTTTTTTAATAAAATATATTTCCTGTTTTGGTTATAATGTACTTTTTTCATAAAATATTTTTCCTGGTTGGGGACAATCATCAAACCTGTGTAAGATAGCCATCCTATATCAAGAACCTTTTCCTAAATATCTACTTAGCTGTATTAACATCTTTGCAAGAAAAAGAGAGAGTTGTATCAGATGCAAACAATATGAAGTTCTGCATATCAGATGAACGTGGAAGGTCATTTATATATAATAAAATAACATTGGCTCCTGCATTGAGCCCCGTGGCGTTTGGCAAGCGCTTTAGTAGGGCAAAACCTTATTTGCTGATACAAAATTGTATCTATCGGGCAAATAACTTTTAATTCAATCACATTCTACAACTTGCTTATTGTAATTTTAAATATGTTATGAACGTTATACGCGTCACTATTAAATGTCATTTATATTTTTTTTTCTACTTTCGATTTGATTTTGGCTTATGTGTTTCTGCTTTGTAATTTTAATTTTTATTATTGAACAGTTTTAATTTTGTACTTTAGAGCTAGCTCTCCACGTTTATATATTTTTGCCATTTATACATTTTAACGTTCATTTAGTAGGCATTGAAAGTGCGATTAGAGTCCCCCGAAACAGCGGATGCTGCCAAATATAATAACTTTTCTGCTCTACGTCATCGTCTTTATCCTAAATATAAAGTTTAATACAGTTCTTAGTACCTCTGTCATTCAATTATTAATCTTATATGTTATAATGTTTCAGAAAATGCATATGATCCCTTTCCAGATAGAATCCTAGTCCAATCTTATTGGGTTTTAGAATTTATAAATCTTAAAAATAAATCCTAGTCCAATCGTATTTGGCTTTAGAATTTATAAATCTTAAAAAGATGTAGGAAAACACAAAGGAGAAAATGAATTCCTAACATGCATTTACACGCTCAAATGTAATAATAATAATAATAATAATGTTAACAATAAACATATATACTATTCAAATACTATGGGTCATAGGTGCCAGGTACTCATAGTCACTGTCATCAAATGAATTAGCCACAGTCTACTAAGGGCCTACTAAAATCCCACCAAAGACGTCTCGAGTCTAGCATCAGACTTTTTAAATCACAAAGTGTGTGGAACTACATTTGCAAGCAAGTTAGAGGTCTTGTGACAGAATGGGTTATCTGCTACCATCAAAGTAGCGTATTTGTCTACAGTTAATACCGCGTCAGAGTAGATAGCTGACTGATCTCAGTTTTAGTAGGTTACCCCAGATTTTTTCTGTATGCCCTATCCAGTATTTGCATCCTCAAAATAACTGTATCTGCTCTTATTTGGCTATTTGTTAATTGTAGTTAAACAGCAGTGAACAGTCTTCAAACAGTATGGACCTGGCAAGATTGTTGAAACCAGAAAGTTCTCCATAATTAGTGATTGAACCATTCTTCTTATTTGAGTATACAAATCAGCGCCAGTGAATAGTCTTATGGCTCATTTTTAATAGAAAATATTGTTTCAGGCACTGTCTCTACAGTTTTCAAACCCAAGTGACATATTAGGTAAGAAAGAGCAGGAGTTTGGAACAGACTTAATAAAAATAAGTTTAACCCTTTCAGTCACACCCAAAATGCTTTTAATATAAGTTACCCAAATGTAGTTTAATGTAAGAGTAAAGTACATATACATATTGAGAGAATTGTTGGCCGTACCATTTTAAATTTTTACATTCAGGTAGCTATTATTATTATTATAGATTTTGGGCATGTGTGTCATAGGCTCTTGAAAAATGTAATGAATTTAAATTTAATTACTTTACATGTCACAAATACAAATTTAAGGTATGTCTATAGTGAACTAATCAGATGTTATGTGACAATAAATAATTGTAGGTCTTGAATTTATGATAATTGTTGTAGGACTCATAATCTAATTGCTGACAATTAGAAAAAAGAAAGAATTCAATAGTTTAACCATAAACTAAATAAAATAAACATTTAATTTGGTTTTGTACATATAGCTATTTAGTTTATAGATATAGACTAAATTTATTTCGCATTAGCTATTTGATAAAACATTTATACATAAATACGAGGTAAGATTGAATCCACATCAACACAAAATTTTAGTCGCCAAAATAACAGTCTGAGGATTGTGTAGAAGCTTCAAATTATCTTAAATAACCCAAAACGCACGTTCGCCCTCCCTCATAGTATCTCGTTTCGCCGAATTTTTAAGATTTATAAATTCTAAAACCCAATAAGATTGGACTAGGATTCTATCTGGAAAGGGATCATATGCATTTTCTGAAACATTATAACATACGTTGCTTAACATCGTTGCTCGGCTGAGTTATGATAAAAAGAAAATTTAAACGATAAATATTTTATAATTTTTTAACTGAATTGTTAAGTCTATTATCATAATAGAAGTTAAAAAAATTAATTGGAGTAACAATTGACACCAATTTATCATGTAAGTTTCACATAATTATCTCTGAAGAGATTTCCAGGAGGGGTTACAATACGTTTAAACTTAAACATGTAGTTCTTAACCCTTTTTGTTCACAAATATTTTCTCTTTAAACCAAAACGTGTAATATTTATTATTCAAAACCGTGTTTTAGTAATGAGTAACTTATATTACTTTCATGAAATGAGGAATCATTGCGCAAAACTGAAAATGGTGGTTACTGCTAGTTTATCTGTACTAACTGCATAATTTAAATTACTAGGAAGTGCTTAAAGAGCAGTAGAACACGGTTCTACATGATTTACTTAGTTAGATCCAAGTATTGAGCCTACAAGCTGGTCCATCTGTTGCGTTAACTGCAAATGTAGTAATAATCTAGGTATATATTGTCTTTTTTATGAGTAAAACTTATTTAGATAATTTAACATTTGTGAATTAACTTACCAAGTAATAAAATGGAAGTAAAATTACAATTCAATGTTGTAAAAAGAAATTTAAACATTTCAAAATTTTGAAAAAATTCAGAATTTTCACAAAGTACTTTTCTTTGAATAGCAAAACTATATGAAGGAGTTGAGTTAAGATCTATTCCTTAATATATGTTTTTGTATACATATGTATCTTTCTTTACTAGAAGTATCAACTTCCTGACTAATTTTGGACACCTTTATATTAAGCCTTAAAGTTGATGTTAATTTTGCAAATTTTGTGAAAATATCAACTTTTGGAAATTTTTAAAAATAAAAATAAATCCTTTTTTTGTTATTTTTCATTTCACTCATAAATTTACAACCATCATAGAGACTATTAGGAGTATTAAAACGGCTGTGAACTAAAACTTTTGAAAATGGTAGAGTCGTAAAAGTGGGAGGAATTGATGCAAGCTTCAAAATGGTGCCATATTTAAGCCCTTGTAACTCAGAAACTATTTGTACCACAGCCTTTAGCTTGCAAAATTGAAAAGCCCACCGGAAGTTGTATTGGCATAACAAATTTGAAGCTTCTACACAATGCTCAGACTGTTATTTTGGCGACTAAAATTTGTGTTGATGTGGATTCAATCTTACCTCGTATTTATGTATAAATGTTTTATCAAATAGCTAATGCGAATAAATTTAGTCTATATCTATAAACTAAATAGCTATATGTACAAAACCAAATTAAATGTTTATTTTATTTAGTTTATGGTTAAACTATTGAATTCTTTCTTTTTCTAATTGTCAGCAATTAGATTATGAGTCCTACAACAATTATCATAATTCAAGACCTACAATTATTTATTGTCTACATAACATCTGATTAGTTCACTATAGACATACTTAAATTTGTATTTGTGAATGTAAAGTAATTAAATTTAAATTCATTACATTTTTCAAGAGCCTTGACACACATGCCCAAAATCTATAATAATAATAATAGCTACCTGAATGTAAAAATTTAAAATGGTACGGCCAACAATTCTCTCAATATGTATATGTACTTTACTCTTACATTAAACTACATTTGAGTAACTTATATTAAAAGCATTTTGGGTGTGACTGAAAGGGTTAAACTTATTTTTATTAAGTCTGTTCCAAACTCCTGCTCTTCTTACCTAATATGTCACTGGGTTTGAAAACTGTAGAGACAGTGCCTGAAACAATATTTTCTATTAAAATGAGCCATAAGACTATTCACTGGCGCTGATTTGTATACTCAAAAAGAAGAATGGTTCAATCACTAATTATGGAGAACTTTCTGGTTTCAACAATCTTGCCAGGTCCATACTGTTTGAAGACTGTTCACTGCTGTTTAACTACAATTAACAAATAGCTAAATAAGAGCAGATACAGTTATTTTGAGGATGTAGTGAACGGGTTTATTATATCTTTTTATCTTCATTATAAATTTACGCTTCTTCCTACTTTACTATATCTCTATTGCTCTTTATTTCATTTAACTGTACACTCTCGTTACTCATTTTCGCCGAGCAGTATAATAGTTTCCGGTAGCCACGCCGAGTTCTGATTCTAAAAGACCGTTACAAAACGAAGGGGGGGGGGAAGGTATATTAATACTCTTATTAACACTCATTACGTTTTATTAATTTCGAAAGTGGTTTAGTTAATTAGGGGATATGCGAGTATGAAATATTACTAAATATATTTAGGTCGGAGAGGGACACACAACAATTTAACTTTAAGATCACATGGCTCTAAATCTTACGCGTATCGCGTCTACCTCAAGACTGAAAAACCGTTATAGGTATAGTCCACTCTCCGGGCCTATTTAGGATTACCAACCCTACCCATTTTAAACAATTCAAATCTAACAACCATGCTTTATCGTGATCATCACAATTTTTAGTAAATTTATATTAAACATTATCTTATTTAATTAAACAAATTAATATTCTTAACTAAGCATTACTACACTCGCATCACCCCCTTGAAAATAAGTTTTTCCATTTGGAAAACTTATTAATATCGTTTAACAATGTCAATAAATTTATTCAACAAACTTATATATTTTGCAATTTTTTTTTTTTTTTTTTTTACTTTAACACTTATTCAAAGTTTAGAAATAGACAAGAAATAATAGAATGACAATTCCCATACATATATTGTATCATATTATAAAACCGGAAACTTTATAATTTTTCACATTTGCATAAAATAACATTTCACTCTAATAAGTAAATTACAACCTGTAACTAATCTATACATGCCAAAAAATTAACAGAAAATTTTCTTACAGTGGCTACACAAATCTCAAGTTCACAATCTATTCCAGCGATTTCTCATCAACGATCGCTTTACATTCGAAACAATTATTTGTATAGTTATACAGTTACTATCAGGGCAACATAGAAAAAAAATAAGAAAAAGTTTACATAAAATACTGACCAAGAGCGCACATACTATTTCACGAAAAACACAACAAATATGGGCAATAATCGGACCCTTTTCACTTATAATTTCATTAGATAATAATCAGTACATTTATTTGCTGGACGTTGTTTAGATGACACTCCGCACGCTGACAACGGATTTCAATTTTCAATCGCAGCTCTCCTGCTCACTTCGCTAGAATGCAAGGGATTGCATCAATCAATATGCAACAGGGCAGCACGCTATAATGGTTCCGCTCTCTCTCCAATGGCGAAAAAAAAAACAAGAGACGTCCAATTCTAAAAGGATCAGTGGGGGAGATATCTGAAAGCGGGACCACGCGCTGGAATTGGACGGAATTTGCAATTCTAGAAGTCGATGAAGAAACTCGCCTTGTCTCATCTCCACTTTTGTCGGTGAACGCTGCTCTTCCTACGTCCAGCTGAAAGACTCTTCCACTGGCAACAATCAAACGATGACTCCGCCGTAGGCCGTTTCCCAACGAACCTTCTGTATGGACAGTACAGTCGTAGGCGCCCGTTCAAGCTCTCGTGGCTTGTCTACCGCGCGCTTTGTTGACACATATTTAGCGAAGCATTCGAGCAACGTGACCAGCTACTGCCCGAAAAATACCAGTAGACCATCTTCGATCGAAACTTTCGTGTACCAAGACCCTGCACACGTAAATTTCTCTTCTCTTCCGGAACTGTCCTGCGCCAAGTCCTTGCGCATTCGGTTCCTCTCTTCTCTCTTCTCTTCCGAAACCATCCTGCGCCAAGTCCATGCGCATTCTGGTTTCTCTTCTCTCTCTCATTGGTGATCGATCACCTATCCGGTCGACTAAACTCACTTGATGGAACTCGGATTCAACTTGGTTGACCCCAAACTGAGTCTTGCAATTTTGAAAAAAAAAGTTTATTCTAAAAGTGTTTCTGTACTGCTTATCATTTCATATTTAATTTATCAAATTCTTTCGACAATTCACTTCGAAACAATAACTACACATTTGCTCTGGCCAAATTCACGGAAAAAATATAAAAAAATTCGCAAAAATTTAATCAAATCTAGCTACCAATAAGGTCACTTATGGCAGTTACAGCAAAGAAGATAAAAAAAAAAGTCATGAAACGCTAAACAAAATTGTACAGTATAAATATAAAAGCGCCCATATATAGTAACTGTTTGTATAATTTAAGAATTATTATTGTTCAAACTACCGTCAGAAATCACCTCAATACCTCTAAATACAAAAGACAAAAATGAACCCCAGAAACTTCATGTCATCCATTCTCTGACAATCATGAACCCTCTTGCTTTGAGGAGGAGCACACAGACGCCACAAAAACGTTACTAGCTATCTAGGAGGCTCCATTTCCGAGTGTACACTTGAGTCAATGTTTCAAATGCACTAGTTAACTCCGACTGAAGGTTTAAACAATAATAATTTTCTAAACAGTTATTAAAAAGTAAAAAAAATTAAATATTACTACCAAAAATTATTTTACTACAGTAATTCCAACTTGAAACGTCAAATTTCATAAGAATTGAACTTGCAATTCGCAAACCACATCTGAGATACAACTCTCTCCTTCAACAGAAACCTCAGTATAGTTTGCAAATCACAGAAATCTCAGCAATTTATCGTTTCCAAGTGAAATTACAAATTTGCATAATTATACTAAATAAGAATAGATCATATGCACTAAAAAAATACACACAATCCACTGTAAACAAAACTAAAACATTTCCTAATTGAGAGCGGTCGCTTTGTTTGTAAGCGAACCTCTATTCAAATATCCCTAACCAAATGAAACTGCATTATATCCTAACATAATTTCGTAATATTTTCCATGCAAACGCTCAAACTAAAAAAAAAGGACATTTTTCATTTCTAATTCCAAATTAAAATTTCAAATTAAAACATCCTTTTTAGAATACAATCTAAATTTGAACTAAAAATTTTACCATTGTCATTGAACTGGAAAGAAAAATAAAAATCGGCCTACCTGTATAAATAAATTGATTATTGAATGAATTTATAAAACGTAAGGAAAATATATGAAAATAACAACTTCCTACACAAATTTCTGTAATTCAAAAAAATTATAATCTCGAGATTTAGTAAAATGTGTACCGTAACTCACATTGGCCGCCAAAATAAAAATAAAATTTACTGCCGCACTTTTAGGCCCTATATTTAATAAATTCAATGTTATACGTGAAAAGAGCTATTAAGAATTTAAGTCAACATTTGTGCTTATTAAAGAAAAATCCTATGCTTATTTATGTTAAACCAATGAAAATTTTTGCTAAATAACTAAAAATTTACACTCAATAGACATACCGTAATAACGGTTAATCTCCGAACAATATTTTACGATAGGCCTACAAGAAATTCTTCTTAAGTACGATACAATAGCCTTTTTACCAAATATGTCGGAATTGTCGTGAAATAAACGAAAGAAACAGGAAAAAAAATAGATAACCAGCTTACCTACCAAATTGTATATAATTAATGAGTATAAAAAAATATCCAAAACAACTTTTATAGAAAATTTCACAACACAATTTAACACAATCCTATACGGCCCAATCTGACAATTTTTAATATCTTTAAGATTTATTTTTCGATTTGTCCCTTAACTGTAACGTAATCCTATTTTAGCGCGAAGCGAGCAAAGCAAAAAGCCCGTAAACCTATATTTACAAAATAATCCTATTATTATATACAGGCAATCGAAATATAATCAAAAATCTGCTAATGAAACCCAGAAAATTTTCTCATGTTCATGAACTGTTGTACTACTGTATATATGTATACCCAGAAATGCGATACAAATTTTCGCTAAAACATTTTAAAGACCATATAAATTGTATCACTGTATTTAAACTAACAATTCACTTACGTACAAATCGTTATTCTTATTATTATGATTATTACAATTTTCACTAATTCCAAAAGTTTTAAACAAAAAGTAAAAAGGTAAGCTGAAAGAGTAGAGATGAAAAAAAAAAGAAATTTGAGTCTTCAGGCAGCACGATAATTTTCAAACTATACCCTCTCCAACCGAAATGAACAAAATTTAACGTAATAATGACTCGCAATACTGAGTCGGACAAACGAAAAGCAACGGAACTGGACGAAACAAATTGAATTCTTAGGCGCGAGTCAGGGACGCTATCAGACGCGAAGGCAAGCGCCATTTTTAAATTTTATTTACAATGAAATTTTAAGGCATGAAAATCGAAATTTGCCTGCAAACGGGGTAAAATTTTGCATTTAGATATTTTAATAATCGAAATAAAATATTCATTAACGCTATTTGTTATTATACCGGGTTTTAAGAATTTTAATGGAAATACTAACACGTGGGTAAGCCTCACAAAATATGATGTAAGACACCGCTAGCCACCAGAATGTAGTGAACGGTTTATTATATCTTTTTCTTCATTATTATTTACGCTTCTTCCTACTTTACTATATCTCTATTGCTCTTTATTTCATTTAACTGTCTCTCGTTACTCATTTTCGTTCAGTATAATATTTCCGGTAGCGACGCCGAGTTCTGACTCTAAAAGACCGTTACAAAACGAAGGGGGGGGAAGGTATATTAATACTCTTATTAACACTTTTACGTTTTATTAATTTCGAAAGTGGTTTAGTTAATTAGGGGATATGCGAGTATGAAATATTACTAAATATATTTAGGTCGGAGAGGGCACACAAACAATTTAACTTTAAGATCACATGGCTCTAAATCTACGCGTATCGCGTCTACCTCAAGACTGAAAAACCGTTATAGGTATAGTCCACTCTCCGGGCCTATTTAGGATTACCAACCCTACCCATTTTAAACAATTCAAATCTAACAACCATGCTTTATCGTGATCATCACAATTTTTAGTAAATTTATATTAAACATTATCTTATTTAATTAAACAAATTAATATTCTTAACTAAGCATTACTACAAGGATGCAGAAAAATACTGGATAGGGCATACAGAAAAAATCTGGGGTAACCTACTAAAACTGAGATCAGTCAGCTATCTACTCTGACGCGGTATTAACTGTAGACAAATACGCTACTTTGATGGTAGCAGATAACCCATTCTGTCACTAAGACCTCTAACTTGCTTGCAAATGTAGTTCCACACACTTTGTGATTTAAAAAGTCTGATGCTAGACTCGAGACGTCTTTGATCGGATTTTAGTAGGCCCTTAGTAGACTGTGGCTAATTCATTTGATGACAGTGACTATGAGTACCTGGCACCTATGACCCATAGTATTTGAATAGTATATATGTTTATTGTTAACATTATTATTATTATTATTATTACGTACATTTGAGCGTGTAAATGCATGTTAGGAATTCATTTTCTACTTTGTGTTTTCCTACATCTTTTTAAGATTTATAAATTCTAAAGCCAAATACGATTGGACTAGGATTTATTTTTAAGATTTATAAATTCTAAAACCCAATAAGATTGGACTAGGATTCTATCTGGAAAGGGATCATATGCATTTTCTGAAACATTATAACATATAAGATTAATAATTGAATGACAGAGGTACTAAGAACTGTATTAAACTTTATATTTAGGATAAAGACGATGACGTAGAGCAGAAAAGTTATTATATTTGGCAGCATCCGCTGTTTCGGGGGACTCTAATCGCACTTTCAATGCCTACTAAATGAACGTTAAAAATGTATAAATGGCAAAAATATATAAACGTGGAGAGCTAGCTCTAAAGTACAAAATTAAAACTGTTCAATAATAAAAATTAAAATTACAAAGCAGAAACACATAAGCCAAAATCAAATCGAAAGTAGAAAAAAAATATAAATGACATTTAATAGTGACGCGTATAACGTTCATAACATATTTAAATTACAATAAGCAAGTTGTAGAATGTGATTGAATTAAAAGTTATTTGCCCGATAGATACAATTTTGTATCAGCAAATAAGGTTTTGCCCTACTAAAGCGCTTGCCAAACGCCACGGGGCTCAATGCAGGAGCCAATGTTATTTTATTATATATAAATGACCTTCCACGTTCATCTGATATGCAGAACTTCATATTGTTTGCATCTGATACAACTCTCTCTTTTTCTTGCAAAGATGTTAATACAGCTAAGTAGATATTTAGGAAAAGGTTCTTGATATAGGATGGCTATCTTACACAGGTTTGATGATTGTCCCCAACCAGGAAAAATATTTTATGAAAAAAGTACATTATAACCAAAACAGGAAATATATTTTATTAAAAAAGTACACTATAGCCAAATATATTTTATTAAAAAAGTACAATTCATCAAATTTGCACAACGTGTGTGTGTGTGTGTGTGTGTGTGTGTGTGTGTGTGTGTGACCCACACTTTCTCTGACAAAATCTGTGTGTGTGTGTGTGAAAGTTAAGATTTGGAGTGAAGGGAGACGAGAGAGAGAGAGAGAGGATGTTCCAGCAAAAATTCCTCTGTGAACGCCCACACCTTTCAAAGGTTTCATTGCAGCCACGTGTGTTTTGAGTGGCGCAGATTCTCGCTCCTCGTCCAAATTAAGAAATAAATTAGGAGTTGATAAAGCTTCTATATTTGTATTTATGTATAAATGTTCTATCAAATAGTTAATGCGAACAATAATAAAAATTAAAATTACAAAGCTGAAACACATAATCCAAAATCAAATCGAAAGTAAAAAATATAAATGACGTTCATTTCAAAGCGAGTCGTTGCAAATCGCAACCACGTTTGCTTATTGCAAAGGGTGTACGGTTCAGCTTTCGCTCTCAATCATCTCAACAGTAAACTTTAGTGGAAATTTGTAGTCGAGTATCATTGCTATATATATATATAATTATTAGTACATTCAGGTATGCCTACCTTATTTCTTTCGCTGATTGCTATTAATATAATTGTGTGTATTTCTTTCAATAACAGAGATGTTATATAAGAATATGACACCCTACAAATTACGCGTAAATATTTTCATTGTAGAAGTAATAATAATGATAATATTAATATTTAAGTAAACGGTGCTTTTTGCTCGAATATCTTGGAACGAAGGATTAACCCTCGGCCGAAAAGGTCTCTAGGGGACGATTTGAATTGACCTAGTTTCTGCGAGTTGACCAGATTCTCGGAATTCCTTTCCTCTAGCGGATTGTGTTTTGGTTAATTTCAACTTTTAAATGAATTGTTTCGTAAATTTTCGTTATTCGTGACTTAAATATTTATAATAAAATTAAGTGTGTAAAATTATTTATTTAATAAACAGAATTTAATTGGAATCATCTACCGTCATATAAATATATATTGTGGTACACTATTTAAATGTGACGATTCGAACTGAAACAGAGTCGCCTTTTCCTCGTGTGTGTGTGTGTGTGGTGTGCACGAGTTTATACGTTTATTAAGATTGGACTAGGATTCTATCTGGAAAGGGATATATATATATATTATATATATATATTAGATATATATATATATATATATATGGGCTTATATATGGGCAAGGGGAATGACACCGTGTGTTTTGAATTGTTTCATAAATTTTCTTTTCCGTTCGTTTTTCCCACTGATATTCTGAACTGTTTCGTTAATTCTCTTTTCCGATCGTTTTTCCCACTGATATTCGCGACTTAAATATTTATAATAAAAATTAAGTGTGTAAAAATTATTTATTTAATAAGCAGAATTTAATTGGATTCATCTACCATCATATATTGTGATATTTTGATTAATATATGTTTCTTCGTAAGCGCATTGAGAATGTGTTTCATTGTAGAAGTAATAATAATGATAATATTAATATTTGGAACGGAGGGAGACTTATCAAGAGCAGCCTTTAAGAAAGGTCTCTCGACAAGCAGGTTTTCTTCGAAACCGACCCCGTTATAGCGGATTGTGTTTTGACTAATTTCAATTTTCTTCGTTTCTTTAAATTTCTTTTTTTTTCATTTTTCTTCGCAGGGACTGAGGCTCGTGTGTTTCATAAATTTTCAATTCGTTGAATTGGGTCGTGACTTAAATATTTATAATAAAAATTAAGTGTGTAAAATTATTTATTTAATAAACAGAATTTAATTGGATTCATCTACCGTCATATATTGTGGTACACAATGGATGATTAATATATGGTTTTTGTTATCTGGAATACATGGCGCTATCTGGAATACATGGTGCGATCTGGCAACTCAGCAACTGAATACATGGCGTGATCTGGCAACTCAGCAACTGCATACATGGTGCGATCTGGCAACTCAGCACCTGAATAGATGGCGTGATCTGGAAACTCAGCAACTGAATACATGGCGCTATCTCGCAACTCAGCCTGAATAGAGGTTTATAAAAGACCGAGAGACGACTGACGGAGTCATTCAAGCTCGGCTCCCAGCCGAGCAAGGACCTCTGGTCCTTCTCTTTCTGGCCCTTTGGGAAAACCCCTTAGAGGCCTCTTAGGTTAGGTAAACGAAAATAACTTGGGGGAGAACTCCGCCTCCAAGTTGCATGCCTTGCAATCAAAGGCCACTACTCTCTCTCTCTCTCCTTCAGGTATCTCTCTCTCCTTCAGGTGTCTCTCCTTCAGGTGTACCCCCTCCCTCCCTTGGCTCAGCCAACTGGCTGATTAGGAGCCTATAAAACAACGCCTACTAGGCTGAAGTCTTAATATGCACTTGGCTCCTGCCAGGTGAACACCTCTCCTCCTTTCTCTCAGGCCCTTTGGGGAGAATAGCTTGGGGGAGAACTCCACCTCCAAGTTGCATGCCCCTTGCAACCCCGGTTGGCAACAAAGGCCAGTACTTTTTTGTTCTTTTTTTCCTTTTTTTTAATTTTTTATTTATTTTTTTGCAACACCCCACCCCCCTTTGCAACAACCCCCACCCCTTTGCAACAACCCCCACCCCCGTTGCAACAACCCCCACCCGCCTTTGCAACACCCCACCCCTTTTGCAACATTACATAATAACTTGCAACATTCTTGCACTCTACCCTTTTGCGGCTATACTACTTACGTCCACTAAACCAATTTTTAATCCATTTATGAACATTACCATCAATTCCGTAAGAATGAAGTTTAGCTAATAATCTCGTATGTGGCACTTTATCAAATGTCTTTTGAAAATCGAAATATCATATCTAATATCTAGTGTTTTACTCTGGTCACAGGGACGTCATTTCAAATTGACTTGGGGGTGGGCGATGAAGGCAGTAAGAGGCCCCTCACTAGCTCCGATGCTCCTGCGTTCATTTGTTTTTTGGTTATTGTGACATCAAACAATACTCAGAGAAATTTTTCAATTTTTCTGTCATAATTCATTGTCATTATTTTAGTCAAATTATTCTATAAAGATTTTAAACTGTAAGCAGTTCATTTTATTGGTAATCCACAAAATATTAGGTGCTTTTTTTTTTAGAAACTATCATTTGGCGGGCCTTGGAGGGAATCCCTGATGAGCTTTTGGGGGGACGACCGCCCCTCACAGCCCCCCCAAATGACGCCTCTGTGGCCATATATATTTATAATAATATCATAAAAAATATTGAGCAGATTAGTACCTAAGACAAGAACAATTACGTCGAAAGCCGTGTTGAGAATGATTAATTTATTAACCTCTTTTGGACCACTGGGTCGAATATCTACCGTTTCCCATACACGCACTCGTAACTTGACCCTACAAAAACTTCGGTCGTTGAGAGGTTAATTTCTAAGTGATTATCTATTTTGTCCGGAACGACTCCTAGGTTTAGAAATAAATTCAACGTTTCCCTATTAGAAACGTTAAATTTATTCTCACTCGTATAAAGGAGAATTCGAGGAGATTTAATTCAGGTGTTTAAAATGATTAAAGGGTTTGATAATATCGACGCCGAAACATTTCACCTTCAGAAATGCAGATAGAACTCGCGGTAATGGTCTCAAATTAATGGGTAAACATTTTTATTCTAATGAAGATAAACATTTTTATTTCAATCGTATGGTTAATTTGTGGAATGGATTGTCAGGCAGCGTAGTTAAAGGTAATTCGGTGGAATCTTTTAAAAAGAGACTAGATGCTGATCTTTCCTTAAACCCCCAATTAACGAATATATTTCATTTATTGACGTTATTCAGTATTATATTATTTGATCAAACCAAGGCTGCTGCACGTGACTTGCCTTGTTTGTTTTTCGAATCTATCAGAAAACGTGGAGTCATAAGGTTCATTTTTCCTTCCTTCGATAGGTCAGGTAGAGTGTGGTCACAAACTGTGTGAAAAAAGGAAAAAAGTCGGGTCGAATCGCGGACAGATAAGTATTATAAATACTCTTCTTTTACAGATCTTTTGTCGGTACTTAATTCTATATTCATTTAGTATAAAATTTGTGTTACAAGAACCTGTTTCTGCGTTTCAAGAACGCGGTAGACCTACGTTGTAATTTTTTAATTTCCAAACGCTCGTTTTTTTTTTTTGTAGTTTAACTAATTAAAAGCATGGCACCCCCGTCAAGTAATTGCAGTCGCTGTGAAGGGAAATTTGCTGCTTACGCGTTTACAATGGCTAATAATAATGAACAGTTAATTTGCAGGTGGTGCTCAAGCATGGAAGTCCTGAGGAACGAGTTAGAACGTGAGAGGGAGGCCTGGGTGAGGCTTGAAGAAAGCGTGATGCTCCTGACGGCAAAATTAGAATCCCTTGAGACTCCAGTTACGACCCCTCCTGCCTCAGTTTCTACTAATAATATAAACAGTATTAATAGCCCTCTCTCTTCCCCTAGTTCACAACCCTTCGTTCGAGTGCGTAATGGAGCCCCATTGAGAAAACCTAAGACATGTCTACCAGTAATAACAAACAATAAGTTTTCTGTTTTAGGTTTCGATGATGCTGATGAACCGGAAATACGACTCGTTGGCGATTCCATTGTTCGAGGGCAACTCGAAGAATTCTGTGGGAGAAACCCTCGTCCTAGGCCCCGTTACTGCTACCCTGGTGCAAGGGTGGAGGATATAACTAATAGTGTTGACCAATTTACAGACGATACCTCCGAGGACATAACGTATGTTATTCATGTCGGTACTAATAACGTTTTAAATTCTAGATCGGAAGAACTGCTGGCTAGGTACAGGGACTTACTAGAGCGATTAAAGGAAAAAACTAATAAGATTGTTTTAAGAGATATACTTTCTCGAATTATCCAACGTAACGATTTCTACAGCAAGGCGACCTATATTAACAATAACCTAAAGTCTCTTTCCCAACAGGAAGGAGTGCATTTTGCGAATTTGGAACAGTTTCTACGGCAGGAGGGACTTGTTCCTCGGAGATGGACTTCATCTTAATGACGTTGGTGCTGCGCGTTTAAGAAGACTATTTCATAATTCTGTCTCTTCTTTTCAGGCTGCCGTAACTCGAACGGTCCCAGCGTAAATTCCACAAATTACCCCTGCGCTCGCGAAGGTGTCGCAATTACAAACAATTTGAAGGTTCTATCCTTAAATGCTCGTAGCCTACGAAATAAAAGAAACGAATTTTTTTCTTTAATTGCTTGTAAAGATTATGATATATTTGCGATAAATGAATCGCGGGTTAGAACTGAAACTCGTGACTTTGTAGGGGAGTATCAAATTAAAGGTTATAGACTTTTTGTTAAAAACAGAATAGGTAGGCGAGGAAGCGGTGTTATGTTGTATATCAAAGATAAAATTGCGAACGTTATAGAAGTAAAGCGCACAATTCCAGAACCGATAGATTCGACTATAGCAGAACTTAAATTGAACGATTTCAAACTTGTTGTTGAGGTTATATATAGGCCCCCTAATCAAACAGCTGATACGGACGAAGCGTTATATCGTAAACTAAAGAGAATAATCAGTAGTGAGCAGGTTTTAGTTATGGGTGACTTTAATTGCGCCAACGTGAATTACGATACAATGCAGGGAGACGCGGAAGGTAATCGTTTAGTTAATTTTCTCGAGGATAGCTTTCTTATTCAAAAGGTTGGGGAACCTACGAGGTTGGACAGCATTTTAGATTTAGTAATAACTACGGATGATAGGCTAATTACTGATCTTCAAGTAATAGAACCGTTAAGCAATAGCGATCACAATATGGTAGAGTTTGTCCTCTCAGTAAATCACTCGAAACCGGCTAACTCGACTAAAATTCCTAACTTCCAGCACGCAGACTTTAGTAAATTTCGAAATAAATTGTCATACGTCAATTGGGAAAAAGTAATGGCGAACTCCAACGCAAAACTAATGTTGGAATCGTTCGAAACAGTATTTAGGACTAAAATGAAATGTGTACCGTACAAAATTAAGCGTGCGAAAGTAAACAACAAGCCCTTGTGTTTACTTCTAGAGTAGGAGACATTATAAAGAGTAGAGATAGGGCTTATAGGCTACATAAGTGCGATAAAGACAATTTGTGGTTACGAAACAACTACATATCTCTAAGGCGTGAAGCGAAAAGTGTAATAAAAAAATCCAAGCGCGAATTTGAAATCTCCATAGCTCGTGGCGGTAAAGAAAACCCTAAGCGATTCTTTCAATACGTCAACAATAGAAATCCAGTAAAAAGTGTCTTGGGCCGTTGAAAAATGTTAACGGAGATCTAGTTCCTGAAACAAGGAAATGGCTACCCTGCTAAACGAATTTTTTGCGTCAGTTTTTACTATAGAAGATGTAACGAATATCCCTTCCTTTCATAGACATAATACATTTTGATAATGGTAATATTTTGGATAATAGTGTGGATAGTGAAGGGGAGGTAAAGTGCTATATTGATAAAATGAAAACGCGTAAATCACCGGGGCCGGATTCCATATATCCCATACAACTAAAAGAATTAAAAGATAGCATTGTTGTGCCGCTAACAAAGATTTTTAATGCGTCCATTTCTGAGGAGTGCGTACCAGATAATTTCAAGTTAGCAAACGTAACACCTATCTTTAAGAAAGGCGATAAAGGTGCGGCGGGAAAGTATAGGCCAATCAGTTTAACGTCTGTTGTAGGTAGGCTACTGGAATCAATAATTAGGGATCGTATAGTCGAACACTTAGAATTGCATAAACTAGTTAGAAATACGCAGCACGGTTTTAGGCGAAACAAATCTTGCTTAACTAATCTTTTAGAATTTTTCCAAAGGGTGGTGGACGTTTACGATAGACATCGGGCGGTTGATGTAGTGTATTTGGATTTTCAAAAAGCGTTTGTCACCGTGCCGCACAAAAGACTCATTGAAAAAACTAAGGCTCATGGAATCAGGGGTGTAGTAATAAATTAGCTAGAAGAGTGGTTGCGAGGTAGGAAACAGAGGGTGGTCGTTGATGGAGCGGAGTCGTGTTGGGCTAATGTAGCGAGTGGCGTTCGTCAGGGTTCCTCAGGGTTCTGCTTAGTCAGTGCAGTTTCAAAGTTTGCGGATGACACGAAGCTGGGTGGTAGGGCGATTAATGACGAAGATAGAGGTAAAATCCAGGAAGATCTGAATAAAATCGTTGATTAGTCAGTCACATGGCAAATGAGATTTAACGTTGATAAGTGCAAAATTTTGCATATAGTTCGCGTAACGGTAACTTTGCGTATAGTATGTCAGGGAAAGATTTAACAAGCGTAGAGCAGGAAAAAGATTTAGGAGTTATAGTCACTGGTGATTTAAAAGTAGCGAAACAAAGTACAGCAGCGGTCAATAAGGCGAACAAAGTGTTAGGTTTTATAGCTCGAAATTTTGAGTACAAATTGCGCGATATTATAGTTCCTCTTTATAAATCATTAGTTAGACCCAATTTGGAGTAAGCGGTCCAATTTTGGAATCCGCATATGCGCAAAGATATAGACAAAATCGAAAGAGTCCAAAGACGAGCAACTAAGATGATTCCGTCGCTTAGGTCAAAGTCGTACGAGGATAGGCTTAAGGAGTTAAAATTGACTACACTCGAGACTAGGAGGCTAAGGGGTGATCTAATCCAGGTTTTCAAAATTATGAATGGGTTCGATAACGTAGATAGAGATAGCTTTTTCGAAATATCTCAATATAGGACTAGAAATAACGGGTGTAAGTTGACAAGTCGAAGGTTCGAGACAGCAGTTGCCAAAAACTTTTTTACGCATAGAATAGTAAATAGCTGGAATAGTTTGCCGGTAGAAGTAATTAGTAGCACGTCTATAAACATGTTTAAAAATCGATTAGACGCATATGTTGATAGATTGGGTATAGTTTAAGATAGTAAAATTAAGGCTTTGTGGTGATAGATCCCACAGCTCAACACAAGTGTTGTGGGATATAGGGAGGCAGCATCTTGGGTTAAGGATACTCTCTGTCCTTACACACCCCATTTAAAGAGATTCCTCTGCCGAGCGGTGCCCCCCATAGTACTGTGAGGTATTGAAAAACTCATGATCTTCACTTGCCCCACAAACACCTTTAAATGGGAGATCCAAAATGGGTGCACACACATTTCTACATTACTGTACAATCTTTACAGCCACACCTACACTTTTCCTCGTAAGTATATATATTGTAATGTATATGGTGGTAAATTTTGACTTGGTCCGCAATTGATATGGACCGTGACTTATTTTTGGTTGGCAAGGTACTGGTATTGATGGATACCGTAATGAAATTGACTGAATTCTTTAGATCTGATATATTTGCATGTCGGTTATAAATAGATATAGAGTGTAACATATTTGTGGATAGTAGTCTACTATGACTTGATCCTCTGGATCCAGAGATTCTATCTTTAGTTTTAAATCGATAATTAATTAGTTTTAAATTGATAATTATTAGTTTTGTAAAAATTGGTCGTTGCCAATGTACAGGCAGTTTTTACATAAATTTCTTATGTTCTTGTGGTTCGGAACCCACGTAAAATTGTAGGTCCCCTCCGCCACTACGGAGGACATACACAATTACGAACACAGTTAGGTAGACCAGCCATGAATGGATCCTAGGGTCTTTGTTGGTCTGAAACATTATAACATTATAACATTATAACAATTAGAAGAATTTGTCAGTGCGTAGAAGTATTATAGAATTTTCACTCGGATTCCTTCCTCTTTACTTTATAATTTTCACTTTATCTTTAAATTTCTTTCCTTCCTTTCAACCTCTCTTCTTTGCTTTGTTTTAATACTTTCACTCTTCTTTAAGTTTTCTTACATCTTTTAACCTTCCTTCTTAAACAGACAGCTTCGTAGGAACCAGCTGGTCTGTTGTTGTTTGTCCTTTGTAATCGCTCGTGAAAGCAACTAAAGTTTCTTAAATTTCAGAACTTCAGAAGCTCTTATTTTGATTCTGTTCGTCGTTAAAACAGTATTAAAAACGAAATGAAAAATACTTATTTAAAAACTTTTATTTAAAGAAATGGGAAATATACTATCTTAAATCTAAATATAATATTAAATAAATTTAATTTTAAGATCTCATAGATCGTAATTGCTATTTTCTTTTCTTTTTCTTACAAACTGTGCTCGAAATTCTTTAATGGTAGTGGCTATGTCCTCCATAGTGTCCGAGGCCATGTCCATCATAATGTCCGTGGCTATGTCCTCCATGGTGTCCGTGGTCATGTCCACCATAATGTTCGTGGCTATATCCTCCATGGTGTCCGTGGTAATGTCCGTGGCTATGGCCATATCTGTCATAGGGTGCATATCCACCATGACCTCCATGACCTCCGTAGCCGCCGTAGCCTCCAGGGCCGAAGAAGCCAGGTTTGGGTGCTGCCTCAGAATGGGAAAGAAGAAGGCATCCCAGAAACAGAAGCAAAATTGCGGACGTCTGAAAACAAACGCAATTAAAATATTAATTAATGAATGGAAGATGAAATTACTTCTGAAGGACTTTTATAAACTGGAATTGATATTCCTTAACGGTTATGATCACTGGTTCCCAACCGGTGGGCCATGGCACACTTGCTTGTCTTTTAGCATGTAAATAAATGTTACTAACAAAAATTTGCTTATTAAACCTTATATAAACATGATGATACCAGCTTATCAACATGGGAGGTGGGTCATGAATTTTTCGAATCAGCTTTAGTGGACCATCGCTTCAAAAAGGTTGTAAACCACTGGTTATGATGAAGAAAAGAACCTCTCCTTTGCGCTTTGTTTTTTTTCTTTTTAATCTCAAAATCCTTTATGAAAGATACAGTCTCCACAATAGTCCAGAAGAAAATTACAAACTTTTTTAATCCCGGTAATCTACCCACCTCGAAATCGTCTTTATCTCTCAGAACCTCTCCCCCACCCCGCCGCTTCACGTATGGGAAAAAGTTGTCAATTTCTGGTGAATATAAATGTATGCGTATTTTTTACCTTTGTATACTATGAAACTATTATTATTATTATCATTATTATTATTTTTTGTTTGCATCGTATTTTTATACATTAGTATCGAAAGAGACCTTAAAATATGGTCTATATTGGCCACTTGAGGGACTTTTGGGTGGAACGGCTTCTCTCTCTTGAAACGTACGTATTATGCCTTTTTTACAAACACCTACACACACCACACACACACACACACACACACACACACACATATATATATATATATATGGATGTACAGATGTATCGGTATCGGCAGTATCGGCCTGTTTTTAGAGTATCGGTATCGGTATCGACCGATACTGCCGATACTTTTCTAAGTTCTCATTTTAAAATTAATATTTAATTATTTATAAAATGCAATTGAATACATTTTCATTTGAATAATTATCGAATACATATGAAGTTTCATCATTTTTATTTCTTCCTCTTATTTTTCAAATTGCTATAATTTGAAACCAATTGCCTATCACGAGATTATTACATCCATTTTTCACTAGAATTAAACATTAACACCTAGGGAGACTTATATCTAGAGGTACACTTATGCAACGCACGTCGGGCCCCGAGTTGGACTTGAGTAATGTAGTAATTAGTAACTGTATAGTGGCATACGTAGTTATAAATAGTGTTTACTCTCTTGTGACTAAATTTATTTCAGTACGTTATATTTATACATTGAATGTGATACATTATGTACGACAATTACTGTATAAATAATTATTGATAAAATATGTTTTTATTGATTTTTTAAATAAAGCATCGGTATCGGTATCGCAAAATTTGGCCTATTTTGAATATCGGAGTATCGGTATCGGTATCGTTGTAAAAACGAGTATCGGTATCGGCCAAAATTCTGGAATCAGTATATTCCTATATATATATATATATATATATATTATAATCCCCCCCCCCCCCCCCCACTGTTATGCAAATTGTCTTCCTCTCCCAGTGTCGTAAGTTTGGATTCAGCACTGCTCGCGGCTACTTCAGGAACAAGTGGGGCCTACTGTAGGCCTATTTTTTTTAATGTTTAATTAACTTAAGACAAAAAAATCGAAGTTTTATGTGATTAATTCTTTAATGTAATGAATTGACGTTTATCTTAATAATTATAAAAAAATAAAAGTTTACCCATAAGACTACTGAAAACGTTTTCTCAAAATAAAGAAAACGACTCTGCGTCGCTTCATTGAAGGGATCTCCTTAATAAAAGAATGATTTTGGTTTGTTTTACCCTTAACTCGTGTATCTCTTCACCACTCGCCTGGCTTAAGATTAAGATGAAATTGAACAACAATTGTTTGAAATAAAGATACATATAAACCAAAGTCAACCTCCTTTATATTCGATTTTGCTTGTTTTTAACTTAATTAAAATTAGGGAAAAAAGCGGAGCTCAATAAGAGTATTTTAATGGTTTGGTTGAAAATTTTATTTTAGACTGTATTATTGTTTATTGCATTAAAAAATACTGGTCATATTTGCTTAAAATAAAGTTCATAATTAGCGAAATGAACTTTGCAATAACTGTATTTGGGATTTTATGATTCACGAGGCAAGTCTTCATGTTCTACAGTTAGTTTACATTAATTGCAGTTATTGTTTGCTAATTAATCTCCTTTGCACTATCTAAGAACATATAAAAATTTATCGATATGTAGTCTGCTAAAGCCATTCAAATAGCTGATAAGCCTGTGACAGAAAATGGAACAACTCAGAGAAAATGTAAAAATAATGAATTTTAAAGACAAACGCAAATATCCAGTGTTCCTGAGGATGTCATTAGACGAAAGCGCTTGAGCACCATTCTGTGTTTCCTTTCCTTCGTGGTTTTATTCATATATATATATATACATACAGTACTATTTATTAAAAAATATTGAGGGCTATATAACTGATAACATTTGTGAAGCTGATCAGTTGATTTATATGAACGATTTGTACTTCTCCATTTTATCATAAATGGCAACTAGCTTTAATCGCTTCAAAAGTAATGAAATTTAATGTTGTCCTTGTGGTTCACACTCCAATAGAATAATTCCATCCGCTATAAACACAGTATGTAACCATTCCTGTACCCAAATCTAAATTTAATTTTAGTTTTGGCATTTTTAATGGTCGAAAATTTATCTCAAAATTTGGTATTTCAATATTTAAAAATTTAGTAAGATCGAAGAAAAAGCCCAACATACTCACTCGTACAAATTTTTTAAACTGAAAATATGGAAATAGAATTATAATTGAAAATTCCCAGCGTTAACTGACTAGATATTAGATAGATTTTGGTCATATGATGAAGAGGACCTACAGCTTTATTTGGGATCTGAACCACGGGTTGTTACATCAACTGGACGCAGATGTGATAATAAAAACCCACTCTAATAGAGAGTTTATTTCCACACTAGTTTCGATGCCTACTGGCATCCTCTTTGACCTTTTGACCTTCACGTAGAAAAGTGAAGTTTTTTGCATTTATTATGGACGCGGATGACTGTTTTCCATCCAACTTACTAAACAGACCCAATGTAGCCCAATTTAGTCGTGGATTAAGATTTTTAATTAATTAATTTCACAAATTTATCTTATAATTTAAACAAAGTAAATAAAATTGACTTACGAATTTCATTTTCGAGTTTTAGACAATGTCAATATCGAGAGGAGGGAAAAGACTTTTAGCGCGAAGGCTTGTTCTAGTATGATGAGAACCATCCTTCGTTTTCTTTTATATGGAGCGGTAACGATTCAAGAGGGATATTTTTTTTAAATTTATTTTTAAGTTTATTTTTATTTGACCTTCATACTTCTCATGGGCGAATAAAAACGGAATTAAACGTGTTTGATATTTATTTACCGGAAGAACACATACCTGAATAATAGTACTCTCTCTCTCTCTCTCTCTCTCTCTCTCTCTCTCTCTCTATCAATTTAATTACAAGTATACTTATATTAATTTATTACATTTTCTAAGTACATATTATTTTCAATATTATTAAAAATCATTCATGAGTAAATAGTTTAAATGAATAGTTACGCGGATAGTAATTTATTATAAATAATAGTATCACGATAATATTTAGAAAATTGCATATGTATTTTTCACATAATTAATTACTTACACTTTACAAATATTTACAAATTTCGTTACATTTGGACCTTTTCCAGTTTGTGTACCGTTTTTCATATAATTTATTTTTGAGAATATTTTTGTTAAAACTAACGAAAATATCACGACTTAACCTAACCAATTATCGTTGATCTATTAGTAAATAGTAAATACTATTCCAGAAACAAACAATGTATAATTAATAATAGATCAACTGTACGCCCTTGATAATTGGTTAGGTTAAGTCGTGATATTTTCGTTAGTTTTAACAAAAATATTCTCAAAAATAAATTATATGAAAAACGGTACACAAACTGGAAAAGGTCCTTACATTTCTCAACATGACTTGGGATGCAAACATATCTGTTATTTAATTCAGTTTAAAATAAGACGCTCGACATAGGTTAATTTCGTTGCTGTTCCGTGCGTTGTTCTCTCTTCACACGCAGGTCAAGCTGGTGGCCCCGCCTCTAGGTCTGGCTTGGTGGAAGAGCGAGTTGCTTTCTTGCGCTCTCCACCGTACATAGCCAGGTACACCTGGCTCATCTGGTACCCCCTGAGCCAGGCATCTAGTCTTCTCTTGAAGACTTCAACTTTGACTCCTGTAACGTTTCTGAGGTCCTTAGGAAGCTGGTTAAAAAGTCTTGGCCCTCTGCCTTTCCTATTTTCCAGTGTTGTTTGAATGGTAATTGGGTTTACTTTTAGGTTTGGTACCAGTTTTTCGATCATTTTCCATATGTACATTATGGTGTACCTCTCTCTTCTTCTTTCCAGGGAGTACAAATTTAGTTTACGTAGTCTTTCCCAGTAGTTGAGTTCTTTGCAGCTATCAATCTTGGCTGTGAAATGTCTCTGAGTTTCTTCTAGTTTATTAGTTTCTTGCTTTTTATATGGGGACGTCAAAACTGAGCAGTATTCAAGTTTTGGTATAATCAGTGTTTTTAACAGGGGAATCATTACTGTCCTGTCCCTTCTTTTGAACGTTCTTAGTACCTGTCCCGCGACTCTTTTTGCTTTATTTATCGCTATCTGAATTTGTGTTTCGAATTTCGCATCATCGGTCATTATTATCCCGAAGTCGACCGCTTTGGTGTTTCTCTGAAATTCCTGTTTATCTGGAGCATAATATGCAGTCTGTTTAAGTTCCTCTTTTCTACGATATCTCAAGAGCTGAAATTTCTCGGTGTTAAATGACATGTTTTTGTCTTCTGACCATTTGTATATTTTGTTTGTATCCCTCTGCAAAGCCTCCACTTCATTTACATCGCTGATTTTTCTGCTGAACTTTGTATCGTCTGCAAAGATGTTACTATACTATTGCTGTTTACTCCGCTGTCTATGTCTGTTAGCATGATAATGAACATGAGTGGGGCCAGTACTGTCCCTTGTGGTACTGAGCTGCGTACTTCCGTACTGCGCGTATATATATATATATATATATATATATATATATATATATATATATTAGAACTGAAACAAATGATCAGATTGGTGTCTTGTTTTGGGACCTTTTTTTCTGTTGCAGGTAGAATGACACGCAACGCCTCCGCCTTTTCTTCGGGAGTGTAACTCACTTTCATATTAACCATTGCGTGTTATTTTACCTGCAACAAAAAAAAAAAGGTTCCAAAATAAGACGTCAATTTGAACATTTGTTTTACTCGTAATTCTAATGTATTATTTTGTAAATTTAATTTACAATAAATTTTCCGAGAAGAGTTGACTTATGGGCTATTTAGGCTGTTTTTTCTGCCCCCCCAAATGCCCCACGTTATTTTTGAAATGTTAGTCAAAGATAATTTTATTTAAAATATTTAGAATATAATCTAAAAATGATCAAATACTGTATCTTATGATCGCATTACCTGTTACTGTTGAGGATACTGTACTTTAATTATCTCATACTACTAAAACAAATTGGTACTTTACTACTAGTAAAAAGCTAAGTACAGTAATTACTGTACTCTTGCATATTGTATAATGTACAATATACAATTAATTTCCCTACGTACATTTTTTAATTGCCTATCAATAAATACTTTAATATAATCTATTACAGTTTCCTGAGATTTTGAATGTAATACTTTCCTGTCCCTAAATGTTACTAACTGTTAAAAAGAAGTGTTGAACATACTGTACTGCATTAGATATCCTCAAGGGCAGTGTTTTTCAACTTGGGGGATTGCAGGCAGTGCTCAGGGGGTTCCTGTACTTAGTAAAAAATTCAGCTTGCATGGAAAATCAAAGTTTATTTTTCCAGAGAAAATTGCAAAATACGTAAAATCACAGAGACTACTTTTTTTTCAGTGAAAAACGCGCGTAGTGTTACAGTTTTACATTTGAAATTATCTTTCGAATGTCGTTATCATCTTAACTATTAATCTGTCTTTCAGGGACATACGTGTGCCTGCTCCGTATTTGTTAATCTACTTATATTCTGTTGAATCTAGACTAAACACAAAGTAACACATTTAGTTTCGCTAAAGGTTAATAATAGTAGACAATTTTTTGTTCAATTTAAAAAAAATAAAATTATCAATAAATTTCAAGTAGCCTTTTATGCTCTGAATAAGCGGTTTTTGTAAATAGAAATTGTAAATAAATCTATAAATATTAATAGTTAAACAGGGGACTAGTTTTTGTAGGGTATAGACTCGTTAGATATTTAGATAGTTGGGCGATTAATTATATTAGTCGAAATCTATATTTGGGCTCCAAATAAATCTAACCTAACCTAAACGAAGCTAATCTAACTTTAAAAAACCTCACTTACATGAGGTTGTATGCTCTGTTGGTTGATTTATTTGCAGCTCAATATGGATTTTGGCTACTCGAATTAATCACCCAAATTTTTAAATATCCAATGACTATACGCCACACGAACTAGTCCCATGTTAAGCATGAGAAAGCAAAAATTTTAAGGTAATTACTCTAACCTAACCTACAAAAAACCACTTACATGTGGTTGTGTGTTGTATTGAAAGTCTAATCAGCATTTTATTTAAAAGAAAAAAATTCTCCACTGTTCTTAACCTTAGCTTATAGTTCTTTGTTTTTATAACATTTATAACATTTTAGTGTCAATATCAGTGGTTCTCAACCTTCTCACTTTCGTTACCCAGAACCAAACTACCAACGCCCTCGATTACCCCAGCTTTTATTAGTTCATAATTTTATATTACAAAGTTAACAAACAGTATCGTGGTGTATAATAAATGACAAACACACGAGATCGCCATGGAAGAGAAGAGAACCTACAAATCTTGACATACTTGACAAAGAAATTAATTCCTTTTTTGTTGGGAAATCTCTTTTGCTTTTAAATCTAAGGCCAACAATTGAATGTTGAACCCTAAGTTCAATTAAAGAAAAGGCTGGTTTTTGTATTTAAAACATGTTTTATATTTTTAGAACTTATAAAAAGTAATTTATTGAAGTTATATTTTTATTTTCTATGCATCCAGATTTCCTATTGGATAATATAAAAAACCGAAAAACAACAACGCGAAAACGAGTTTTTTACAAAAAACAGCCAGGAAAAACCCTGTTTTACATGCAACTCTCTCTCTCTCTCTCTCTTTTCTCTCTCCTATACAAGCGTCGTTCTTTACGTTAATTATACTGCGTGTTTGCAGTTAAAATGTATATATATATTAATATATATATATATATATACAACTGCAAAGAACACGCAGTATAAATAATGTAAAGAACGACGCTTGTGTAGGAGACATCCCGCGCAAGATGAGGAGGGAGAACGAAACAAATGAAAAAATGAGGTAACCACCCGGGAATCGAACCCGAGATCTTCCGATTGCCGGTCAGATATGATAACCACTACACCATGGTCCTCACTCGATCAGAAGTCGTAATTCTCCTACATACGCGCAGAAACCAATACCCCGAGGGGCACCTCCCGCATGCCGCACCAATATATACATTTTCAACTGCAAAGAACACGCACTATAAATAACGTAAAGAACGACGCTTGTATAGGAGACATTCCGAACAAGATAAGGAGGGAGAACGAACAAATGAAAAAATGTATATATTGGTGCGGCATGAGGGAGGTGCCCTCGGGGCATTGGTTTCTGCGCGTATGTAGGAGAATTACGACTTCTGATCGTGTGAGGACCATGGTGTAGTGGTTGTCATATCTGACAGGCAATCGGAAGATCCCGGTTCGATTCCCGGGTGGTTACCTCATTTTTTAATTTGTTCGTTCTCCCTCCTCATCTTGCGCGGGAGGTCTCCTATACAAGCGTCGTTCTTTGCGATATATATATATATATATATATATATATATATATATATATATTATTAGAACTGGAGATAGATTATAAGAAAAGTCAAGGCAGTTTTTTTTAGTTGACGGTACTCCTGCGGTTATAGAAGTGAAAGGTACCTTCACAAGAAAATGAATAAGCGTAGAGGATTGCGTGTCCGGACACGAATTCAAGGTCAATGGTGGCAGCGTGAGATTTTTTGAGAAGGTCAACCAGGAGGACAAATGAACTTTGGTCGGGTTTTTTACGCTATCGGGGAAACAGTGAAAGGAAAATAGGAAGTCTGAGGACTTTGTAACCGACTTTAAACAGTTCAGGAAGAAAAGTAAAAAGAATTCAGAGGAAGAAATTCACTTTAATTAATGACTTTACACCTCAAGGTTTTATTCTACAATTCCATAATTTGAAGGTTTTGGGAGACAAATTCGATGCAGTGAATGAATGTTACAACTCAGTTATTATCTTTAATTTAACGCGTCCAAATCTTGTTTTTGTAATGTTAGTTTATTTTCTTGTTAACATTTACGAGTGAAAATTCATTTCCGGTTTTGGGTCATTTAATTTATTAAGTTCATAGGGTGCATTATATATATATATATATATATATATATGGGATGAATTTCACAATTCATATATATATATATACACACACCTCGGTGGTGTAGTGGTTAGCGTCGCTGACTACGAATCCATCGGCCCCGGGTTCGAGACCCGACGGCAGCCGGCGCGCAGCAAAACCCAGCTCTTCATCCTTCCACACAATAAAGAAAGTGGTTGGTAGATAAATGGGTATCCTAGGTGGCCTAGTGGTTAAGACGCTGGGCTGCTGATGGGGCGATATTATAGTTCCTCTTTATAAATCATTAGTTAGACCCCATTTGGAGTACGCGATCCAATTTTGGAATCCGCATATGCGCAGAGATATAGACAAAATCGAAAGAGTTCACAGACGAGCAACTAAGATGATTCCGTCGCTTAGGCCAAAGTCGTACGAGGATAAGCTTAAGGAATTAAAATTGACTACACTCGAGACTAGGAGGCTAAGGGGTGATCTAATCCAGGTTTTCAAAATTATGAATGGGTTCGATAACGTAGATAGAGATAGCTTTTTCGAAATATCTCAATATAATAGGACTAGAAATAATGGGTGTAAGTTGACAAGTAGAAGGTTCGAGACAGCAGTTGCCAAAAACTTTTTTACGCATAGAATAGTAAATAGGTGGAATAGTTTGCCGGTAGAAGTAATTAGTAGCACGTCTATAAACATGTTTAAAAATCGATTAGACGCATATGTTGATAGATTGGGTATAGTTTAAAGTAGTAAAATTAAGGCTTTGTGGTGTTAGATCCCACAGCAAAACACAAGTGTTGTGGGATATAGGGAGGCACCATCTTGTGTTAGGGGATACTCTCTGTCCTTACACACCCCATTTAAAGAGATTCCTCTGCCGAGCGGTGCCCCCCATATTACTGTGAGGTATTGAAAAACTCATGATCTTCACTTGCCCCACAAACACCTTTAAATGGGAGACCCAAAATGGGTGCACACACATTTCTACATTACTGTACAGTCTTTACAGCCACACCTACACTTTTCCTCATAAGTATATATATTGTAATGTATATGGTGATAAATTTTGACTTGGTCCGCAATTGATATGGACCGTGACTTATTTTTGGTTGGCAAGGTACTGGTATTGATGGATACCGTAATGAAATTGACTGGATTCTTTGGATCTGATATATTTGCATGTCGGTTATAAATAGATATAGAGTGCAACATATTTGTGGATAGTCTATTATGACTTGATCCTCTGGATCCAGAGATTCTATCTTTCGTTTTAAATCGATAATTAATTAGTTTTAAATTGATAATTATTTAGTTTTGTAAAAATTGGTCGTTGCCAATGTCCAGGCAGTTTTTACATACATTTCTTATGTTCTTGTGGTTCGGAACCCACGTAAAATTGTAGGTCCCCTCCGCCACTACGGAGGACATACACAATTACGAACACAGTTAGGTAGACCAGGCATGAATGGATCCTAGGATCTTTGTTGGTCTGAAACATTATAACATTATAACATTATAACAATTAGAAGAATTTGTCAGTGCGTAGAAGTATTATATAATTTTCACTCGGATTCCTTCCTCTTTACTTTATAATTTTCACTTTATCTTTAAATTTCTTTCCTTCCTTTCAACCTCTCTTCTTTGCTTTGTTTTAATACTTTCATTCTTCTTTAAGTTTTCTTACATCTTTTAACCTTCCTTCTTAAAAAGACAGCTTCGTAGGAACCAACTGGTCTGTTGTTGTTTGTGTCCTTTGTAATCGCTCGTGAAAGCAACTAAAGTTTCTTAAATATCGGAACTTTAGAAACTCTTATTTTGATTGTGGGATCAAGTAAAGATAACCCCTCCCACGTCACACTAGTAAAGCAAATCCCTCCCAAAAATGACCAAGTAAAGATAAGCACCCCCAACCTTTTTTAGTTAGCTTTATAAGGCTAACTAACGAAAATATCACGACCTAACCTAACCAATCGTCAAGGGCGTACAGTTGACCTAACGGTTGGTTAGGTTAAGTCGTGATATTTTCGTTAGTTAGCCTTATAAAGCTAACTAAAAAAGGTTGGGTGCTTATCTTTACTTGATCCAATTCATTTATTACAATTTATTGGATAAAAATTAAGAGGGGTGGAAAAAGACTAATTAACCAAATTTTACCTCACGACTGTAAATTAATTTTAGAACTAAACCAACCAACCAAACTTTACCAACTTTACCAAGTAAAGATGATCCCTCCCAAAAAATGATCAAGTAAAGATAGTCTCTCCCTTTTCTGTTGGGAGGGATTATCTTTATTTGATCCTGATTGTGTTCGTCGTTAAAACAGTATTAAAAACGAAATGAAAAATACTTATTTAAAAACTTTTATTTAAAGAAATGAGAAATATACTATCTTAAATCTAAATATAATATTAAATAAATTTAATTTTAAGATCTCATAGATCGTAATTGCTATTTTCTTTTCTTTTTTTACAAACTGTGCTCGAAATTCTTTAATACTAGTGGCTATATCCTCCATAATGTCCGTGGCTATTTCCTCCATAGTGACCGTGGCCATGTCCACCATAATGTCCGTGGCTATGGCCATATCCACCATGACCTCCATGACCTCCGTAGCCGCCGTAGCCTCCATAGCCGGCGAAGGTAGGTTTGGGTGCTGCCTCAGAATGGGAAAGAAGAAGGCATCCCAGAAACAGAAGCAAAATGGCGGACGTCTGAAAACAAACGCAATTAAAATATTAATTAATGAAATGAAAGATGAAATTACTTCTGAAGGACTTTTATAAACTGGAATTGATATTCCTTAACGGTTATGATCACTGGTTCCCAACCGGTGGGCCATGGCCCACTTGCTTGTCTTTTAGCATCATGTTAATAAATGTTAATAACAAAAATTTGCTTATTAAACCTTATATAAACATGATGATACCAGCTTATCAACATGGGAGGTGGGTCATGAATTATTCGAATCAACTTTAGTGGACCATCGCTTCAAAAAGGTTGTGAACCACTGATTATGATGAAGAAAAGAACCTCTCCTTTGCGCTTTGTTTTTTTCTTTTTAATCTCAAAATCCTTTATGAAAGATACAGTCTCCACAATAATCCAGAAGAAAATTACAAACTTTTTTAATCCCGGTAATCCACCCACCTCGAAATCGTCTTTATCTCTCAGAACCTCTCCCCCACCCCGCCGCTTCACGTATGGGAAAAAGTTGTCAATTTCTGGTGAATATAAATGTATACGTATTTTTTACCTTTGTATACAATGAAACTATTATTATTATTATCATTATTATTATTTTTTGTTTGTATCTTATTTTTATACATTAGTATCGAAAGAGACCTTAAAATATGGTCTATATTGGCCACTTGAGGGACTTTTGGGTGGGAGGGCTTCTCCCTCTTGAAACGTACGTATTATACCTTTTTTTACAAACACATACACACACACACACACACACACACACACATATATATAATATATATATATATATATTATATATTTATGGATGTACCGATGTATCGGTATCGGCAGTATCGGCCTGTTTTTAGAGTATCGGTATCGGTATCGACCGATACTACCGATACTTTTCTAAGTTCTCATTTTAAAATTAATATTTAATTATTTATAAAATGCAATTGAATAAATTTTCATTTGAATAAACTTATTGAATACATATGAAGTTTCATCATTTTTATTTCTTCCTCTTATTTTTCAAATTGCTATAATTTGAAACCAATTGCCTATCACGAGATTATTACATCCATTTTTCACTAGAATTAAACATTAACACCTAGGGAGGACTTATATCTAGAGGTATACTTATGCAACGCACGTCGGGCCCCGAGTTGGACTTGAGTAATGTAGTAATTAGTAACTATATAGTGGCATACGTAGTTATAAATAGTGTTTACTCTCTTGTGACTAAATTTATTTCAGTACGTTATATTTATCCATTGAATGTGATACAGTATGTACGACAATTACTGTATAAATAATTATTGATAAAATATGTTTTTATTGATTTTTTAAATAAAGCATCGGTATCGGTATCGGTATCGCAAATATTGGCCTATTTTGAGTATCGGAGAATCGGTATCGTTGTAAAAACGAGTATCGGTTTCGGCCAAAATTCTGGAATCAGTATATTCCTAATATATATATATATATATATAATATATATATATATATATATATATTATATCCTTCCCCCCACTGTTATGCAAATTGTCTTCCCCTCCCAGTGTCGTAAGTTTGGATTGATCACTGCTCGCGGCTACTTCAGGAACAAGTGGGGCATACTGTAGGCCTATTTTTTTTAATGTTTAATTAAGATACGACAAGGAAATCGAAGTTTTATGTGATTAATTCTTTAATGTAATGAATTGACGTTTATCTTAATAATTATAAAAAAATAAAAGTTTACCCATAAGACTACTGAAACGGTTTCTCAAAATAAAGAAAACGACTCTGCGTCGCTTCATTGAAGGGGTCTCCTTAATAAAAGAATGATTTTGGTTTGTTTTACCCTTAACTCGTGTACTCTTCACCACTCGCCTGGCTTAAATTAAGATGAAATTGAACAACAATTGTTTGAAATAAAGATACATATAAACCAAAGTCAACCTCCTTTATATTCGATTTTGCTTGTTTTTAACATAACTAAAATTAGGGAAAAAAGCGGAGCTCAATAAGAGTATTTTAATGGTTTGGTTGAAAATTTTATTTTAGACTGTATTATTGTTTATTGCATTAAAAAATACTAGTCATATTTGCTTAAAATATAGTTCATAATTAGCGAAATGAACTTTGCAATAACTGTATTTGGGATTTTATGATTCACGAGGCAAGTCTTCATGTTCTACAGTTAGTTTACATTAATTGCAGTTATTGTTTGCTAATTAATCTCCTTTGCACTATCTAAGAGCATATAAAAATTTATCGATATGTAGTCTGCTAAAGCCATTCAAATAGCTGATAATCTAGTGACAGAAAATGGAACAACTCAGAGAAAATGTATAAATAAATGATTTTAAAGACAAACGCAAATATCCAGTGTTCCTGAGGATGTCATTAGACGAAAGCGCTTGAGCACCATTCTGTGTTTCCTTTCCTTCGTGGTTTTATTCTCATATATATATATATATATATATATATATATATTTATGATAAAATGGAGAAGTACAAATCGTTCATATAAATCAACAGATCAGCTTCACAATGTTATCAGTTATGTAGCCCTCGTTTTTTTTCAATAAATAGTACTATATATATTATATATATATATATATATATATATACAGTACTATTTATTGAAAAAAATGAGGGCTACATAACTGATAACATTTGTGAAGCTGATCTGTTGATTTATATGAACGATTTGTACTTCTCCATTTTATCATAAATGGCAACTAGCTTTAATCGCTTCAAAAGTAATGAAATTTAATGTTGTCCTTGTGGTTCACACTCCAATAGAATAATTCCATCCGCTATAAACACAGTATATAACCATTCCTGTACCCAAATCTAAATTTAATTTTAGTTTTGGCATTTTTAATGGTCGAAAATTTATCTAAAAATTTGGTGTTTGCATATTTAAAAATTTAGTAAGATCGAAGAAAAAGCCCAACATACTCACTCGTACAAATTTTTTAAACTGAAAATATGGAAATAGAATTATAATTGAAAATTCCCAGCGTTAACAGATTAGATATTAGATAGATTTTGGTCATATGATGAAGAGGACCTACAGCTTTATTTGGGATCTGAACCACGGGTTGTTACATCAACTGGACGCAGATGTGATAATAAAAACCCACTCTAATAGAGAGTTTATTTCCACACTAGTTTCGATGCCCACTGGCATCCTCTTTGACCTTTTGACCTTCACGTAGAAAAGTGAAGTTTTTTCCATTTATTATGGACGCAGATGACCGTTTTCCATCCAACTTACTAAACAGACCCAATGTAACCCAATTTAGTCGTGGATTAAGATTTTTAATTAATTAATTTCACAAATTTATCTTATAATTTAAAGAAAGTAAATAAAATTGACTTACGAATTTCATTTTCGAGTTTTAGACAATCTCAATATCGAGAGGAGGGAACAGACTTTAAGCGCGAAGGCTTGTTCTAGTATGATGAGAACCATCCTTCGTTTTCTTTTATATGGAGCGGTAACGAGTCAAGAGGGATATTTTTTTTAAATTTATTTTTAAGTTTATTTTTATTTGACCTTCATACTTCTCATGGGCGAATAAAAACGGAATTAAACGTGTTTGATATTTATTTACCGGAAGAAGACAAATACCTGAATAATACTACAATCTCTCTCTCTCTCTCTCTCTCTCTATCAATTTAATTACAAGTATAGTTATATTAATTTATTACATTTTCTAAGTACATATTATTTTTCAACATTATTAAAAATCATTCATGAGTAAATAGTTTAAATGAATAGTTACGCGGATAGTAATTTATTATAAATAATAGTATCACGATAATATTTAGAAAATTGCATATGTATTTTTCACTTAAGTAATTACTTACACTTTACAAATATTTACAAATTTCGTTACATTTGGACCTTTTCCAGTTTGTGTACCGTTTTTCATATAATTTTTTTTTGAGAATATTTTTGTTAAAACTAACGAAAATATCACGACTTAACCTAACCAATTATCGTTGATCTATTAGTAAATAGTAAATACTATTCCAGAAACAAACAATGTTATAATTAATAATAGATCAACTGTACGCCCTTGATAATTGGTTAGGTTAAGTCGTGATATTTTCGTTAGTTTTAACAAAAATATTCTCAAAAATAAATTATATGAAAAACGGTACACAAACTGGAAAAGGTCCTTACATTTCTCAACATGACTTGGGATGCAAACATATCTGTTATTTAATTCAGTTTAAAATAAGACGCTCGACATAGGTTAATTTCGTATAGGATTACACACACACTCACACACACACACACACACTCCACATAAGCGAAGAACTGATTTTTTTTTTTATCCATGTTCCTAAATAATTAATTAACGAAGCCTAATTTAACCTAACTCAACCTTAATGACATGGAAACGAAAAGAGCGCTGTAAGTGTTTCAGATGCAAATGAAAGCTCAAAGGTTGTTTGCTGTTAAATTGTTAAAAAGTGAGGTACTCGCTAATGTAGCCTAACCATAATCAAACTTTAAGTAACCTAACCTTGTGTAACATAACCTAATCAGGACTAACATATCTTTTTTCCGACAATAAAAGTGTCTAAATTTTTTTATACACATTTTTTTAATGTTCTGGAATGTCGCTGAATTTTAACTTAAAACACACACACACACACACACACACACACACACACACACACACATATATATATATATATATATATAGATAGATAGATAGATAGATAGATAGTGTATTGTTCGCAGTTATGGACCCAATAACTTCGTGGTCTTCTTAGGGAGGTTAATTTCATGATTTAAACGCAAGACGGTAAACTCTTAACCAACTCTTCGTGGCACTTGAATGAATCAAAGTGTATATTTACTTAAAATATATGGACAGTGTTCAGTGGCCACCATTTTCACGTGGAAAACAGAAACAAAATTCCAAGGATAAAAAATGAAAAAAATGCGAATTAAACCTTTGATATTGTCCCTAAAATGAGAGAGAATTTATTTCAATCGTATGCGTCGTAGTCTTTTTTACAGTTCAACTTGACCAAAATAAGTTGTTCAAAAATAAAGTTGATAAAGGAAGGCAATTAGAGACTCAAGTGAACATTAAAGAAGTTAACCATGAAGAGAAAAATCAAGTTCAATAAAACATTGAAGCAGCAAGTGTTTACTGTGTCCTCCATTATATACCTCGTTAACCTCGTTGCTGTTCCGTGCGTTGTTCTCTCTTCACACGACGGTCAAGCTGGTGGCCCCGCCTCTAGGTCTGGCTTGGTGGAAGAGCGAGTTGCTTTCTTGTGCTCTCCACCGTACATAGCCAGGTACACCCGGCTCATCTGGTACCGTCCTGAGCCAGGCATCTAGTCTTCTCTTGAAGACTTCAACTTTGACTCATGTAACGTTTCTGAGGTCCTTAGGATGCTGGTTAAAAAGTCTTGGCCCTCTGCCTTTCCTATTTTCCAGTGTTGTTTGAATGGTAATTGGGTTTACTTTTAGGTTTGGTACCAGTTTTTCGATCATTTTCCAAATGTACATTATGGTGTACCTCTCTCTTCTTCTTTCCAGGGAGTACAGATTTAGTTTACGTAGTCTTTCCCAGTAGTTGAGTTCTTTGCAGCTATCAATCTTGGCTGTAAAATGTCTCTGAGTTTCTTCTAGTTTATTAGTTTCTTGCTTTTTATATGGGGACGTCAAAACTGAGCAGTATTAAAATTTTGGTATAATCAGTGTTTTTAACAGGGGAATCATTACTGTCCTGTCCCTTCTTTTGAACGTTCTTAATACCTGTCCCGCGACTCTTTTTGCTTTATTTATCGCTATCTGATTTTGTGTTTCGAATTTCGCATCATCGGTCATTATTATCCCGAAGTCGACCGCTTTGGTGCTTCTCTGAAATTCCTGTTTATCTGGAGCATAATATGCAGCCTGTTTTCTACCATATCTCAAGAGCTGAAATTTCTCGGTGTTAAATGACATGTTTTTGTCTTCTGACCATTTGTATATTTTGTTTGTATCCCTCTGCAAAGCCTCCACTTCATTTCCATCGCTGATTTTTCTGCTGATCTTTGTATCGTTTGCAAAGGATGTTATTATACTTTTGCTGTTTACTCCGCTGTCAATGTTTGTTAGCATGATAATGAACAGGAGTGGGGCCAGTACTGTCCCTTGTGGTACTGAGCTGCGTACTTCCGTACTGCGTGTATATATATATATATATATATATATATATATATATATATATATATACAGGTGTTCCATAAGTCCGGTCTTATAGGAAAATTTATTTTAAATTAAATTTACAAAAATAATACATTAGAACTGAAACAAATGATCAGATTGGTGTCTTGTTTTCGGACCTTTTTTTCTGTTGCAGGTAGAATGACACGCAACGCCTCCGCCTTATCTTCGGGAGTGTAACTCACTTTCATATTAACCATTGCGTGTTATTTTACATGCAACAAAAAAAAAGGTTCCAAAATAAGACGTCAATTTGAACATTTGTTTTACTCGTAATTCTAATGTATTATTTTGTAAATTTAATTTACAATAAATTTTCCGAGAAGAGTTGAATTATGGGCTATTTTAGGCTGTTTTTTCTGTCCCCCCCAAAAAAATGCCCCCTCGTTATTTTTTGAAATGTTAGTCAAAGATAATTTTATTTAAAATATTTAGAATATAAATCTAAAAATGATCAAATACTGTATCTTAGTTACTGTTGAGGCTACTGTACTTTAATTATCTCATACTACTAAAACAAATTGGTACTTTACTACTAGTAAAAAGCTAAGTACAGTAATTACTGTACTGTTGCATATTGTGTATAATGTACAATATACAATTAATTTCCCTACGTACATTTTTTAATTGCCTATCAATAAATACTTTAATATAATCTATTACAGTTTCCTGAGATTTTGAATGTCATACTTTCCTGTCCCTAAATGTTACTAACTGTTAAAAAGAAATGTTGAACATACTGTACTGTATTAGATATCCTCAATGGCAGTGTTTTTCAACTTGGGGGATTGCAGGCAGTGCTCAGGACGTTCCTGTACTTAGTAAAAAATTCAGCTTGCATGGAAAATCAAAGTTTATTTTTCCAGAGAAAATTGCAAAATACGTAAAATCACAGAGACTACTTTTTTTTCATTGAAAAACGCGCGTAGTGTTACAGTTTTACAGTTGAAATTGTCTTTCGAATGTCGTTATCATCTTAACTATTAATCTGTGTCTTTCATGGACATACGTGTGCGTGCTCCGTATTTGTTAATCTACTTATATTCTGTTGAATCTAGACTAAACACAAAGTAACACATTTAGTTTCGCTGAAAGTTAATAATAGTAGACAATTTTTTGTTCAATTTAAAAAAAATAAAATGATCAATAAATTTCAAGTAGCCTTTTATGCTCTGAATAAGTGGTTTTTGTAAATAGAAATTGTAAATAAATCTATAAATATTAATAGTTAAACAGGGGGCTAGTTTTTGTAGGGTATAGACTCGTTAGATATTTGGGCGATTAATTATATTAGCCGAAATCTATATTTGGGCTCCAAATAAATCTAACCTAACCTAAACTAAGCTAATCTAACTTTAAAAAAAAACCCTTACATGAGGTTGTATGGGTACTTGTAGGTTATCTCCCCCCACCCCCCACCAATTTTGACAGAATATTTTCGTTAAAACTAACGAAAATATTACGACTTAACCTAACCAATTATCAAGGGCGTACAGTTGATCTATTAGTAAATAGTAAATACTATTCCAGAAACAAACAATGTTATAATTAATAATAGAACAACTGTACGCCCTTGATAACTGGTTAGGTTAAGTCGCGATATTTTCCTTAGTTTTAACGAAAATATCCTGTCAAAATTGGTGGGGGAGAGATAACCTACAAATACCGTTGTATGCTCTGTTGGTTGATTTATTTGCAGCTCAATATGGATTTCGGCTACTAGAATTAATCACCCAAATTTTAAATATCCAATGACTATACGCTACACGAACTAGTCCCGTGTTAAGCATGAGAAAGCAAACATTTTAAGGTAATTACTCTAACTTAACCTACAAAAAACCACTTACATGTCGTTGTATGTTGTATTGAAAGTCTAATCAGCATTTTATTTAAAAGAAAAAAATTTCCACTGTTCTTAACTTTAGCATATAGTTCTTTGTTTTTATAACATTTATAACATTTTAGTGTCAATATCAGTGGTTCTCAACCTTCTCACTTTCGTTACCCAGAACCAAACTTCCAATGCCCTCGATTACCCCAGCTTTTATTAGTTCATAATTTTATACTACAAAGTTAAGAAACAGTATTATGGTGTATAATAAATGACAAACACACGAGATCGCCATGGAAGAGAAGAGAACCTACAAATCTTGACATACTTGACAAAGAAATGAATTCCTTTTTTGTTGGGAAATCTCTTTTGCTTTTAAATCTAAGGCCAACAATTGAATGTTGAATCCTAAGTTCAATTAAAGGAAAGGCTGGTTTTTGTATTTAAAACATGTTTTATATTTTTAGAACCTATAAAAAGTAAGTTATTGAAGTTATATTTTTATTTTCTATGCATACGGATTTCCTATTGGATAATCTAAAAAACAGGAAAACAACAACTCGAAAACGAGTTTTTTACAAAAAACAGCCAGGAAAAACCCCATTTTACATGCAACTCTCTCTCTCTCTCTCTCTGTATATATAGTATATATATATATATATATATATATATATATATATATATATATATATATGTGTGTGTGTGTGTGTGTGTGTGTGTGTGTGTTTGTGTGTGTGTGTGTGTGTTGGCGTTTGGCGCTGAACGTTTGGTGCACTGCTGGTGTCTTTTCCTTCACAAGTAATATGCGTTCCACAATGATTCATTCCATGAGCTATAATTATGATTTATATATATTAAATATTGTTATTAATAATTTGGAAATAATTATAAAAAAATGTAATTTTCTAAAATAAATTATAAAGCGCTAAAAAATGACTTAAAAAACACTTTACTGTAAAAACCTTGTATTTTAAGTAAAAAAAACGATAATTAATTAATTGGATTACAGATTGACCTTTAAACCAACATTATTCTATAAAGAATAGAAAGAAAGTCAAAGAATAAATACCTCAATCTTAAAATAAATTACAGTAATAAATTCTTGACCGACTAAATTTTTAAGGAGGTAATTATATATATATTATATATATGAAAAGAAGGATCAACACAACGGCAACATTTTCATTTATTTGTACATCAGACGTTTCGACAAATCTTTTGTCATCATCAGTGAGTTAAGTCTTAAAACCTTAAAACAAAATTGAAAAGTGAAAGTTACATCAATACAATATTAGAGACCATTAAATTAAAACCTTAAAGCAAATGAAAATTGCATCAATACAAAATTAAAAACATTTAAATTTCATCACTATAAAACTAAAATTAAATTAATTTCATCACTATAAAAACTAAAATTAAATTACCTCAATAGGTAAATACACAATGTTTACATCCACCTCCATACTTGGCAAAGTCTAAGTGAACACTAGGTGGTCAGAGGATTAGGAAGGGTATATCTGTGAAACACGGTTGGTTGTCAAAAGAGTCGTAATTGTAGGATGAGCTATTATTATTAAGGGAGGGTTTGTTTCTATAGATGTACAAAGATTCTAAAATTCGGAGTTCTGTAAGGTTATTGGATCTAGTTAAAATTTCAAACTGAGTTTTGTGAAGGGGATGGTCGTTTTCATCACTGTGGTTTCTAATTGCGGATTGTGGAGGGCTACTGAGGGGACGGTTGGTACGGACTGACAAGCCCAAATGTTGAGAAAGGCGCACCTCCAGTTGGAGTTGAGTGCTGCCAATATACGCAGCCTTACAGCTGTCGCACGTGTGAAAACGAAACAAATAATAGTTTACCTTTCCTGGATGTTTTAGTTTAAACGGGCCCATAATAAGTTCCATACTTCACTATTTCGGAAACAAACTTTACTGGCTTGGGAACCAATTATTTAGTTGTATGTTTTATAAATATAAGATTAGTGCTATAGTAACATTATTACAAGAAGTTACCGTATTTGTTCGGATTACTTTCGTTAAACGAAGAATTTAAATTTTTAAAACAGTACTTTATTAACAATTACTACCCTTCTCATCTATTCGATAACCAATTAAAGAATTTTTAATAACACTTTTGATACTAAACTCCCCGTAACTACAGTACAAAAAGAACCAGATATATTAAATTACCTTTTTATGGTTATTTATCATTGCGTATTCGAGGTGAATTGTCCAAACTACTCAAGTCTAGTTATCCCCAAATAAATTTTAGATTCGCCTTCGTCAACCCACTTAAATTATCAAATTTTTTAAAGTTCAAAGATGAATTCCCCAAACTGTATGCCCCAATGTTGTTTACAAATACACGTGCGACAGCTGTAAGGCTGCGTATATTGGCAGCACTCAACTCCAACTGGAGGTGCGCCTTTCTCAACATTTGGGCTTGTCAGTCCGTACCACACCGTCCCTCAGTAGCCCTCCACAATCCGCAATTAGAAACCACAGTGATGAAACGACCATCCCCTTCACAAAACTCAGTTTGAAATTTTAACTAGATCCAATAACCTTACAGAACTCCGAATTTTAGAATCTTTGTACATCTATAGAAACAAACCCTCCCTTAATAATAATAGCTCATCCTACAAATTACGACTCTTTTGACAACCAACCGTGTTCACAGATATACCCTTCCTAATCCTCTGACCACTAGTGTTCACTTAGACTTTGCCAAGTATGGAGGTGGATGTAAACATTGTGTATTTACCTATTGAGTAATTTAATTTTAGTTTTTATAGTGATGAAGATTAATTTAATTTTAGTTTTTATAGTGATGAAATTTAAATGTTTTAATTTTGTATTGATGCAATTTTCATTTTGCTTTAAGGTTTTAATTTTAATGGTCTTAATATTGTATTGATGTAACTTTCACTTTTCAATTTTGTTTTAAGGTTTTAAGACTTAACTCACTGATGATAGACAAAAGATTTGTCGAAACGTCTGATGTACAAATAAATGAAAATGTTTGCGTTGTGTTGATCCTTCTTTTCATCTGTAAGCTCCGGTTCCCTAAGGAGAAGTCAATAGCTTTGATATATATATATATTATATATATATAGTGATGTAGCGGATGTCATTTTTTTCACATCCGCGGATGCGGATGTGAATGCGGATGTTTGATTTCGACATCCGCGGATGCGGATGCGGATGTCTACATTTTCGTTATTTTTTAGGATATATTCGAGATTTGTTGTGTTCAACGTATTTAATAAGTTATTATATAGAGAGAGCTGTAGCTATAATGTAGTATAATTGATTAATTGTACAATAATTGCTGTACTTTTCTCTGAACATATAAAATAATATCAAGCATCTAACTATATAGAAATCAATTAGTGAATTCGTCTGCAAATAAATTCGTTATATTTTGTCGAGTTTCAGCCACAATTAGAAACCATAATTGTGTTCCCAGGATGCGGGACGTGAACCCAACTCAAATGCACCCCACCGACCTCTTTCCCAACCTCCACCTTATAGAAAGAGATCTTAATTAGCTTGATAACTATTTATATTAAGTTTAAAGTTTTATTAGGCATATTTATAAATGAGTAATTAAAATAAAGTAAACTAAGATGTTCATCGTTTAATATTCAAACTTAATTATAGGAAGGTTATGCTTAAGGAACATTAATTTTTCTGCCTTTTCTGCTGCCAGTCTGTTTCTCTTTTCATCATATATTAATCCAGCACTGCTAAATAATCTCTCGCTTGGTACGTTTTGTTGGAGGACAGGCTAATGTTTCCTTGCAAGTTTACTCAAGTATGGATAGATATTCTGCGTATTTTTCCACCAACTAATAGGATTGTCACATGCAGCCAGGCGTTTTTCTTGGTGATAGCTCGATCATTTTTACTACATCTTTTGACATCGCGTAGGTCTCGTCATCGCTGCTTGACTCAAGAAACTGAGAGAGAGATTCTGTGATAGATTTGCTCGTTGAAGGTGTTGGTTTCTGTCACTGAAACTTTATTCTTTTGGTGGTGGCGAAGCGACAGATTCAAGGATTGAAGCTCTTCAACTGCTTTGCCAAGTTATGATTTAACTCGTTCTAATGTACTAGGTGAAAATAACTTAGCTTTGTAACGTGGATCTAAGTAGGTTGCAAGAGAGTAACTTCATACAAGAACAGCCTCTCGTCTTGTCGCTTGCATCACTTTTGCGCACAATGAACTAGTTCTATTAATATAGTAGAATTTGATAATTTCCGCTTATTAATGACGTTTTATCTCAACGGTCCACATCCGCACGACATCCGCAGTCCAAAGTGCGGATGCGAATGCGGATGCGGATGCGAGAAAATGTGCGGATGTTCCGCGGATGCGGATGCGGATGTGACCTACATCACTAATATATATATATATATATATATATATATATATATATATATATATATATATATATATATATATATATATATATGCACTAAATCACAGAATAACACGTGATCTTATTAATAAGCAAACAACCCCAGCGAAAAGGAAACACGAAGTCCGAGCGCTTTCGTGATATATTCACATTATCAAGGAGAAACAGAAATAGACGGAGATTTAGCAGCCTACAGATTATGTTATCAATTGAAAAAATCTTTAGAGGGCTTTATGGCCTTTAATTTGAGGTGCCGATTGTGAATTTTTTGCTTGTTTATTTAACTCATTTACTTTGTAATCTCCGTCTATTTTCTGTTTCTCCTTGATAATGTGAATATATCACGAAAGCGCTCGGACTTCGTGTTTCCTTTTCCCTGTGGTTGTTTGCTTATATATATTATATATATTATATATATATATATATATATATATATATTATAGAACTAGAGATAGATTATAAGAAAAGTCTAGGCAGTTATTTTTTTTTTAGTTGACGGTACTCGTGCGGTTATAGAAGTGAAAGGTACCTTCACAAGAAAATGAATAAGCGTAGAGGATTGCGTGTCCGGACACGAATTCAAGGTCAATGGTGGCAGCGTGAGATTTTTTGAGAAGGTCAACCAGGAGGAGAAATGAACTCTGGTCGGGTTTGACGCTATCGTGGAAACAGTGAAAGGAAAATAGGAAGTCTGAGGACTTTGTAACCGACTTTAAACAGTTCAGGAAGAAAAGTAAAAAGAATGCAGAGGAAGAAATTCACTTTAATTAATGACTTTACAGCGCAAGGTTTTATTCTACAATTCCATAATTTGAAGGTTTTGGAAGACAAATTCGATGCAGTGAATGAATGTCACAATTCATTTATTATCTTTAATTTAACGCGTCCAAATCTTGTTTTTGTAATGTTAGTTTATTTTCTTGTTAACATTTACGAGTGAAAATTCATTTCCAGTTTTGGGTCATTTAATTTATTAAGTTCATGGATTACATTACAAGTTATATATATATGGGATGAATTTCACAATATATATATATATATATATATATATATATATATAATATATATGGGATGAATTTCACAATAAAACACGTGAAACGAATGAATGCTGCAAATCCACAAGGAAAAAGAAAAACGATTCCAAGGCCTTTCGTGTATTCAAAGCTACACCTCGTCGGATTACATCCTCTTTACTTTATCTTTAAATTTCTTTCCTTCCTTTCAACCTCTCTTCTTTGCTTTGTTTTAATACTTTCACTCTTCTTTAAGTTTTCTTACATCTTTTAACCTTCCTTCTTAAACAGACAGCTTCGTAGGAACCAGCTGGTCTGTTGTTGTTTGTGTCCTTTGTAATCGCTCGTGAAAGCAACTAAAGTTTCTTAAATATCGGAACTTTAGAAACTCTTATTTTGATTGTGGTCGTCGTTAAAACAGTATTAAAAACGAAATGAAAAATGCTTATTTAAAAACTTTTATTTAAAAAAATGAGAAATATACTATCATAAATATAAATATAATATTAAATAAATTTAATTTTAAGATCTCATAGATCGTAATTGCTATTTTCTTTTCTTTTTCTTACAAATGTGCTCGAAATTCTTTAATGGTAGTGGCTATATCCTCCATAATGTCCGTGGCTATGTCCTCCATGTCCGTGGCCATGTACACCATAATGTTCGTGGCTATGTCCTCCATGGTGTCCATGGCCATGTCCACCATAATGTTCGTGGCTATGTCCTCCATGGTGTCCGTGGTGATGTCCACCATAATGTTCGTGGCTATGTCCTCCATGGTGTCCGTGGTCATGTCCACCATAATGTCCGTGGCTATGGCCATATCCGCCATGACCTCCATGACCTCCATAGCCGCCGAAGCCTCCAGAGCCGAAAAGACTTCCCAGGAGGTTGAAGGAAGGTTTGGGTGCTGCCTCAGAACGGGAAAGAAGAACGCATCCCAGAAACAGAAGCAAAATGGCGTACGTCTGAAAACAAACGCAATTAAAATATTAATTAATGAAATGAAAGATGAAATTACTTCTGAAGGACTTTTATAAACTGGAATTGATATTCCTTAACGGTTATGATCACTGGTTCCCAACCGGTGTTCCATGGCCCACTTGCTTGTCTTTTAGCATCATGTTAATAAATGTTAATAACAAAAATTTGCTTATTAAACCTTATATAAACATGATGATACCAGCTTATCAACATGGGAGGTGGGTCATGAGTTATTCGAATCAGCTTTAGTGGACCATCGCTTCAAAAAGGTTGTGAACCACTGATTATGATGAAGAAAAGAGCCTCTCCTTTGCACTTTGTTTTTTTCTTTTTAATCTCAAAATCCTTTATGAAAGATACAGTCTCCACAATAGTCCAGAAGAAAATTACAAACTTTTTTAATCCCGCTAATCCCCCCCCCCAAATCGTCTCTATCTCTCAGAACCTCTCCCCAACCCAGCCGCTTCACGTATGGGAAAAAATTATAAATTTCTGGTGAATATAAATGTATACGTATTTTTTACCTTTGTATACTATGAAACTATTATTATTATTATTAAAGTTATATTTGATTAATTCTTTAATGTAATGAATTGACGTTTATCTTAATAATTAGAAAAAAATAAAAGTTTACCCATAAGACTACAGAAAACGTTGTCTCAAAATAAAGAAAACGACTCTGTGTTGCTTCATTGAAGGGGTCTCCTTAATAAAAGAATGATTTTGGTTTGTTTTACCCTTAACTCGTGTATCTTTTCACCACTCGCTTGGCTTAAAATTAAGATGAAATTGAACAACAATTGTTTGAAATAAAGATACATATAAACCAAAGTCAACCTCCTTTATATTCGATTTTGCTTGTTTTTAACATAACTAAAATTAGGGAAAAAAGAGAATCACAATAAGAGTATTTTAATGATTTGGTTGAAAATTTTATTTTAGACTTATTGTTTATTGCATTAAAAAATACTGGTCATATTTGCTTAAAATAAAGTTCCTAATTAGTATTAACTGTATTTGGGATTTTATGATTCACGAGGCAAGTTTTCATGTTCAACAGTTAGTTTACATTAATTGCAGTTATTGTTTGCTAATTAATCTCCTTTGCACTATCTAAGAGCATATAAAAATTTATGGATATGTAGTCTGCTAAAGCCATTCAAATAGCTGATAAGCTAGTGACAGAAAATGGAACAACTCAGAGAAAATGTAAATATAATGAATTTTAAAGACCAAATCAAATATATACACACAGACCGTGCATGGAACAAGGAACTCTTCTGGGATAATTAAATCCACTATAGTCCGAATAAGTAATGGTAAATGAAAAATACCATAGTTTTTCTTTTTCATGATGCTAGCCCGACGTGGGCAACGGGTCACTCGCAAAGAGGTCCCATAAATATAGATTCCCTCACCAGCTATCTGCAAAGCAGACAGGATCCAGCTTTGGGACATGGATCTGACGTGAAGGCAGCGAGTCTTTTGCTTATATTGAGGTTCCAAATGTAGCAGAGCTATGTTGCTTTAAACCCTAGATCCATGTCCCAAAGCTGGATCCTGTCTGCTTTGCAGATAGCTGGTGAGGGAAGCTATATTTATGGGACCTCTTTGCGAGTGACCCGTTGCCCACGTCGGACTAGCATCACGAAAAAGAAAAACTATGATATTTGTCATTTACCATTACTTATTCGGACTATAGTGGATGTAATTATCCCAGAAGAGTTCCTTGTTCCATGCACGGTCTGTGTGTATCATAAAAAACTCAAGAGGACCATTCTGAGTTCATTCCCATATATATATATATATATATATATATATATATATATATATATATATATATATATATATATATTAGTACTATTTATAAAAAAAAATGAGGGTTATATAACTGATAACATTTGTGAAGCTGATCAGTTAATTTATATGAACGATTTGTACTTCCACATTTTATCATAAATGGCAACTAGTTTTAATCGCGTGAAAAGTAATAAAATTTAATGTTGTCCTTGTGGTTCACACTCCAATAGAATAATTCCATCCGCTATAAACACAGTATGTAACCATTCCTGTACCCAAATCTAAATTTAATTTTAGTTTTGGCATTTTTAATGGTCGAAAATTTATCTGGAAATTTGGTATTTCCATATTTAAAAATTTAGTAAGATCGAAGAAAAACCCCAACATACTCACTCGTACAAATTTTTTAAACTGAAAATATGGAAATAGAATTATAATTGAAAATTCCGACCGTTAACTGACTAGATTTATTAGATAGATTTTGGTCATATGATGAAGAGGATCTACAACTTTACTTGGGATCTGAACCACGGGTTGCTACATCAACTGGACGCAGATAAATGTTTTCCATCCAACTTACTAAACAGACCCAATGTAGCCCAATTTAGTCGTGGATTAAGATTTTTAATTAATTAATTTCACAAATTTATCTTATAATTTAAACCAAGTAAATAAAATTGACTTACGAATTTCATTTTGGAGTTTAAGACAATCTCAATATCGAGGGAGGGAACACTTTAAGCGCGAAGGCTTATTCCACTATGATGAGAACCATGCTTTGTTTCTTTTATATGGAGTGGTAACGATTCAAAAGGGATATTTTTTTAAAATTTATTTTTAAGGTTTTTTTTATTTGACCTTCGTACTTCCCATTGGCGAACAAAAACGGAATTAAATGTGTTTGATATTTATTTACCGGAAGAAGACAAATACCTGAATAATAGTACAATCTCTCTCTCTCTCTCTCTCTCTCTCTCTCTCTCTCTCTCTCTCTCTATCAATTTAATTACAAGTATAGTTATATTAATTTATTACATTTTCTAAGTACATATTATTTTTCAATATTATTAAAAATCATTCATGAGTAAATAGTTTAAATGAATAGTTACACGGATAGTAATTTATTATAAATAATAGTATCACGATAGTATTTAGAAAATTGCATATGTATTTTTTCCATATTTAATTACTTACACTTTACAAATATTTACAAATTTCATTACATTTCTCAACATGACTTGGGATGCAAACATATCTGTTATTTAATTCAGTTTAAAATAAGACGCTCGACATAGGTTAATTTCATATAGGATTACACACACACACACTCCACAAAAGCGAAGGACCGATTTTTTTTTTATCCATGTTCCTATATAATTAATTAACGAAGCCTAATTTAACCTAACTCAACTTTAATGACATGGAAACGAATAGAGCGCTGTAAGTGTTTCAGATGCAAATGAAAGCTCAAAGGTTGTTTGCTGTTAAATTGTTAAAAAGTGAGGTACTCGCTAATGTAGCCTAACCATAATCAAACTTTAAGTAACCTAACCTAGTGTAACATAACCTAATCAGGACTAACATATCTTTTTTCCGACAATAAAAGTGTCTAAATTTTTTTATACACATTTTTTAATGTTCTGAATGTTGCTGAATTTTAACTTAAAACACACACACACACACACACACACACACACATACACACACACACACACACACACACACACACACACACATATATATATATATATAATATATATAGATATATAGATAGATAGTGTATTGTTCGCAGTTATGGACCCAATATCTTCGTGGTCTTCTTAGGAGGTTAATTTCATGATTTAAACGCAAGACGGTAAACTCTTAACCAACTCTTCGTGGCACTTGAATGAATCAAAGTGTATATTTACTTAAAATATATGGACAGTGTTCAGTGGCCACCATTTTCACGTGGAAAACAGAAACAAAATTCCAAGGATAAAAAATGAAAGAGAATGCGAATTAAACCTTTGATATTTTCCCTAAAATGAGAGAATTTATTTCAATCGTATGCGTCGTAGACCTTTTTTACAGTTCAACTTGACCAAAATAAGTTGTTAAAAAATAAAGTTGATAAAGGAAGGCAATTAGAGACTCAAGTGAACATTAAAGAAGTTAACCATGAAGAGAAAAATCAAGTTCAATAAAACATTGAAGCAGCAAGTGTTCACTGTGTCCTCCATTATATACCTCGTTAACCTCGTTGCTGTTCCGTGCGTTGTTCTCTCTTCACACGCAGGTCAAGCTGGTGGCCCCGCCTCTAGGTCTGGCTTGGTGGAAGAGCGAGTTGCTTTCTTGCGCTCTCCACCGTACATAGCCAGGTACACCTGGCTCATCTGGTACCTTCCTGAGCCAGGCATCTAGTCTTCTCTTGAAGACTTCAACTTTGACTCCTGTAACGTTTCTGAGGTCCTTAGGAAGCTGGTTAAAAAGTCTTGGCCCTCTGCCTTTCCTATTTTCCAGTGTTGTTTGAATGGTAATTGGGTTTACTTTTAGGTTTGGTACCAGTTTTTCGATCATTTTCCATATGTACATTATGGTGTACCTCTCTCTTCTTTCCAGGGAGTACAAATTTAGTTTACGTAATCTTTCCCAGTAGTTGAGTTCTTTGCAGGTATCAATCTTGGCTGTGAAATGTCTCTGAGTTTCTTCTAGTTTATTAGTTTCTTGCTTTTTATATGGGGACGTCAATACTGAGCAGTATTCAAGTTTTGGTATAATCAGTGTTTTTAACAGGGGAATCATTACTGTCCTGTCCCTTCTTTTGAACGTTCTTAGTACCTGTCCCGCGACTCTTTTTGCTTTATTTATCGCTATCTGAATTTGTGTTTCGAATTTCGCATCATCGGTCATTATTATCCCGAATCGACCGCTTTGGTGTTTCTCTGAAATTCCTGTTTATCTGGAGCATAATATGCAGTCTTTAAGTTCCTCTTTTCTACGATATCTCAAGAGCTGAAATTTCTCGGTGTTAAATGACATGTTTTTGTCTTCTGACCATTTGTATATTTTGTTTGTATCCCTCTGCAAAGCCTCCACTTCATTTACATCGCTGATTTTTCTGCTGAACTTTGTATCGTCTGCAAAGATGTTACTATACTATTGCTGTTTACTCCGCTGTCTATGTCTGTTAGCATATAATGAACAGGAGTGGGGCCAGTACTGTCCCTTGTGTACTGAGCTGCGTACTTCCGTACTGCGCGTATATATATATATATATATATATATATATATATATATATATATATATATAGAACTGAAACAAATGATCAGATTGGTGTCTTGTTTTGGGACCTTTTTTTCTGTTGCAGGTAGAATGACACGCAACGCCTCCGCCTTTTCTTCGGGAGTGTAACTCACTTTCATATTAACCATTGCGTGTTATTTTACCTGCAACAAAAAAAAAAGGTTCCAAAATAAGACGTCAATTTGAACATTTGTTTTACTCGTAATTCTAATGTATTATTTTGTAAATTTAATTTACAATAAATTTTCCGAGAAGAGTTGACTTATGGGCTATTTTAGGCTGTTTTTTCTGCCCCCCCAAATGCCCCCACGTTATTTTTTGAAATGTTAGTCAAAGATAATTTTATTTAAAATATTTAGAATATAAATCTAAAAATGATCAAATACTGTATCTTATGATCGCATTACCTGTTACTGTTGAGGCTACTGTACTTTAATTATCTCATACTACTAAAACAAATTGGTACTTTACTACTAGTAAAAAGCTAAGTACAGTAATTACTGTACTCTTGCATATTGTGTATAATGTACAATATACAATTAATTTCCCTACGTACATTTTTTAATTGCCTATCAATAAATACTTTAATATACTGTAATCTATTACAGTTTCCTGAGATTTTGAATGTCATACTTTCCTGTCCCTAAATGTTACTAACTGTTAAAAAGAAATGTTGAACATACTGTACTGTATTAGATATCCTCAAGGGCAGTGTTTTTCAACTTGGGGGATTGCAGGCAGTGCTCAGGACGTTCCTGTACTTAGTAAAAAATTCAGCTTGCATGGAAAATCAAAGTTTATTTTTCCAGAGAAAATTGCAAAATACGTAAAATCACAGAGACTACTTTTTTTTCAGTGAAAAACGCGCGTAGTGTTACAGTTTTACATTTGAAATTATCTTTCGAATGTCGTTATCATCTTAACTATTAATCTGTGTCTTTCAGGGACATACGTGTGCGTGCTCCGTATTTGTTAATCTACTTATATTCTGTTGAATCTAGACTAAACACAAAGTAACACATTTAGTTTCGCTAAAGGTTAATAATAGTAGACAATTTTTTGTTCAATTTAAAAAAAATAAAATTATCAATAAATTTCAAGTAGCCTTTTATGCTCTGAATAAGCGGTTTTTGTAAATAGAAATTGTAAATAAATCTATAAATATTAATAGTTAAACAGGGGACTAGTTTTTGTAGGGTATAGACTCGTTAGATATTTAGATAGTTGGGCGATTAATTATATTAGCCGAAATCTATATTTGGGCTCCAAATAAATCTAACCTAACCTAAACGAAGCTAATCTAACTTTCAAAAACCTCACTTACATGAGGTTGTATGCTCTGTTGGTTGATTTATTTGCAGCTCAATATGGATTTTGGCTACTCGAATTAATCACCCAAATTTTTAAATATCCAATGACTATACGCCACACGAACTAGTCCCATGTTTAGCATGAGAAAGCAAAAATTTTAAGGTAATTACTCTAACCTAACCTACAAAAAACCACTTAAATGTGGTTGTGTGTTGTATTGAAAGTTTAATCAGCATTTTATTTAAAAGAAAAAAATTCTCCACTGTTCTTAACCTTAGCTTATAGTTCTTTGTTTTTATAACATTTATAACATTTTAGTGTCAATATCAGTGGTTCTCAACCTTCTCACTTTCGTTACCCAGAACCAAACTTCCAATGCCCTCGATTACCCCAGCTTTTATTAGTTCATAATTTTATACTACAAAGTTAAGAAACAGTATCGTGGTGTATAATAAATGACAAACACACGAGATCGCCATGGAAGAGAAGAGAACCTACAAATCTTGACATACTTGCCAAAGAAATTAATTCCTTTTTTGTTGGAAAATCTCTTTTGCTTTTAAATGTAAGGCCACCAATTGAATGTTGAACCCTAAGTTCAATTAAAGAAAAGGCTGGTTTTTGTATTTAAAACATGTTTTATATTTTTAGAACTTGTAAAAAGTAATTTATTGAAGTTATATTTTTATTTTCTATAAATACGGATTTCCTATTGGATAATATAAAAAACATAAAAACAACAACGCGAAAACGAGTTTTTTACAAAAAACAGCCAGGAAAAACCCTGTTTTACATGCAACTCTCTCTCTCTCTCTCTCTCTCTCTCTCTCCTGTACAAGCGTCGTTCTTTACGTTAATTATACTGCGTGTTTGCAGTTAAAATGTATATATATATATATATATATATATATATATATATATACAACTGCAAAGAACACGCAGTATAAATAATGTAAAGAACGACGCTTGTGTAGGAGACATCCCGCGCAAGATGAGGAGGGAGAACGAACAAATGAAAAAATGAGGTAACCACCCGGGAATCGAACCCGAGATCTTCCGATTGCCGGTCAGATATGATAACCACTACACCATGGTCCTCACTCGATCAGAAGTCGTAATTCTCCTACATACGCGCAGAAACCAATACCCCGAGGGGCACCTCCCGCATGCCGCACCAATATATACATTTTCAACTGCAAAGAACACGCACTATAAATAACGTAAAGAACGACGCTTGTATAGGAGACATTCCGAGCAAGATAAGGAGGGAGAACGAACAAATGAAAAAATGTATATATTGGTGCGGCATGAGGGAGGTGCCCTCGGGGCATTGGTTTCTGCGCGTATGTAGGAGAATTACGACTTCTGATCGAGTGAGGACCATGGTGTAGTGGTTGTCATATCTGACAGGCAATCGGAAGATCCCGGGTTCGATTCCCGGGTGGTTACCTCATTTTTTAATTTGTTCGTTCCCCTCCTCATCTTGCGCGGAGGTCTCCTATACAAGCGTCGTTCTTTGCGATATATATATATATAATATATATATATATATATATATATATATATATATAATATATATATATATATATATATGTTATTAGAACTGGAGATAGATTATAAGAAAAGTCTAGGCAGTTTTGGTTTTTTTAGTTGACGGTACTCCTGCGGTTATAGAAGTGAAAGGTACCTTCACAAGAAAATGAATAAGCGTAGAGGATTGCGTGTCCGGACACGAATTCAAGGTCAATGGTGGCAGCGTGAGATTTTTTGAGAAGGTCAACCAGGAGGACAAATGAACTTTGGTCGGGTTTTTTACGCTATTGGGGAAACAGTGAAAGGAAAATAGGAAGTCTGAGGACTTTGTAACCGACTTTAAACAGTTCAGGAAGAAAAGTAAAAAGAATGCAGAGGAAGAAATTCACTTTAATTAATGACTTTACAGCACATCGTTTTATTCTACAATTCCATAATTTGAAGGTTTTGGGAGACAAATTCGATGCAGTGAATGAATGTTACAACTCAGTTATTATCTTTAATTTAACGCGTCCAAATCTTGTTTTTGTAATGTTAGTTTATTTTCTTGTTAACATTTACGAGTGAAAATTCATTTCCGGTTTTGGGTCATTTAATTTATTAAGTTCATAGGGTGCATTATATATATATATATATATATATATATATATATATATATATATATTATATATTATATATATATATATATATATCAGTGGCGACTCGTGACATTTTTGTTCAGGCATGCAATGTTATGGAATGGAAGAAAAACATCCGCCTAACCCTCTTGCCCAAACTTTGCATATTGTTTACATAGAACTTAGCAAGTTAAAGGTGTTTTACAAACTTTTGGGGACCTCTTTGAAGGAAAGTTCATTTAATGTTAGGCTTAAATATGCGAACAAAAAATTAGACATATTTATATATAGTACAGTAGTTACCGAATTGATCTAAAGAAAAAGATACAAATTTAAAATTTACCTTAAATAATTGTGAAGCATTATTTGAATTGAAATTCTGCTCTCCTAGTTTTCCTGCAAAATTCTTCGATGACCAAATTGTAAAAGTACTCTCGATTCTCCATAAGCTTCTTGATGAAATTTTTTTCAATTGAAATTAAGGCAAGATTAGATAGCCTTTCTTCACTTTGGGAACTCCGTAAATAACTTTTAATTCTTTTAAGCGCAGAAAATGATCGCTCAACACTTGCTGTCGATATTGGTATAGTTAGAATCAAATTCGTCAATTTATATATTTCCTTAAGACCTTTGTGCATTTCGCTTTCCAGTAGATATTTTAGGAGCTCAGCAACATTCTTTTTGGCAAAAGATTGTGCGAATATAAAACACACAATTCAGAATGGAGACGAGGAAACTCACAAAATGAATTGTAGCTTCTTTTCAAAGATTCAAAAGCTCTCTCTGGGAAAGTAAACATCATAGAACTCAAATTTTTTGCAATCTAAAAGCTCAATGAATTCCAATTTTTCCATTGAACTGAAACGCTCTTTCATTTGAAGAAGTATATTATCGAATATTTCATGAAATAGTTGACTATACTTCTCTTGTGGAGAAAGACTCTGTTTCCTTTTACATACAGGTTCACCACATCTTCTGTTATCAAGTCCCACATATCTGCAAATTTTGTATCCCTTATTTGTTTGATTTTTTCATAGTGCTTTCAACGGTGATTGAGCTATACACAATATCCATAGATTTTGTTTGCAGCACATTAAATAGATATTCAGTAAAAGGAAAAATTGAAGAAAATACTTCTAATAAAAAATTAAAATCGAAAGTATCGATACCAGCAAGCAATCCGCGTGCACTATTTTTTTTTTTTCATCAAATTTCTTTGGGTTTTCAAGAATGCTTTTTAAAAGATATATTATATCTTCTTTATTTTCCTTAACTCTTTCAACTAGACGAGATGAATAGTTCCACCGCGTTGGAGCCAGTTTAGGGAAACGCTTTCCAACAACTTTGTCAAGCATTGAAGTTCGCTTAGTTGAACTGCTGAAAAATGATGACAAACTTCCTAATACTGAAAAAAAATTATTACAATCGGAAATTTCAGCGACAGCTTGGGATAAAACAAGGTTAAGTTTATGGGCGTAGCAGTGAAGAAAAATAGCCTCTGGTACAGTTTCTCTAATCTTTGTTTGTACTCCATTAAGATCGCTCCCCATAACAGCAGCACCGTCGTAGGTTTGAGCAACTAATTTTTTTCAAACAGCCCAGTTCACCTAGTTGCCTTATAGATAAATCAGAAATCGCTCCTGCACTTCTATCATTGCTGACGTCATTGAATTTTATAAATCGTTCACAAATCTCTCCATGTTTATAACATAACGAACAACAGTAGAGAGTTGAGAAAAACAGCTGACATCAGATGTTTCATCTAATAAAATCGCCACATACATGCAGTCGATAAGCTCACGTTTTATTTGTTCTAACATAACTGCACTAATAGATTGAATTATGTCATTCTGAATAGCAGATGATGTTCCCTTAAAAACAGTCGCAGTTTTTAAATGGTTTTGAAGCTTTTCAGCGAATTCTCCATACAAAATACCAATTCAATATAGTTACCCCTATTGTCAGCGTTTTCTTCTTCATTGTGACCGCGAAATGCTAATCTTGCATACCTAAAAAACATGTTATCCTAATCAAACGTTTCAAAATTTCTCGATTCTTATTAACTTCTTCGTTATGTCTGGAAATGGCAATGATTTCTGCTTGTCGAGTATTAAATCAATTCTTTCTGACTTTCCAAATGTTTTAAGATCAACAAATGCATTTATGTGAGCAAGAGATTTTCATGGCGAGAAATTGCAGTATGTAAATTGTTTAAATCGTCGTATCCACGACTAACAGAATTCCACACAGAGTTATCTCTTGAAAATAGGAAAACACGACCAACAGTACAATTTGTTATTTGAAATATTTCCACATAACCAGGAACATCATCATACAGCTTAGGAAAATTTCCTAGTGAAGCCTTTATTTTCTTTGCTTAAATTCAATGTGGAATCGGTCTGCCATTATTCAATATGCGCTTTTTCTCATCAAAAGAGAGTGAGTAAAATCTTCTAGTCTTCAATTGATTAAACACATCGTCAGTCATTATGGGCACTACAATGCTATAATTTATTTAAGGGAACACCGAACACAAGTGGAGCTTGCGGCTGTGGTACTGGAAAGAAGCCTTGTCAGAATTGCCAGATGTTACTTTTTGGTGAATGCACCTATAAAACTGAATGCATGCCGTATTATTTTCATTAATTAAAAAAAATCAGAACAAAGCTTTTTAATTATTTTTAGTAAAAATATTAAGTAAATTTTCTAAGCATATTTAAAACATATTGCCTTTTGAATTTAGCTATGAGGCTCAAAAAAAAAATCTTATGGATAGTGAGAAGTCTCCTTAAAAAATTGCCCAAGGCAAGGCGGTGTAAACAAAATCATGTCTTATTTCACTAGACAATTAAGAACATTTTTCTGTACCCAGACTGAATTAGTGAATGCTTTAGCTACAAGTATTTCGATCTGTGTCCAGAAAAATGTTCTTAATTGTCTAATGAAATAAGACATAATTTTGTTTACACCGCCCAATAGCCAGTACATGCGTGATTGAAGCCTTAGCCTATTTTAGTTTCTGAAAATTATTTTTGTCAATTATAATCCTTACTAGATCTGAAAAGAGAACATATTAACGCATGCATTCATTGCATGCGTTGCATTTATTAAGAAATCGCCACTGATATATATATATATATATATATATATATATATATGGGATGAATTTCACAATTCATAATATATATATACACACCTCGGTGGTGTAGTGGTTAGCGTCGCTGACTACGAATCCATCGGCCCCGGGTTCGAGACCCGACGGCAGCCGGCGCGCAGCAAAACCCAGCTCTTCATCCTTCCACACAATAAAGAAAGTGGTTGGTAGATAAATGGGTATCCTAGGTGGCCTAGTGGTTAAGACGCTGGGCTGCTGATGGGGCGATATTATAGTTCCTCTTTATAAATCATTAGTTAGACCCCATTTGGAGTACGCGATCCAATTTTGGAATCCGCATATGCGCAGAGATATAGACAAAAATCGAAAGAGTTCACAGACGAGCAACTAAGATGATTCCGTCGCTTAGACCAAAGTCGTACGAGGATAAGCTTAAGGAATTAAAATTGACTACACTCGAGGACTAGGAGGCTAAGGGGTGATCTAATCCAGGTTTTCAAAATTATGAATGGGCGATAACGTAGATAGAGATAGCTTTTTCGAAATATCTCAAATAATAGGACTAGAAATAATGGGTGTAAGTTGACAAGTAGAAGGTTCGAGACAGCAGTTGCCAAAAACTTTTTACGCATAGAATAGTAAATAGGTGGAATAGTTTGCCGGTAGAAGTAATTAGTAGCACGTCTATAAACATGTTTAAAAATCGATTAGACGCATATGTTGATAGATTGGGTATAGTTTAAAGTAGTAAAATTAAGGCTTTGTGGTGATAGATCCCACAGCAAAACACAAGTGTTGGGGATATAGGGAGGCACCATCTTGTGTTAGGGGATACTCTCTGTCCTTACACACCCCATTTAAAGAGATTCCTCTGTCGAGCGGTGCCCCCCATATTACTGTGAGGTATTGAAAAACTCATGATCTTCACTTGCCCCACAAACACCTTTAAATGGAAGACCCAAAATGGGTGCACACACATTTCTACATTACTGTACAGTCTTTACAGCCACACCTACACTTTTCCTCATAAGTATATATATGTAATGTATATGGTGATAAATTTTGACTTGGTCCGCAATTGATATGGACCGTGACTTATTTTTGGTTGGCAAGGTACTGGTATTGATGGATACCGTAATGAAATTGACTGGATTCTTTGGTCTGATATATTTGCATGTCGGTTATAAATAGATATAGAGTGCAACATATTTGTGGATAGTCTATTATGACTTGATCCTCTGGATCCAGAGATTCTATCTTTCGTTTAAATCGATAATTAATTAGTTTTAAATTGATAATTATTTAGTTTGTAAAAATTGGTCGTTGCCAATGTCCAGGCAGTTTTTACATAAATTTCTTATGTTCTTGTGGTACGGAACCCACGTAAAAATTGTAGGTCCCCTCCGCCACTACGGAGGACATACACAATTACGAACACAGTTAGGTAGACCAGCCATGAATGGATCCTAGGTCTTTTTGGTCTGAAACATTATAACATTATAACATTATAACAATTAGAAGAATTTGTCAGTGCGTAGAAGTATTATATAATTTTCACTCGGATTCCTTCTCTTACTTATAATTTTCACTTTATCTTTAAATTTCTTTCCTTCCTTTCAACCTCTCTTCTTTGCTTTGTTTTAATACTTTCACTCTCTTTAAGTTTTCTTACATCTTTTAACCTTCCTTCTTAAACAGACAGCTTCGTAGGAACCAGCTGGTCTGTTGTTGTTTGTGTCCTTTGTAATCGCTCGTGAAAGCAACTAAAGTTTCTTAAATATCGGAACTTTAGAAATTATTTGATTGTGGGATCAAGGAAAGATAACCCTCCCAGGTCACACTAGTAAAGCAAATCCTCCCAAAAATGACCAAGTAAAGATAAGCACCCCCAACCTTTTTTAGTTAGCTTTATAAGGCTAACTAACGAAAATATCACGACCTAACCTAACCAATCGTCAAGGGCGTACAGTTGACCTAACGGTTGGTTAGGTTAAGTCGTGATATTTTCGTTAGTTAGCCTTATAAAGCTAACTAAAAAAGGTTGGAGTGCTTATCTTTACTTGATCCAATTCATTTATTACAATTTATTGGATAAAAATTAAGAGGGGTGGAAAAAGACTAATTAACCAAATTTTTACCTCACGACTGTAAATTAATTTAGAACTAAACCAACCAACCAAACTTTACCAAACTTTACCAAGTAAAGATGATCCCTCCCAAAAAAATGATCAAGTAAAGATAGTCTCTCCCTTTTCTGTTGGGAGGGATTATCTTTATTTGACTGATTGTGTTCGTCGTTAAAACAGTATTAAAAACGAAATGAAAAATACTTATTTAAAAACTTTTATTTAAAGAAATGAGAAATATACTATCTTAAATCTAAATATAATATTAAAATAAATTTAATTTTAAGATCTCATAGATCGTAATTGCTATTTTCTTTTCTTTTTTTACAAACTGTGCTCGAAATTCTTTAATACTGGGCTATATCCTCCATAATGTCCGTGGCTATTTCCTCCATAGTGACCGTGGCCATGTCCACCATAATGTCCGTGGCTATGGCCATATCCACCATGACCTCCATGACCTCCGTAGCCGCCGTAGCCTCCATAGCCGGCGAAGGTAGGTTTGGGTGCTGCCTCAGAATGGGAAAGAAGAAGGCATCCCAGAAACAGAAGCAAAATGGCGGACGTCTGAAAACAAACGCAATTAAAATATTAATTAATGAAATGAAAGATGAAATTACTTCTGAAGGACTTTTATAAACTGGAATTGATATTCCTTAACGGTTATGATCACTGGTTCCGAACCGGTGGGCCATGGCCCACTTGCTTGTCTTTTAGCATCATGTTAATAAATGTTAATAACAAAAATTTGCTTATTAAACCTTATATAAACATGATGATACCAGCTTATCAACATGGGAGGTGGGTCATGAATTATTCGAATCAGCTTTAGTGGACCATCGCTTCAAAAAGGTTGTGAACCACTGGTTATGATGAAGAAAAGAACCTCTCCTTTGCGCTTTGTTTTTTTTCTTTTTAATCTCAAAATCCTTTATGAAAGATACATAGTCTCCACAATAGTCCAGAAGAAAATTACAAACTTTTTTAATCCCGGTAATCCACCCACCTCGAAATCGTCTTTATCTCTCAGAACCTCTCCCCCACCCCGCCGCTTCACGTATGGGAAAAAGTTGTCAATTTCTGGTGAATATAAATGTATACGTATTTTTTACCTTTGTATACAATGAAACTATTATTATTATTATCATTATTATTATTTTTTGTTTATCTTATTTTTATACATTAGTATCGAAAGAGACTTAAAATATGGTCTATATTGGCCACTTGAGGGACTTTTGGGTGGGAGGGCTTCTCCCTCTTGAAACGTACGTATTATACCTTTTTTTACAAACACATACACGCACACACACACACACACACACACAATATATATATATATATATATTTATGGATGTACCGATGTATCGGTATCGGCAGTATCGGCCTGTTTTTAGAGTATCGGTATCGGTATCGACCGATACCGATACTTTTCTAAGTTCTCATTTTAAAATTAATATTTAATTATTTATAAAATGCAATTGAATAAATTTTCATTTGAATAAACTTATTGAATACATATGAAGTTTCATCATTTTTTATTTCTTCCTCTTATTTTTCAAATTGCTATAATTTGAAACCAATTGCCTATCACGAGATTATTACATCCATTTTTCACTAGAATTAAACATTAACACCTAGGGAGGACTTATATCTAGAGGTATACTTATGCAACGCACGTCGGGCCCCGAGTTGGACTTGAGTAATGTAGTAATTAGTAACTATATAGTGGCATACGTAGTTATAAATAGTGTTTACTCTCTTGTGACTAAATTTATTTCAGTACGTTATATTTATCCATTGAATGTGATACAGTATGTACGACAATTACTGTATAAATAATTATTGATAAAATATGTTTTTATTGATTTTTTAAATAAAGCATCGGTATCGGTATCGGTATCGCAAAATATTGGCCTATTTTGAGTATCGGAGAATCGGTATCGTTGTAAAAACGAGTATCGGTTTCGGCCAAAATTCTGGAATCAGTATATTCTAATATATATATATATATATATATATATATATATATATATATATATATATATATATATATTATAATCCTTCCCCCCACTGTTATGCAAATTGTCTTCCCCTCCCAGTGTCGTAAGTTTGGATTGATCACTGCTCGCGGCTACTTCAGGAACAAGTGGGGCATACTGTAGGCCTATTTTTTTTAATGTTTAATTAAGATACGACAAGGAAATCGAAGTTTTATGTGATTAATTCTTTAATGTAATGAATTGACGTTTATCTTAATAATTAAAAAAATAAAAGTTTACCCATAAGACTACTGAAACGTTTCTCAAAATAAAGAAAACGACTCTGCGTCGCTTCTTTGAAGGGGTCTCCTTAATAAAAGAATGATTTTGGTTTGTTTTACCCTTAACTCGTGTATCTTTTCACCACTCGCCTGGCTTAAAATTAAGATGAAATTGAACAACAATTGTTTGAAATAAAGATACATATAAACCAAAGTCAACCTCCTTTATATTCGATTTTGCTTGTTTTTAACATAACTAAAATTAGGGAAAAAAGCGGAGCTCAATAAGAGTATTTTAATGGTTTGGTTGAAAATTTTATTTTAGACTGTATTATTGTTTATTGCATTAAAAAATACTGGTCATATTTTTAAAATAAAGTTCATAATTAGCGAAACGAACTTTGCAATAACTGTATTTGGGATTTTATGATTCACGAGGCAAGTCTTCATGTTCTACAGTTAGTTTACATTAATTGCAGTTATTGTTTGCTAATTAATCTCCTTTGCACTATCTAAGAGCATATAAAAATTTATGGATATGTAGTCTGCTAAAGCCATTCAAATAGCTGATAATCTAGTGACAGAAAATGGAACAACTCAGAGAAAATGTATAAATAATGAATTTTAAAGACAAACGCAAATATCCAGTGTTCCTGAGGATGTCATTAGACGAAAGCGCTTGAGCACCATTCTGTGTTTCCTTTCCTTCGTGGTTTTATTCATATATATATAATATATATATATATATATACATACAGTACTATTTATTAAAAAAAAATGAGGGCTACATAACTGATAACATTTGTGAAGCTTATCAGTTGATTTATATGAACTATTTGTACTTCCCCATTTTATTATAAATGGCAACTAGTTTTAATCGCTTGATAAGTAATGAAATTTAATGTTGTCCTTTGTGGATCACACTCCAATAGAATAATTCCATCCGCTATAAACACAGTATGTAACCATTCCTGTACCCAAATCTAAATTTAATTTTAGTTTTGGCATTTTTAATGGTCGAAAATTTATCTGAAAATTTGGTATTTCAAAATTTAAAAATTTAGTAAGATCGAAGAAAAAGCCCAACATACTCACTCGTACAAATTTTTTAAACTGAAAATATGGAAATAGAATTATAATTGAAAATTCCCAGCGTTAACAGATTAGATATTAGATAGATTTTGGTCATATGATGAAGAGGACCTACAGCTTTATTTGGGATCTGAACCACGGGTTGTTACATCAACTGGACGCAGATGTGATAATAAAAACCCACTATAATAGAGAGTTTATTTCCACACTAGTTTCGATGCCCACTTGGCATCCTCTTTGACCTTTTGACCTTCACGTAGAAAAGTGAAGTTTCTTGCATTTATTATGGACGCAGATGACTGTTTTCCATCCAACTTACTAAACAGACCCAATGTAACCCAATTTAGTCGTGGATTAAGATTTTTAATTAATTAATTTCACAAATTTATCTTATAATTTAAAGAAAGTAAATAAAATTGACTTACGAATTTCATTTTCGAGTTTTAGACAATCTCAATATCGAGAGGAGGGAGCAGACTTTAAGCGCGAAGGCTTCTTCTAGTATGATGAGAACCATCCTTCGTTTTCTTTTAAATGGAGCGGTAACGATTCAAAAGGGATATTTTTTTAACATTTATTTTTAAGTTTATTTTTATTTGACCTTCGTACTTCCCATGGACGAACAAAAACGGAATTAAACGTGTTTGATATTTATTTACCGGAAGAAGACAAATACTTGAATAATACTACAACTCTCTCTCTCTCTCTCTCTCTCTCTCTCTCTCTCTCTCTCTCTCTCTATCAATTTAATTACAAGTATACTTATATTAATTTATTACATTTTCTAAGTACATATTATTTTTCAATATTATTAAAAATCATTCATGAGTAAATAGTTTAAATGAATAGTTACACGGATAGTAATTTATTATAAATAATAGTATCACGATAGTATTTAGAAAATTGCATATGTATTTTTTCCATATTTAATTACTTACACTTTACAAATATTTACAAATTTCATTACATTTCTCAACATGACTTCGGATGCAAACATCTGTTATTTAATTCAGTTTAAAATAAGACGCTCGACATAGATTAATTTCATATAGGATTACACACACACACACACTCCACATAAGCGAAGAACCGATTTTTTTTTTATCCATGTTCCTAAATAATTAATTAACGAAGCCTAATTTAACCTAACTCAACCTTAATGACATGGAAACGAGAAGAGCGCTGTAAGTGTTTCAGATGCAAATGAAAGCTCAAAGGTTGTTTGCTGTTAAATTGTTAAAAAGTGAGGTACTCGCTAATGTAGCCTAACCATAATCAAACTTTAAGTAACCTAACCTAGTGTAACATAACCTAATCAGGACTAACATATCTTTTTTCCGACAATAAAAGTGTGTCTAAATTTTTTTTATACACATTTTTTAATGTTCTTGAATGTGCTGAATTTAACTTAAAACACACACACACACACACACACACACACACACACACACACAATATATATATATATATATATATAGATAGATAGATAGATAGTGTATTGTTCGCAGTTATGGACCCAATAACTTCGTGGTCTTCTTAGGGAGGTTAATTTCATGATTTAAACGCAAGACGGTAAACTCTTAATCAACTCTTCGTGGCACTTGAATGAATCAAAGTGTATATTTACTTAAAATATATGGACAGTGTTCAGTGGCCACCATTTTCACGTGGAAAATAGAAACAAAATTCCAAGGCTAATAAATGAAAGAGAATGCGAATTAAACCTTTGATATTGTCCCTAAAATGAGAGAGAATTTATTTCAATCGTATGCGTCGTAGTCAGTGATGTAGTCGAGACCACCAAGTCCGAGACTGAGACCGAGATCGAGACCTGATCCTGTGAGACCAAGATCGAGACCGAGATCAGAGGTTCGAGATCGAGATCTACCTTCCGAGATCGAGACCCTTAAAATTCGAGACCGAGATCGAGATCGAGACCAAGCTCATGCCCTTTCAATTTGTTTTACACTACTATGAAAATTAGACTATGTTAAGTATATTAATAAACTAATAACTACTTACTCAGATGTAGTGTGTTGAATGCAAAAAGTGTAGCCTATAAATTAACAAATGAATATATATACACGTACTTTTTATTTATTTACTTCTTTTATATCTGTTACAGAAGGTTTAATGAACGTACCCACTACTCAGTTTGACTTGTGCATTTATTGAAAGCATGATAGGTGCTCATTACACTTAAGGAACATCAGCATGCTCAGAAGATCTGCTGAAGTTCGACTTCTGTGGGGCCTCATTATTATGCCTCCATGGCTAAATACACGCTCAAATGGAGCACTAGAGGCAGGCACTGTTAAAACAGTCATGGCAATATTGGCCAGTGATAGGAATTTATCCCTTTTCTGGTGCCAAAACTTTATTGGAGAGCAGTTGTCTAAAATATGAGATTCATCGATCTCTAAGAGGTACCGCCGCAACTGTTCCCTGCGGTTCAAAATCTTCCCAGTTTCAACGTTCTTCTGCTTGGACCGATAACTTTGATATTTTGCCATTAGTCTCGGAACTTTGGATTGACTCTGTTTTATTTCTTCATCGCTGCTGTGAGAATGAGCGCTGTCTCTCTGTATCTGCTCATTCTCCGTGCTTGAGTTTCCTGTATAGCATTTTTCCAACACCATTTCTATGAAAAATAAATTGACATATCGGTACTATAAACAGAAGCATGGCAATTAGCATAAGGTCTAAATAATATATGTTATAATGTTATAATGTTATAATGTTTCAGACCAACAAAGACCCTAGGATCCACTCATGGCTGGTCTACCTAACTGTGTTCGTGTATTGTGTATGTCCTCCGTGGTGGCGGAGGGGACCTACAATTTTACGTGAGTTCCGAACCACAAGAACATAAGAAATTTATGTAAAAACTGCCGGTAAATTGGCAACGACCAATTTTTACGAAACTAAATAATTATCAATTTAAAACTAATTAATTATCGATTTAAAATTAAAGATAGAATCTCTGATCCAGAGGATCAAGTCATAATAGACTACTATCCACAAATATGTTACACTCTATATCTATTTATAAAGGACATGCAATATATCGGATCCAAAGAATCCAGTCAATTTCATTACGGTATCCATCAAGTCACGGTCCATATCGATAGCGGACCAAGTCAAAATTTACAATCATATACATTACAATATATACACTTACGAGAAAAAGAGTAGGTGTGGCTGTAAAGACTGTACAGTAATGTAGAAATGTGTGTGCACCCATTTTGGGTCTCCCATTTAAAGGTGTTTGTGGGGCAAGTGAAGATCATGAGTTTTTCAATACCTCACAGTACTATGGGGGGCACCGCTCGGCAGAGGAATCTCTCTAAATGGGGTGTGTAAGGACAGAGAGTATCCCCTAACCCAAGACGCTACCTCCCTATATCCCACAACACTTGTGTTGAGCTGTGGGATCTATCCTCAGAAAGCCTTAATTTTACTACCTTAAACTATACCCTTTCTATCAACATATGCGTCTAATCGATTTTTAAACATGTTTATAGACGTGCTAGTAATTACTTCTACCGGCAAACTATTCCAGCTATTTACTATTCTATGCATAAAAAAGTTTTTCGCAACTGCTGTCTCGAACCTTCTACTTGTCAACTTACACCCGTTATTTCTAGTCCTATTATATTGAGATATTTCGAAAAAGCTATCTCTATCTACGTTATCGAACCCATTCATAATTTTGAAAACCTGGATTAGATCAACCCTTAACCTCCTGGTCTCGAGTTTTGTCAATTTTAACTCCTTAAGCCTATCCTCGTACGACTTTGACCTAAGCGACGGAATCATCTTAGTTGCTCGTCTTTGAACTCTTTCGATTTTGTCTATATCTTTGCGCATATACGGATTCCAAATTGGACCGCGTACTCCAAATGGGTCTAACTAATGATTTATAAATTGGAACTATAATATCGCGCGATTTGTACTCAAAATTTCGAGCTATAAAACCTAACACTTTGTTCGCCTTATTGACCGCTGCTGTACTTTGTTTCGCTACTTTTAAATCACCAGTGACTATAACTCCTAAATCTTTTTCCTGCTCTTCGCTTGTTAAATCTTTCCCTGACATACTATACGCAAATTTACCGTTACGCGAACCTATATGCAAAATTTTGCACTTATCAACGTAAATCTCATTTGCCATGTGACTGACCAATCAAAGATTTTATTCAGATCTTCCTGAATTTTACCTCTATCTTCGTCATTAATCGCCCTACCACCCAGCTTCGTGTCATCCGCAAACTTTGAAACTATACTGACTAGGCCGACATCTAAATCGTTAATATATATAAGAAAAAGCAAGGGGCCCAATACAGAACCCTGAGGAACGCCACTCGCTACATTAGCCCAGCACGACTCCGCTCCATCAACGACCACCCTCTGTTTCCTGCCTCGCAACCACTCTTCTAGCCAATTTATTACTACACCCCTGATTCCATGAGCCTTAGTTTTTTCAATGAGTCTTTTGTGCGGCACGGTGTCAAACGCTTTTTGAAAATCTAAATACACTACATCAACCGCCCGATGTCTATCGTAATCGTCAACCACGCTTTGGAAAAATTCTAAAAGATTAGTTAAGCAAGATTTGTTTCGCTTAAATCCGTGCTGCGTATTTCTAACAAGTTTATGGTATTCTAAGTGTTCGACTATACGATCCCTAATTATTGATTCCAAAAGCTTACGTTAAACTGATTGGCCTATAATTTCCCGCCGCACCTTTATCGCCTTTCTTAAAGATAGGTGTTACGTTTGCTAACTTGAAATTATCTGGTACGCACCTCTCAGAAATAGACGCATTAAAAATCTTTGTTAGCGGCACAACAATGCTATCTTTTAATTCTTTTAGTTGTATGGGATATATGGAATCCGGACCCGGTGATTTACGCGTTTTCATTTTATCAATATAGCGCATTACTTCCCCTTCACTAACGACAATATTATCCAAAATATTACCATTATCAAAAGGCATTATGTCTATGACCGTAGGGATATTCGTTACATCTTCTATAGTAAAAACTAACGTAAAAGATTCTTTAGCAAGGTAGCCATTTCCTTGTTTTCAGAGACTAGATCTCCATTTACATTTTTAATGGACCTAAGACACTTTTTACTGGATTCTATTATTGACGTATTGAAAGAATCGCTTGGGGTTTTCTTTACCGTCACGAGCTATGGAGATTTCAAATTCGCGTTGACTTTTTTATTACACTTTTAGCTTCACGCCTTAGAGATATGTAGTTGTTTCGTAACAACAGATTATCTTTATCGCACTTATATAGCCTATAAGCCCTATCTCTACTCTTTATAATGTCTCCTACTCTAGAAGTAAACCACAAGGGCTTGTTGTTTACTTTCGCACGCTTAATTTTGTACGGTACACATTCCTCATTTATAGTCCTAAATACCGTTACGAACGATTCCCACATTAGTTTTGCGTTGGAGTTCCCCATTACGTTTTCCCAATTGACGTGTGAAAATTTATTTCGAAATTTACTAAAGTCTGCGTGCTGGAAGTTAGGAATTTTAGTCGAGTTAGTTGGTTTCGAGTGACTTACTGAGAGGACAAACTCTACCATATTGTGATCGCTATTGCTCAACGGTTCTATTACTTGAAGATCAGTAATTAGCCTATCATCCGTAGTTATTACTAAATCTAAAATACTGTCCAACCTCGTAGGTTCCCCAACCTTTTGAATAAGAAAGCTATCCTCGAGAAAATTAACTAAACGATTACCTTCCGCGTCTCCCTGCATTGTATCGTAATTCACGTTGGCGCAATTAAAGTCACCCATAACTAAAGCCTGCTCACTACCGATTATTCTCTTTAGTTCACGATATAACGCTTCGTCCGTATCAGCTGTTTGATTTGGGGGCCTATATATAACCGCAACAAGAAGTTTGAAATCGTTCAATTTAAGTTCTGCTATAGTCGAATCTATCGGTTCTGGAATTGAGTGCTTTACTTCTATAACGTTCGCAATATTATCTTTGATATACAACATAACACCGCCTCCTCGCCTACCTATTCTGTTTTTAACAAAAAGTCTATAACCTTTAATTTGATACTCCCCTACAAAGTCACGTGTTTCAGTGCTAAGCCACGATTCATTTATCGCAATTAAATCATAGTCTTTACAAGCAATTAAAGAAAAAAATTCGTTTATTTTATTTCGTAGGCTACGAGCATTTAAGGATAGAACCTTCAAATTGTTTGTAATTGCGACACCTTCGCGAGCGCGGGGGAAATTTGTGGAATTTACGCTGGGACCGTTCGGTTACGGCAGCCTGAAAAGAAGAGACAGTATTATGAAATAGTCTTCCTAAACGCGCAGCTCCAACTTCATTAAGATGAAGTCCATCTTCGAGGAACAAGTCCCTCCTGCCGTAGAAACTGTTCCAAAAATTTGCAAAATGCACTCCTTCCTGTTGGCAAAGAGACTTTAGGTTATTGTTAATATAGGTCGCCTTGCTGTAGAAATCGCTTCGTTGGATAATTCGAGGAAGTATACCTGTTAAAACAATCTTATTAGTTTTCTCCTTTAATCGCTCTAATAAGTCCCTGTACCTAGCCAGCAGTTCTTCCGATCTAGAATTTAAAACGTTATTAGTACCGACATGAATAACATACGTTGTGTCCTCGGAGGTACTGTCTGTAAAATGGTCAACATTATTAGTTATATCCTCCACCCTTGCACCAGGGTAGCAGTAACGGCGCCTACGACGAGGGTTTTTCCCACAGAATTCCTCGAGCTGCCCTCGAACAATGGAATCACCAACGAGTCGTATTTCAACATCCACTCAGCCCAAAGAGTGGGCTATAATGAATTTTAATGATAAAAAATATACCGGTATAATGAATTCTGTGATAATTTTAAAAATTTATAATGAAATTATAACATACCTTTTATTTCCTCTTTAAGTTCTACTTTAATATCTTTATCAGTTCGTACTTCAATGTCCACCCACTGTAGACCAAACTGTGGGTCAAGTAATGTTGCAATTGGATAGATGCTATTGGCAAATGGCAAGGGAACTTCATCAGCACCGTCCTTTTCAGCCATCTTGCATGTGACGAATACCCCTTTAAAGCGACGACAATTCCTTCGGGCAGCTTGTCGATTAACTGCTTGCAGTGCCTGGTGGTTACTATTAATTTCATAAGATGGTTACGGAGGTCCAGTAGAGTAGGAATAACCATGCTGATCGTACAAGTCAAGTCTCCTGAAAACACAGATGTGTGATATATATATATATATATATATATATATATATTGTGTGTGTGTGTGTGTGTGGTGTGCACGAAGACACTGAGAAACAACATAGCTCATTAAATGAACCTAATCATAACAAGTAAACCATTTGAGTGACTTCTAAAATAGTAAAGATAGTAAATAAGTATGTTAAACAAAACTTTTCACCGCGCTGAAATTTCTTTGCTTTATCCTTTTCTTAGAAACGACCTATGATATATTGCATAATATTGGTATTTAGTATTTACCTTGGGTTATCAATGTTGCTTCTGCAAATGGAGCCAGTACTGAGCATAGTTCAGTCATAAAGCTCCATTCCCTGGAAGTAATTGCTGAAATATTGAAGTTCTTGAACTCTCCATCACAAATGTCGAAGAGCTTCTTAAAATATATACTTATATATAGTAGGCTATTCAAACTGATTCACCTGATTTCAAATGAGAATATTTTTTAATGTTACAAATACAGAGTGATTTGTGATACATCAACCAAAAGAAAAACTGTCCAAATTAATTTTGTCTCTCACCTCATAAATGCTCTATGTGACTTCCCCTAGTTACACGAGCAACGTCGACACGATAGTCGAATTCCTCCCATATTCGCTCCAGCATGTCCGTTGTCACTGACTCTACGGCAGTAACAATGCGAGTTCGGAGCTCATCCAAAGATGTGGGCAACGGTGGCACGTACACAGTATCCTTAACGTACCCCCAAAGGAAGAAGTCGCACGGTGTAAGATCCGGCGACCTAGGGGGCCGATTTACAGCTCGAAAACAGCAACACACAAAACGCCTTCTGCTGTGCGGACGCCATTTTCACACTGACTGTTTGTTGCTAGGCTAGGCCAGGGCGTGACTTTGGAGCCCTCTCGCAGTGATCTTGTAAAACTTCGAGATTTCCTCTTTCATGTGGTGTATGCCCAGTTGATGCACGGTTGATAGGTACGGAAGTATTCTCAGTTGAAATCGGATGAATCATTTTAAATAGCCCTGTATATAATATATATAATTCTCTATTTAGTGTTTCCATTTTCAATAAAATTAATCTGACGGGGGCGGGAGGGCAAAAAATTTTGTAACGCTACCCTAAAAAATCAAGCCCCCCCCACCCCCCGCAAGACAAATGTGGCAACTCAAAACAGGGTGACTGATTAGTGAATACCTAGAGTCCCTTACTTTTACAAACTTTCATAAACATTCTGAATTGTGTCTGTTCAACCAAGCCACCATCATGAGTATGCCAATAACATGTATTTTTCATTACGGTCTCGAGAGGTCTCGAAAGGTCTCGGGAGAAAAACCGAGACCGCGTCTGTCGAGACCGAGATCGAGATCTAAATAGCGGAGACCGAGATCGAGATCGAGATCTGCAAATTGGGTCTCGAGATCGGTCTCGAGACCGAGACCGATCTCGAGACCTACATCACTGGTCGTAGTCTTTTTTATAGTTCAACTTGACCAAAATAAGTTGTTCAAAAATTAAGTTGATAAAGGAAGGCAATTAGAGACTCAAGTGAACATTAAAGAAGTTAACCATGAAGAGAAAAATCAAGTTCAATAAAACATTGAAGCAGCAAGTGTTCACTGTGTCCTCCATTATATACCTCGTTAACCTCGTTGCTGTTCCGTGCGTTGTTCTCTCTTCACACGACGGTCAAGCTGGTGGCCGCCTCTAGGTCTGGCTTGGTGGAAGAGCGAGTTGCTTTCTTGCGCTCTCCACCGTACATAGCCAGGTAAACCCGCTCATCTGGTACCGTCCTGAGCCAGGCATCTAGTCTTCTCTTGAAACTTCAACTTTGACTCATGTAACGTTTCTGAGGTCCTTAGGAAGCTGGTTAAAAAGTCTTGGCCCTCTGCCTTTCCTATTTTCCAGTGTTGTTTGAATGGTAATTGGGTTTACTTTTAGGTTGGTACCAGTTTTTCGATCATTTTCCAAATGTACATTATGGTGTACCTCTCTTTTCTCTTTCCAGGGAGTACAGATTTAGTTTACGTAGTCTTTCCCAGTAGTTGAGTTCTTTGCAGCTATCAATCTTGGCTGTAAAATGTCTCTGAGTTTCTTCTAGTTCATTAGTTTCTTGCTTTTTATATGGGGACGTCAAAACTGAGCAGTATTAAAGTTTTGGTATAATCAGTGTTTTTAACAGGGGAATCATTACTGTCCTGTCCCTTCTTTTGAACGTTCTTAATACCTGTCCCGCGACTCTTTTTGCTTTATTTATCGCTATCTGATTTTGTGTTTCAAATTTCGCATCATCGGTCATTATTATCCCGAAGTCGACCGCTTTGGTGCTTCTCTGAAATTCCTGTTTATCTGGAGCATAATATGCAGTCTGTTTAAGTTCCTCTTTTCTACCATATCGCAAGAGCTGAAATTTCTCGGTGTTAAATGACATGTTTTTGTCTTCTGACCATTTGTATATTTTGTTTGTATCACTCTGCAAAGCCTCCACTTCATTTACATCGCTGATTTTTCTGCTGAACTTTGTATCGTCTGCAAAGATGTTACTATACTATTGCTGTTTACTCCGCTGTCTATGTCTGTTAGCATGATAATGAACAGGAGTGGGGCCAGTACTGTCCCTTGTGGTACTGAGCTGCGTACATCCGTACTGCGTGTATATATATATATATATATATATATATATATATATATATATATATACTATATATATATATATATATATATACAGGGTGTTCCATAAGTCCGGTCTTATAGGAAAATTTATTTTAAATTAAATTTACAAAAATAATACCTTAGAACTGAAACAAATGATCAGATTGGTGTCTTGTTTTGGGACCTTTTTTTCTGTTGCAGGTAGAATGACACGCAACGCCTCCGCCTTTTCTTCGGGAGTGTAACTCACTTTCATATTAACCATTGCGTGTTATTTTACCTGCAACAAAAAAAAAAGGTTCCAAAATAAGACGTCAATTTGAACATTTGTTTTACTCGTAATTCTAATGTATTATTTTGTAAATTTAATTTACAGTAAATTTTCCGAGAAGAGTTGACTTATGGGCTATTTTAGGCTATGTTTTTTCTGCCCCCCCCCCCCCCCCCCCCCCAATGCCCCCTCGTTATTTTTTGAAATGTTAGTCAAAGATAATTTTATTTAAAATATTTAGAATATAAATCTAAAAATGATCAAATACTGTATCTTATGATCGCATTACCTGTTACTGTTGAGGCTACTGTACTTTAATTATCTCATACTACTAAAACAAATTGGTACTTTACTACTAGTAAAAAGCTAAGTACAGTAATTACTGTACTGTTGCATATTGTGTATAATGTACAATATACAATTAATTTCCCTACGTACATTTTTTAATTGCCTATCAATAAATACTTTAATATAATCTATTACAGTTTCCTGAGATTTTGAATGTCATACTTTCCTGTCCCTAAATGTTACTAACTCTTAAAAAGAAATGTTGAACATACTGTACTGCATTAGATATCCTCAAGGGCAGTGTTTTTCAACTTGGGGAATTGCAGGCAGTGCTCAGGACGTTTCTGTACTTAGTAAAAAATTCAGCTTGCATGGAAAATCAAAGTTTTTTTCCAGAGAAAATTGCAAAATACGTAAAATCACAGAGACTACTTTTTTTTCAGTGAAAAACGCGCGTAGTGTTACAGTTTTACAGTTGAAATTCTTTCGAATGTCGTCATCATCTTAACTATTAATCTGTGTCTTTCAGGGACATACGTGTGCTGCTCCGTATTTGTTAATCTACTTATATTCTGTTGAATCTAGACTGAACACAAAGTAACACATTTAGTTTCGCTGAAAGTTAATAATAGTGGACAATTTTTTGTTCATTTAAAAAATAAAATTATCAATAAATTAAGTAGCCTTTTATGCTCTGAATAAGTGGTTTTTGTAAATAGAAATTGTAATAAATCTATAAATATTAATAGTTAAACAGGGGACTAGTTTTTGTAGGGTATAGACTCGTTAGATTTATATTGGGCGATTAATTATATTAGCCGAAATCTATATTTGGGCTCCAAATAAATCTAACCTAACCTAAACTAAGCTAATCTAACTTTAAAAAAAAACCCTTACATGAGGTTGTATGGGTACTTGTAGGTTATCTCCCCCCACCCCCCACCAATTTTGACAGAATATTTTCGTTAAAACTAACGAAAATATCACGACTTAACCTAACCAATTATCAAGGGCGTACAGTTGATCTATTAGTAAATAGTAAATACTATTCAGAAACAAACAATGTTATAATTAATATAGAACAACTGTACGCCCTTGATAACTGGTTAGGTTAAGTCGCGATATTTTCCTTAGTTTTAACGAAAATATCCTGTCAAATTGGTGGGGGAGAGATAACCTACAAATACCGTTGTATGCTCTGTTGGTTGATTTATTTGCAGCTCAATATGGATTTCGGCTACTAGAATTAATCACCCAAATATTTAAATATCCAATGACTATACGCTACACGAACTAGTCCCATGTTAAGCATGAGAAAGCAAAAATTTTAAGGTAATTACTCTAACCTAACCTACAAAAAACCACTTACATGTGGTTGTGTTTTGTATTGAAAGTCTAATCAGCATTTTATTTAAAAGAAAAAAATTCTCCACTGTTCTTAACCTTAGCTTATAATTCTTTGTTTTTATAACATTTATAACATTTTAGTGTCAATATCAGTGGTTCTCAACCTTCTCACTTTCGTTACCCAGAACCAAACTTCCAATGCCCTCGATTACCCCAGCTTTTATTAGTTCATAATTTTATATTACAAAGTTAAGAAACAGTATTATGGTGTATAATAAATGACAAACACACGAGATCGCCATGGAAGAGAAGAGAACCTACAAATCTTGACATACTTGCCAAAGAAATTAATTCCTTTTTTGTTGGGAAATCTCTTTTGCTTTTAAATCTAAGGCCAACAATTGAATGTTGAATCCTAAGTTCAATTAAAGAAAAGGCTGTTTTTTGTATTTAAAACATGTTTTATATTTTTATAACATATAAAAAGTAATTTATTGAAGTTATATTTTTATTTTCTATAAATACGGATTTCCTATTGGATAATATAAAAAACAAAAAAACAACAACGCGAAAACGAGTTTTTTTACAAAAAACAGCCAGGAAAAACCCCGTTTTACATGCAACTTTCTCTCTCTCTCTCTCTCTCTCTCTACATATATATATGTGTGTGTGTGTGTGTGTTGGCATTTGGCACTGAACGTTTGGTGCACTGCTGGTGTCTTTTCCTTCACAAGTAAGATGCGTTCCACAATGATTCATTCCATGAGCTATAATTATGATTTATATATATTAAATATTGTTATTAATAATTTGGAAATAATTATAAAAAAATGTAATTTTCTAAATAAATTATAAAGCGCTAAAAAATGACTTAAAAAAACACTTTACTGTAAAAACCTGGATTTTAAGTAAAAAACCGATAATTAATTAATTGGATTACAGATTGACCTTTAACCAACATTATTCTATAAAGAATAGAAAGAACGTCAAAGAATAAATACCTCAATCTTAAAATAATTACAGTAATAAATTCTTGAGGTTATAATAGAATATTATATATTATATATATATATATTATATATATATATATATATATATATATATATATAATATATATATATATATATATATATATATATATTAGGGTGTTTCATACCTATAGGGTAAAATAAATGGAGCTTGGAGTTTTAATCACACGTTTCTCCGTATTCTAAAGAACAAGAAAACACGTTTGTGCAGGTTTGAACCAGATCGCGCTGCATTTAGAGGTCCCCAACTTTGACGACTTTTTTGTCAGTTCATTTCTCGCCTGCCTGCAGTGAAGACAGTTTTCTTCGTCCTTGAGCGGTTCGTGTTGTATAGCCTATTGGACACTATGGAGGTAATTATATATGGCTACTATTATCCATTTTACTGTGGTATTGAAATTTATTATTATTTAATTTCTGTCATTTTACTGTGGTAGTGATATTTATTATTAATATTACATGAAATTAATTAGTTTGTTGCATATTGGACAACTAAGCTGGTAATTATTTATTACTAATTAATGTAATTTTACTGCGGTATTGAAATTTATTTAATTAATGAATTGTCAAAGAGAACGTAGTGTACACGTATCAGTTTTATAAATAAAGAAAAGCAGTAACTGGGACTCGAACCAGTGTCATAGCCGTTTGGCGGCATCGCTCAAGTCGGCGTACACAGCACGCTATCCACTCCCTAGATGGTGTAGTGGATAGCGTGCTGTGTACGCCGACTTGAGCGATGCCGCCAAACGGCTATGACACTGGTTCGAGTCCCAGTTACTGCTTTTCTTTATTTAATTAATGAAATTAATTACGATGTGAAATTATTTCTGTGGAATTATTTAGTTTGTTTTCTTTTCCAGGTGTCTACCAGAGCGAAAACAGAAGTGTTTTTTATTGGCCAGACGGATGCGAACATCACATCAAGTGGCCTTCCAACTCAGTTGCAAGTACTCAAAAAGTACTTTTACCACCAAAAGGAGCAAAAATTTGGACGTACTAAATGCCTGAACCTGTGCCTGGATGCCTGTCTCATATTTTGGGAGAGAGCGAGAATCCCCATGATGCGTCGAGATTCGGCCTTGAGGAAGATGGAATCCCTTCTCAAGGAATACGACCGGCTTGTGAAGCACAAGTCACATAAAGCAGAGTCCTTCCGAGTGAAGGAGGCGATGTTCAAGGAGGCAATAGCGAAGGAGATCATGGACATTGCTCATTCACAGGCTAAGGAAATGATGAAGAATTAGGAGGACATCCACTTTCTCGACATGCAGCGTGAAGATCCAAATTCCTGCAGCATGGGCCCTGTTGACATGAAGCTTCACTATAAGGAGATTAGGAAAAGGAAGAGGCTGGACAAGATTAAGGAACAACAGGAGACGGCCAGGAAGGAACAAGGAGCTGCAGAAGATACGGGGGCTTTAGTGATTTCAACTTCGTCAGAGACTGACTCAGATGTCGTTGACCCAACCGTGGAAGTTTTTCCATCCTCCTCCAAGGGAAATACCAAGAAGCGACGCAGGAATCTGATCTCACAGGATGTGACGACTACCTACGATCGGCTGAATATTTCGTACCGCGATTCAGCTATGTCGTACGCTGCAGCGGCTAAATCACTAGGTTTTGACTTGGATGAACTGTCCATTCTGCCAGTACCATGTACCGCACACGCAAGGCTCTCAGGAAGGTGGCTGCTGAAAGTTATCAATCCGACGAAGTTTGTCCTGGTCAGCCTCTTGTCTTGCATTGGGACGGTAAGCTCCTACCTGACAATGAGCAATGGAAGGAGAGCGTTGACCGGATCGCCGTCCTCGTCTCTGGCGACGGCAAGGAGAAGTTGCTCGGCGTTCCTAAGGTGACGTCCGGAACCGGCGAGAAGATAGCGCGAGTTTGCTTGGATTTGGTCAAGGAACACAGGATGGAAGAGCGCGTGCGGGGACTGTCTTTCGACACGACAGCGTCGAACACCGGGATTCATATCGGGGCCTGCGTCCTGATTGAGAAAGGTCTTGGCAGAGAACTCATGTACTTCCCCTGTCGGCATCACATCTATGAAGTCATCCTCAGCTCCGTCTTCAAGCGTGCATACGGCCCTTCAAGTGGCCCCGATATACCCGTTTTCAAGAGGTTTCAGGCACAATGGAAGTTCATCGACCGGTTGGACGTGCGGCCGTACGATTTTGCTCAAGTCAATGACTCTATGAGGGAACTGAGGGAGAAGTCAGTCCTGCTGGTGAGAGGGATGGTGAGCACGTCGCATCAGCGCGATGACTACAAGGAACTGCTACAGTTGGTTCTCATCTTCCCTCTCAGAGCCCCTGGCGCTTACCATCACGCTCGATGGATGGCGATAGCCATCTACTCCTTGAAAGTAATTCTACTGAAGAAGCAGTTCAAGATGTCGAGTCACGAGTTGGAAGCTCTGACAGCCGTAGGTCTCTTCGTGTCCCTCGTCTACATCCGAGGTTGGACTCGTGCTGCAACCTCAAGCAAGGCTGCCGCAGTTGATCTGGAATTTCTGCGTGACGCGGAAGCCTTTGTCATGTCGGGATATTCGTGTGTTAACGCTGCGCAAGAAGCCATGTCTCGACACCTATGGTACATCTCTGAGACTCTTATTGCCATGGCGTTCTTCGACGCAGATGTGGCAGATGAAGAAAAGGCTCAGATGGTCGTCAGTTTGGGTAAGCCCGCATCGAAAAAGGAACTCAAGCGACCCCAAGGAAGAACGTCAGGAATCTTGCCTCGAAACACCTGGCGGAGTTCGTGACAGGAAAGACGATGGCTTTCTTCCATGCATTCGACTTGGACACAGAATTCTTGAAAAAGCCAGTTGCCGAGTGGACTGAAGTAGAGGGCTTCAAGCAAGCAGCGGCAACTGTTAACAAAATCTCTGTCGTCAACGATCGGGCCGAAAGAGCCATCGCGCTCACCAAAGAGTTCAACTGTTCTCTGACGAAGAACGAAGAGCAGAAGCAGTATTTGCTCAAAACTGTGATGCAGCATAGGGCGAAATACCCGAATAAAACCAAGAAGGATTTCATGGACAAATGATTCGCAAGAAGTGGTTATGTTCTTTGTATCTTTGTGAAAATGTGTAGTGAAATGGTACTCGTTTGTTGAATAAAAATTCATTGACAGATTTTTGTTTAATTTTTTCCGTTTATGATCTGCCAGAGCATCAAACTGGGGACCTGTAAACTTTAAACTATTGAATTAATACTTCGGTTTATCAGTCTCCTCAGCAAATGGAACAAGGGGATCCATGTGGATTAAAATTTTTCCAAACTTTTAATTTATGAAACACCCTAATATATATACTTAGGAAGAAAAGTGTAGGTGTGGCTGTAAAGACTGTACAGTAATGTAGAAATGTGTGTGCACCCATTTTGGGTCTCCCATTTAAAGGTGTTTGTGGGGCAAGTGAAGATCATGAGTTTTTCAATACCTCACAGTACTATGGGGGGCACCGCTCGGCAGAGGAATCTCTTTAAATAGGGTGTGTAAGGACAGAGAGTATCCCTTAACCCAAGATGCTGCCTCCCTATATCCCACAACACTTGTGTTGAGCTGTGGGATCTATCACCACAAAGCCTTAATTTTACTATCTTAAACTATACCCAATCTATCAACATATGCGTCTAATCGATTTTTAAACATGTTTATAGACGTGCTACTAATTACTTCTACCGGCAAACTATTCCAGCTATTTACTATTCTATGCGTAAAAAAGTTTTTGGCAACTGCTGTCTCGAACCTTCGACTTGTCAACTTACACCCGTTATTTCTAGTCCTATTATATTGAGATATTTCGAAAAAGCTATCTCTATCTACGTTATCGAACCATTCATAATTTTGAAAACCTTGAATTAGATCACCCCTTAGCCTCCTAGTCTCGAGTGTAGTCAATTTTAATTCCTTAAGCTTATCCTCGTACGACTTTGGCCTAAGCGACGGAATCATCTTAGTTGCTCGTCTGTGAACTCTTTCGATTTTGTCTATATCTCTGCGCATATGCGGATTCCAAAATTGGATCGCGTACTCCAAATGGGGTCTAACTAATGATTTATAAAGAGGAACTATAATATCGCCCCATCAGCAGCCCAGCGTCTTAACCACTAGGCCACCTAGGATACCCATTTATCTACCACCACTTTCTTTATTGTGGATGGATGAAGAGCTGGGTTTTGCTGCGCGCCGGCTGCCGTCGGGTCTCGAACCCGGGGCCGATGGATTCGTAGTCAGCGACGCTAACCACTACACCACCGAGGTGTGTGTATATATATATATATATGAATTGTGAAATTCATCCCATATATATATATATATATAATGCACCCTATGAACTTAATAAATTAAATGACCCAAAACCGGAAATGAATTTTCACTCGTAAATGTTAACAAGAAAATAAACTAACATTACAAAAACAAGATTTGGATGCGTTAAATTAAAGATAATAACTGAGTTGTAACATTCATTCAGTGCATCGAATTTGTCTCCCAAAACCTTCAAATTATGGAATTGTAGAATAAAACCTTGTGGTGTAAAGTCATTAATTAAAGTGAATTTCTTCCTCTGCATTCTTTTTACTTTTCTTAACTTTTAAAGTCGTTACAAAGTCCTCAGACTTCCTATTTCCTTTTTCACTGTTTCCCCGATAGCGTAAAAAACCCGACCAAAGTTCATTTGTCCTCCTGGTTGACCTTCTCAAAAAATCTCACGCTGCCACCATTGACCTTGAATTCGTGTCCGGACACGCAATCCTCTACGCTTATTCATTTTCTTGGGAAGGTACCTTTCACTTCTATAAACCGCACGAGTACGTCAACTAAAAATAACTGCCTAGACTTTTCTTATAATCTATCTCCAGTTCTAATAACATATATATTATATTATATATATATATATATATATCGCAAAGAACGACGCTTGTATAGGAGACCTCCCGCGCAAGATGAGGAGGGAGAACGAACAAATTTCAAAATGAGGTAACCACCCGGGAATCGAACCCGGGATCTTCCGATTGCCGGTCAGATATGACAACCACTACACCATGGTCTTCACTCGATCAGAAGTCGTAATTCTCCTACATACGCGCAGAAACCAATGCCCGAGGGCACCTCCCGCATGCCGCACCAATATATACATTTTTTCATTTGTTCGTTTCTCCCTCCTTATCTTGCTCGGAATATCTCCTATACAAGCATCGTTCTTTACGTTATTTATACTGCGTGTTCTTTGCAGTTGAAAATGTATATATTGGTGGCGGCATGCGGGAGTGCCCCTCAGGGTATTGGTTTCTGGCTCGTATGTAGGAGAATTACGACTTCTGATCAGAGTGAGACCATGGTGTAGTGTTATCATATCTGACACGGCAATCGAAGATCCCGGTTCGATTCCCCGGGTGGTTACCTTCATTTTTTCATTTTGCGTTTCTCCCTCCTCATCTTGCGCGGTATGTCTCCTATACAAGGGTCGTTCTTTACGTTATTTATACTGCGTGTTCTTGCAGTTGAAAATGTGTATATATATATTATATATATATATACATTTTAACTGCAAACACGCAGTATATTTAACGTAAAGAACGACGCTTGTATAGGAGAGAGAGAGAGAGAGAGAGAGGAGAGAGAAGAGAGAGAGAGAGTTGCATGTAAAACAGGGTTTTTCCTCGCTGTTTTTTGTAAAAAACACGTTTTCGCGTTGTTGTTTTTCTGTTTTTAGATTATCGAATAGGAAATCCGTATTTATAGAAAATAAAATTATAACTTCAATAAATTACTTTTTATATGTTCTAAAAATATAAAACATGTTTTAAATACAAAAAACAGCCTTTTCTTTAATTGAACTTAGGATTCAACATTCAATTGTTGGCCTTAGATTTAAAAACAAGAGAGATTTCCCAACAAAAAAGGAATTCATTTCTTTGGCAAGTATGTCAAGATTTGTAGGTTCTCTTCTCTTCCATGGCGATCTCGTGTGTTTGTCATTTATTATACACCACGATACTGTTTGTTAACTTTGTAATATAAAATTATGAACTAATAAAAGCTGGGGTAATCGAGGGCATTGGAAGTTTGGTTCTGGGTAACGAAAGTGAGAAGGTTGAGAAGCACTGATATTGACACTAAAATGTTATAAATGTTATAAAAACAAAGAACTATAAGCTAAGGTTAAGAACAGTGGAGAATTTTTTTCTTTTAGATAAAATGCTGATTAAACTTTCAATACAACACACAACCACATGTAAGTGGTTTTTTGTAGGTTAGGTTAGAGTAATTACCTTAAAATTTTTGCTTCCTCATGCTAAACATGGGACTAGTTCGTGTGGCGTATAGTCAATAGATATTTAAAAATTTGGGTGATTAATTCCAGTAGCCGAAATCCATATTGAGCTGCAAATAAATCAACCAACAGAGCATACAACCTCATGTAAGTGAGGTTTTTGAAAGTTAGATTAGCTTCGTTTAGGTTAGGTTAGATTTATATGGAGCCCAAATATAGATTTCGGCTAATATAATTAACCGCCCAAATATCTAAAATCTAACGAGTCTATACCCTACAAAAACTAGTCCCCTGTTTAACTATTAATATTTATAGATTTATTTACAATTTCTATTTACAAAAACCACTTATTCAGAGCATAAAAGGCTACTTGAAATTTATTGATCATTTTATTTTTTTTAAATTGAACAAAAAATTGTCTACTTTATTAACCTTTAGCGAAACTAAATGTGTTACTTTGTGTTTAGTCTAGACTCAACAGAATATAAGTAGATTAAAAAATACGGAGCAGGCACACGTATGTCCCTGAAAGACACAGATTAATAGTTAAGATGATAACGACATTCGAAAGATAATTTCAAATGTAAAACTGTAACACTACGCGCGTTTTTCACTGAAAAAAAGTAGTCTCTGTGATTTTACGTATTTTGCAATTTTCTCTGGAAAAATAAACTTTGATTTTCCATGCAAGCTGAATTTTTTACTAAGTATAGGAACCCCTTGAGCACTGCCTGCAATCCCCAAGTTGAAAAACACTGTCCTTGAGGATATCTAATACAGTACAGTATGTTCAACATTTCTTTTTAACAGTTAGTAACATTTAGGGACAGGAAAGTATGACATTCAAAATCTCAGGAAACTGTAATAGATTATATTAAAGTATTTAAAGTATTTATTGATAGGCAATTAAAAAATGTACGTAGGGAAATTAATTGTATATTGTACATTATACACAATATGCAACAGTACAGTAATTACTGTACTTAGCTTTTTACTAGTAGTAAAGTACCAATTTGTAACAGGTAATGCGATCATAAGATACAGTATTTGATCATTTTTAGATTTATATTCTAAATATTTTAAATAAAATTATCTTTGACTAACATTTCAAAAATAACGTGGGGGCATTTTGGGAGGGGGGGGGGCAGAAAAAACATAGCCTAAAATAGCCCATAAGTCAACTCTTCTCGGAAAATTTATTGTAAATTAAATTTACAAAATAATACATAAGAATTACGAGTAAAACAAATGTTCAAATTGACGTCTTATTTGGAACCTTTTTTTTTGTTGCAGGTAAAATAACACGCAATGGTTAATATGAAAGTGAGTTACACTCCCGAAGAAAAGGCGGAGGCGTTGCGTGTCATTCTACCTGCAACAGAAAAAAAGGTCCCAAACAAGACACCAATCTGATCATTTGTTTCAGTTCTAAAGTATTATTTTTGTAAATTTAATTTAAAATAAATTTTCTTATAAGACCGGACTTATGGAACACCCTGTATATATATATATATATATATATATATATATATATATATAATATATATATATTATATATATATACGCAGTACGGAAGTACGCAGCTCAGTACCACAAGGGACAGTACTGGCCCCACTCCTGTTCATTATCATGCTAACAGACATAGACAGTGGAGTAAACAGCAATAGTATAGTAACATCTTTGCAGACGATACAAAGTTCAGCAGAAAAATCAGCGATGTAAATGAAGTGGAGGCTTTGCAGAGGGATACAAACAAAATATTCAAATGGTCAGAAGACAAAAACATGTCATTTAACACCGAGAAATTTCAGCTCTTGCGATATGGTAGAAAAGAGGAACTTAAACAGACTGCATATTATGCTCCAGATAAACAGGAATTTCAGAGAAGCACCAAAGCGGTCGACTTCGGAATAATAATGACCGATGATGCGAAATTCGAAACACAAAATCAGATAGCGATAAATAAAGCAAAAAGAGTCGCGGGACAGGTATTAAGAACGTTCAAAAGAAGGGACAGGACAGTAATGATTCCCCTGTTAAAAACACTGATTATACCAAAGCTTTAATACTGCTCAGTTTTGACGTCCCCATATAAAAAGCAAGAAACTAATGAACTAGAAGAAACTCAGAGACATTTTACAGCCAAGATTGATAGCTGCAAAGAACTCAACTACTGGGAAAGACTACGTAAACTAAATCTGTACTCCCTGGAAAGAAGAAAAGAGAGGTACACCATAATGTACATTTGGAAAATGATCGAAAAACTGGTACCAAACCTAAAAGTAAACCCAATTACCATTCAAACAACACTGGAAAATAGGAAAGGCAGAGGGCCAAGACTTTTTAACCAGCTTCCTAAGGACCTCAGAAACGTTACATGAGTCAAAGTTGAAGTCTTCAAGAGAAGACTAGATGCCTGGCTCAGGACGGTACCAGATGAGACGGGTGTACCTGGCTATGTACGGTGGAGAGCGCAAGAAAGCAACTCGCTCTTCCACCAAGCCAGACCTAGAGGCGGGGCCACCAGCTTGACCTTCGTGTGAAGAGAGAACAACGCACGGAACAGCAACGAGGTTAACGAGGTATATAATGGAGGACACAGTGAACACTTGCTGCTTCAATGTTTTATTGAACTTGATTTTTCTCTTCATGGTTAACTTCTTTAATGTTCACTTGAGTCTCTAATTGCCTTCCTTTATCAACTTTATTTTTGAACAACTTATTTTGGTCAAGTTGAACTATAAAAAAGACTACGACCAGTGATGTAGGTCTCGAGATCGGTCTCGGTCTCGAGACCGATCTCGAGACCCAATTTGCAGATCTCGATCTCGATCTCGGTCTCCGCTATTTAGATCTCGATCTCGGTCTCGACAGACGCGTCTCGGTTTTTTTCCCCGAGACCTTTCGAGATCTCTCGAGACCGTAATGAAAAATACATGTTATTGGCATACTCATGATGGTGGCTTGGTTGAACAGACACAATTCAGAATGTTTATGAAAGTTTGTAAAAGTAAGGGACTCTAGGTATTCACTAATCAGTCACCCTGTTTTGAGTTGCCACATTTGTCTTGCTGGGGGGGGGGCCTGCAAAATTTTTTGACCCCCCCCCACCCCCGTCAGATTAATTTTTATTGAAATGGAAACACTAAATAGAGAATTATATATATTATATACAGGGCTATTTAAAATGATTCATCCGATTTCAACTGAGAATACTTCCGTACCTATCAACCGTGCATCAACTGGGCATACATCACATGAAAGAGGAAATCTCTGTGTTTTACAAGATCACTGCGAGAGGGCTCCAAAGTCACGCCGTGGCCTAGCCTAGCAACAAACATTCAGTGTGAAAATGGCGTCCGCACAGCAGAAGGCGTTTTGTGTGTTGCAGTTTTCGAGCTGTAAATCGGCCCCCTAGGTCGCCGGATCTTACACCGTGCGACTTCTTCCTTTGGGGGTACGTTAAGGATACTGTGTACGTGCCACCGTTGCCCACATCTTTGGATGAGCTCCGAACTCGCATTGTTACTGCCGTAGAGTCAGTGACAACGGACATGCTGGAGCGAGTATGGGAGGAATTCGACTATCGTGTCGACATTGCTCGTGTAACTAGGGGAAGTCCATAGAGCATTTATGAGGTGAGAGACAAATTAATTTGGACAGTTTTTCTTTTGGTTGATGTATCACAAATCACTCTGTATTTGTAACATTAAAAAATATTCTCATTTGAAATCAGGTGAATCAGTTTAAATAGCCTACTATATATAAGTATATATTTTAAGAAGCTCTTCGACATTTGTGATGGAGAGTTCAAGAACTTCAATATTTCAGCAATTACTTCCAGGGAATGGAGCTTTATGACTGAACTATGCTCAGTACTGGCTCCATTTGCAGAAGCAACATTGATAACCCAAGGTAAATACTAAATACCAATATTATGCAATATATCATAGGTCGTTTCTAAGAAAAGGATAAAGCAAAGAAATTTCAGCGCGGTGAAAAGTTTTGTTTAACATACTTATTTACTATCTTTACTATTTTAGAAGTCACTCAAATGGTTTACTTGTTATGATTAGGTTCATTAATGAGCTATGTTGTTTCTCAGTGTCTTCGTGCACACACACCACACATATATATATATATATATATATAATATATTATATATATATATATATATATATATATATATATATATATATATATATATATCACATGTCCTGTGTTTTCAGGAGACTTGACTTGTACGATCAGCATGGTTATTCCTACTCTACTGGACCTCCGTAACCATCTTATGAAATTAAAGTAACCACCAGGCACTGCAAGCAGTTAATCGACAAGCTGCCCGAAGGAATTATCGTCGCTTTAAAGGGGTATTCGTCACATGCAAGATGGCTGAAAAGGACGGTACTGATGAAGTTCCCTTGCCATTTGCCAATAGCATCTATCCAATTGCAACATTACTTGACCCAGTTTGGTCTACAGTGGGTGGACATTGAAGTACGAACTGATAAAGATATTAAAGTAGAACTTAAAGAGGAAATAAAGGTATGTTATAATTTCATTATAAATTTTTAAAATTATCACAGAATTCATTATACCGGTATATTTTTTATCATTAAAATTCATTATAGCCCACTCTTTGGGCTGAGTGGATGTTGAATTAATGTCATATATATATATATATATATATATATATATATATATATATATATATATATATATTATATATTATTTAGACCTTATGCTAATTGCCATGCTTCTGTTTATAGTACCGATATGTCAATTTTATTTCATAGAAATGGTGTTGGAAAAATGCTATACAGGAAACTCAAGCACGGAGAATGAGCAGATACAGAGAGACAGCGCTCATTCTCACAGCAGCGATGAAGAAATAAAACAGAGTCAATCCAAAGTTCCGAGACTAATGGCAAAATATCAAAGTTATCGGTCCAAGCAGAAGAACGTTGAAACTGGGAAGATTTTGAACCGCAGGGAACAGTTGCGGCGGTACCTCTTAGAGATCGATGAATCTCATATTTTAGACAACTGCTCTCCAATAAAGTTTTGGCACCAGAAAAGGGATAAATTCCTATCACTGGCCAATATTGCCATGACTGTTTTAACAGTGCCTGCCTCTAGTGCTCCATTTGAGCGTGTATTTAGCCATGGAGCATAATAATGAGGCCCACAGAAGTCGAACTTCAGCAGATCTTCTGAGCATGCTGATGTTCCTTAAGTGTAATGAGCACCTATCATGCTTTCAATAAATGCACAAGTCAAACTGAGTAGTGGGTACGTTCATTAAACCTTCTGTAACAGATATAAGAAGTAATAAATAAAAAGTACGTATATATATATATATTCATTTGTTAATTTATAGGCTACACTTTTTGCATTCAACACACTACATCTGAGTAAGTAGTTTAGTTTATTAATATACTTAACATAGTCTAATTTCCATAGTATGTAAAACAAATTGAAAGGGCATGAGCTTGGTCTCGATCTCGATCTCGGTCTCGAATTTTAAGGGTCTCGATCTCGGAAGGTAGATCTCGATCTCGAACCTTTGATCTCGGTCTCGATCTTGGTCTCACAGGATCAGGTCTCGATCTCGGTCTCAGTCTCGGACTTGGTGGTCTCGACTACATCACTGACTACGACGCATACGATTGAAATAAATTCTCTCTCATTTTAGGGACAATATCAAAGGTTTAATTCGCATTCTCTTTCATTTATTAGCCTTGGAATTTTGTTTCTGTTTTCCACGTGAAAATGGTGGCCACTGAACACTGTACATATATTTTAAGTAAATATACACTTTGATTCATTCAAGTGCCACGAAGAGTTGGTTAAGAGTTTACCGTCTTGCGTTTAAATCATGAAATTAACCTCCCTAAGAAGACCACGAAGTTATTGGGTCCATAACTGCGAACAATACACTATATATATATATATAATATATATATATATATATATAATATATATATATATATATATATATATATATATATACAGGGTGAGTCAAAAGTAGCGCCCGATTTCTGTTTTTTTGGCTGCAATTGTGCATCGATCACGAGGGAGGGCACTTTGAAAATTGCAAGTAAAACAGCTTGGTACAGTTTCCGTAATAATTTTCCCCCGAATAAATGTTAGATAAACATGTCATTCATTTATTTCTACATTCTTGTACACTGTAATACAAATGGCAAACAAACAATCAACTGACAGAAATCGGGCGCTACTTTTGACTCACCCTGTATATATATGTGTGTGTGTGTGTGTGTGTGTGTGTGTGTGTTTTAAGTTAAAATTCAGCAACATTCAAGAACATTAAAAAATGTGTATAACAAAAATTTAGACACACTTTTATTGTCGGAAAAAAGATATGTTAGTCCTGATTAGGTTATGTTACACTAGGTTAGGTTACTTAAAGTTTGATTATGGTTAGGCTACATTAGCGAGTACCTAACTTTTTAACAATTTAACAGCAAACAACCTTTGAGCTTTCATTTGCATCTGAAACACTTACAGCGCTCTTCTCGTTTCCATGTCATTAAGGTTGAGTTAGGTTAAATTAGGCTTCGTTAATTAATTATTTAGGAACATGGATAAAAAAAAAATCGGTTCTTCGCTTATGTGGAGTGTGTGTGTGTGTGTGTGTGTAATCCTATATAAAATTAACCTATGTCGAGCGTCTTATTTTAAACTGAATTAAATAACAGATATGTTTGCATCCCAAGTCATGTTGAGAAATGTAATGAAATTTGTAAATATTTGTAAAGTGTAAGTAATTAAATATGGAAAAAATACATATGCAATTTTCTAAATACTATCGTGATACTATTATTTATAATAAATTACTATCCGCGTAACTATTCATTTAAACTATTTACTCATGAATGATTTTTAATAATATTGAAAAATAATATGTACTTAGAAAATGTAATAAATTAATATAACTATACTTGTAATTAAATTGATAGAGAGAGAGAGAGAGAGAGAGAGAGAGAGAGAGAGAGAGAGAGAGAGATTGTACTATTATTCAGGTATGTGTCTTCTTCCGGTAAATAAATATCAAACACGTTTAATTCCGTTTTTGGTCGCCCATGGGAAGTACGAAGGTCAAATAAAAATAAATTTAAAAATAAATTAAAAAAAAATATCCCTTTTGAATCGTCGCCGCTCCATATAAAAGAAAACGAAGGATGGTTCTCATCATACTGGAATAAGCCTTCGCGCTTAAAGTCTGTTCCCTCCTCTCGATATTGAGATTGTCTAAAACTCGAAAATGAAATTCGTAAGTCAATTTTATTTACTTTGTTTAAATTATAAGATAAATTTGTGAAATTAATTAATTATTAATCCACGACTAAATTGGGCTACAGTAATTGTCGTACATACTGTATCACATTCAATGTATAAATATAACGTACTGAAATAAATTTAGTCACAAGAGAGTAAACACTATTTATAACTACGTATGCCACTATATAGTTACTAATTACTACATTACTCAAGTCCAACTCGGGGCCCGACGTGCGTTGCATGAGTATACCTCTAGATATAAGTCCTCCCTAGGTGTTAATGTTTAATTCTAGTGAAAAATGGATGTAATAATCTCGTGATAGGCAATTGGTTTCAATTATAGCAATTTGAAAAATAAGAGGAAGAAATAAAAAATGATGAAACTTCATATGTATTCAATAAGTTTATTCAAATGAAAATTTATTCAATTGCATTTTATAAATAATTAAATATTAATTTTAAAATGAGAACTTAGAAAAGTATCGGCAGTATCGGTCGATACCGATACCGATACTCTAAAAACAGGCCGATACTGCCGATACTGATACATCGGTACATCCATATATATATATATATATATATATATGTGTGTGTGTGTGTGTGCGTGTATGTGTTTCTAAAAAAAGCATAATACGTACGTTTCAAGAGGGAGAAGCCCTCCCACCCAAAAGTCCCTCAAGTGGCCAATATAGACCATATTTTAAGGTCTCTTTCGATACTAATGTATAAAAATAAGATACAAACAAAAAATAATAAAAATGATAATAATAATAATAGTTTCATTGTATACAAAGGTAAAAAATACGTATACATTTATATTCACCAGAAATTGACAACTTTTTCCCATACGTGAAGCGGCGGGGTGGGGGAGAGGTTCTGAGAGATAAAGACGATTTCGAGGTGGGTGGATTACCGGGATTAAAAAAGTTTGTAATTTTCTTCTGGAGTATTGTGGAGACTGTATCTTTCATAAAGGATTTTGAGATTAAAAAGAAAAAAAACAAAGCGCAAAGGAGAGGTTCTTTTCTTCATCATAATCAGTGGTTCACAACCTTTTTGAAGCGATGGTTGATTCGAATAATTCATGACCCACCTCCCATATTGATAAGCTGGTATCATCATGTTTATATAAGGTTTAATAAGCAAATTTTTATTAACATTTATTAACATGATGCTAAAAGACAAGCAAGTGGGCCATGGCCCACCGGTTGGGAACCAGTGATCATAACCGTTAAGGAATATCAATTCCAGTTTATAAAAGTCCTTCAGAAGTAATTTCATCTTTCATTTCATTAATTAATATTTTAATTGCGTTTGTTTTCAGACGTCCGCCATTTTGCTTCTGTTTCTGGGATGCCTTCTTCTTTCCCATTCTGAGGCAGCACCCAAACCTGGCTTCTTCGGCCCTGGAGGCTACGGCGGCTACGGAGGTCATGGAGGTCATGGTGGATATGGCCATAGCCACGGACATTATGGTGGACATGGCCACGGACACTATGGAGGAAATAGCCACGGACATTATGGAGGATATAGCCACTACTATTGAAGAATTTCGAGCACAGTTTGTAAGAAAAAGAAAAGAAAATAACAATTACGATCTATGAGATCTTAAAATTAAATTTATTTAATATTATATTTAGATTTAAGATAGTATATTTCTCATTTCTTTAAATAAAAGTTTTTAAATAAGTATTTTTCATTTCGTTTTTAATACTGTTTTAACGACGAACACAATCAGGATCAAATAAAGATAATCCCTCCCAACAGAAAAGGGAGGGACTATCTTTACTTGATCATTTTTTGGGAGGGATCATCTTTACTTGGTAAAGTTGGTAAAGTTTGGTTGGTTGGTTTAGTTCTAAAATTAATTTACAGTCGTGAGGTAAAATTTGGTTAATTAGTCTTTTTCCACCCCTCTTAATTTTTATCCAATAAATTGTAATAAATGAATTGGATCAAGTAAAGATAAGCACCCCAACCTTTTTTAGTTAGCTTTGTAAGGCTAACTAACGAAAATATCACGACTTAACCTAACCAACCGTTAGGTCAACTGTACGCCCTTGACGATTGGTTAGGTTAGGTCGTGATATTTTCGTTAGTTAGCCTTATAAAGCTAACTAAAAAAGGTTGGGGGTGCTTATCTTTACTTGGTCATTTTTGGGAGGGATTTGCTTTACTAGTGTGACCTGGGAGGGGTTATCTTTACTTGATCCCACAATCAAAATAAGAGTTTCTAAAGTTCCGATATTTAAGAAACTTTAGTTGCTTTCACGAGCGATTACAAAGGACACAAACAACAACAGACCAGCTGGTTCCTACGAAGCTGTCTGTTTAAAAGGAAGGTTAAAAGATGTAAGAAAACTTAAAGAAGAGTGAAAGTATTAAAACAAAGCAAAGAAGAGAGGTTGAAAGGAAGGAAAGAAATTTAAAGATAAAGTGAAAATTATAAAGTAAAGAGGAAGGAGTGAAAATTCTATAATACTTCTACGCACTGACAAATTCTTCTAATTGTTATAATGTTATAATGTTATAATGTTTCAGACAAACAAAGACCCTAGGATCCATTCATGGCTGGTCTACCTAACTGTGTTCGTAATTGTGTATGTCCTCCGTAGTGGCGGAGGGGACCTACAATTTTACGTGGGTTCCGAACCACAAGAACATAAGAAATTTATGTAAAATTGCCTGGACATTGGCAACGACCAATTTTTACAAAACTAAATAATTATCAATTTAAAACTAATTAATTATCGATTTAAAACTAAAGATAGAATCTCTGGATCCAGAGGATCAAGTCATAATAGACTACTATCCACAAATATGTTACACTCTATATCTATTTATAACCGACATGCAAATATATCAGATCCAAAGAATCCAGTCAATTTCATTACGGTATCCATCAATACAGTACCTTGCCAACCAAAAATAAGTCACGGTCCATATCGATTGCGGACCAAGTCAAAATTTACACCATATACATTACAATATATATACTTAGGAGGAAAAGTGTAGGTGTGGCTGTAAAGACTGTACAGTAATGTAGAAATGTGTGTGCACCCATTTTGGGTCTCCCATTTAAAGGTGTTTGTGGGGCAAGTGAAGATCATGAGTTTTTCAATACCTCACAGTACTATGGGGGGCACCGCTCGGCAGAGGAATCTCTTTAAATGGGGTGTGTAAGGACAGAGAGTATCCCCTAACCCAAGATGCTGCCTCCCTATATCCCACAACACTTGTGTTGAGCTGTGGGATCTATCACCACAAAGCCTTAATTTTACTACCTTAAACTATACCCAATCTATCAACATATGCGTCTAATCGATTTTTAAACATGTTTATAGACGTGCTACTAATTACTTCTACCGGCAAACTATTCCAGCTATTTACTATTCTATGCGTAAAAAAGTTTTTGGCAACTGCTGTCTCGAACCTTCTACTTGTCAACTTACACCCGTTATTTCTAGTCCTATTATATTGAGATATTTCGAAAAAGCTATCTCTATCTACGTTATCGAACCCATTCATAATTTTGAAAACCTGGATTAGATCACCCCTTAGCCTCCTAGTCTCGAGTGTAGTCAATTTTAACTCCTTAAGCCTATCCTCGTACGACTTTGACCTAAGCGACGGAATCATCTTAGTTGCTCGTCTTTGAACTCTTTCGATTTTGTCTATATCTTTGCGCATATGCGGATTCCAAAATTGGACCGCGTACTCCAAATGGGGTCTAACTAATGATTTATAAAGAGGAACTATAATATCGCGCGATTTGTACTCAAAATTTCGAGCTATAAAACCTAACACTTTGTTCGCCTTATTGACCGCTGCTGTACTTTGTTTCGCTACTTTTAAATCACCAGTGACTATAACTCCTAAATCTTTTTCCTGCTCTACGCTTGTTAAATCTTTCCCTGACATACTATACGCAAAATTACCGTTACGCGAACCTATATGCAAAATTTTGCACTTATCAACGTTAAATCTCATTTGCCATGTGACTGACCAATCAACGATTTTATTCAGATCTTCCTGGATTTTACCTCTATCTTCGTCATTAATCGCCCTACCACCCAGCTTCGTGTCATCCGCAAACTTTGAAACTGACTGACTAAGCGACCCATGAACCCTGAGGAACGCCACTCGCTACATTAGCCCAACACGACTCCGCTCCATCAACGACCACCCTCTGTTTCCTACCTCGCAACCACTCTTCTAGCCAATTTATTACTACACCCCTGATTCCATGAGCCTTAGTTTTTTCAATGAGTCTTTTGTGCGGCACGGTGTCAAACGCTTTTTGAAAATCTAAATACACTACATCAACCGCCCGATGTCTATCGTAAACGTCAACCACGCTTTGGAAAAATTCTAAAAGATTAGTTAAGCAAGATTTGTTTCGCCTAAAACCGTGCTGCGTATTTCTAACTAGTTTATGCAATTCTAAGTGTTCGACTATACGATCCCTAATTATTGATTCCAGTAGCTTACCTACAACAGACGTTAAACTGATTGGCCTATAATTTCCCGCCGCACCTTTATCGCCTTTCTTAAAGATAGGTGTTACGTTTGCTAACTTGAAATTATCTGGTACGCACCCTCAGAAATAGACGCATTAAAAATCTTTGTTAGCGGCACAACAATGCTATCTTTTAATTCTTTTAGTTGTATGGGATATATGGAATCCGGCCCCGGTGATTTACGCGTTTTCATTTTATCAATATAGCGCATTACCTCCCCTTCACTAACCACAATATTATCCAAAATATTACCATTATCAAAAGGTATTATGTCTATGACCGTAGGGATATTCGTTACATCTTCTATAGTAAAAACTGACGTAAAAAATTCGTTTAGCAAGGTAGCCATTTCCTTGTTTTCAGAAACTAGATCTCCGTTAACATTTTTCAACGGCCCCAAGACACTTTTTACTGGATTTCTATTGTTGACGTATTGAAAGAATCGCTTGGGGTTTTCTTTACCGTCACGAGCTATGGAGATTTCAAATTCGCGCTTGGACTTTTTTATTACACTTTTCGCTTCACGCCTTAGAGATATGTAGTTGTTTCGTAACCACAAATTGTCTTTATCGCACTTATGTAGCCTATAAGCCCTATCTCTACTCTTTATAATGTCTCCTACTCTAGAAGTAAACCACAAGGGCTTGTTGTTTACTTTCGCACGCTTAATTTTGTACGGTACACATTCCTCATTTATAGTCCTAAATACTGTTTCGAACGATTCCCACATTAGTTTTGCGTTGGAGTTCCCCATTACGTTTTCCCAATTGACGTGTGACAATTTATTTCGAAATTTACTAAAGTCTGCGTGCTGGAAGTTAGGAATTTTAGTCGAGTTAGCTGGTTTCGAGTGACTTACTGAGAGGACAAACTCTACCATATTGTGATCGCTATTGCTTAACGGTTCTATTACTTGAAGATCAGTAATTAGCCTATCATCCGTAGTTATTACTAAATCTAAAATACTGTCCAACCTCGTAGGTTCCCCAACCTTTTGAATAAGAAAGCTATCCTCGAGAAAATTAACTAAACGATTACCTTCCGCGTCTCCCTGCATTGTATCGTAATTCACGTTGGCGCAATTAAAGTCACCCATAACTAAAGCCTGCTCACTGATTATTCTCTTTAGTTCACGATATAACGCTTCGTCCGTATCAGCTGTTTGATTAGGGGGCCTATATATAACCGCAACAAAGTTTGAAATCGTTCAATTTAAGTTCTGCTATAGTCGAATCTATCGGTTCTGGAATTGTGTGCTTTACTTCTATAACGTTCGCAATATTATCTTTGATATACAACATAACACCGCCTCCTCGCCTACCTATTCTGTTTTTAACAAAAAGTCTATAACCTTTAATTTGATACTCCCCTACAAAGTCACGAGTTCAGTGCTAAGCCACGATTCATTTATCGCAATTATATCATAGTCTTTACAAGCAATTAAAGAAAAAAATTCGTTTCTTTTATTTCGTAGGCTACGAGCATTTAAGGATAGAACCTTCAAATTGTTTGTAATTGCGACACCTTCGCGAGCGCAGGGGAAATTTGTGGAATTTACGCTGGGACCGTTCGAGTTACGGCAGCCTGAAAAGAAGAGACAGTATTATGAAATAGTCTTCCTAAACGCGCAGCTCCAACGTCATTAAGATGAAGTCCATCTCCGAGGAACAAGTCCCTCCTGCCGTAGAAACTGTTCCAAAAATTCGCAAAATGCACTCCTTCCTGTTGGCAAAGAGACTTTAGGTTATTGTTAATATAGGTCGCCTTGCTGTAGAAATCGTTACGTTGGATAATTCGAGGAAGTATACCTGTTAAAACAATCTTATTAGTTTTTTCCTTTAATCGCTCTAGTAAGTCCCTGTACCTAGCCAGCAGTTCTTCCGATCTAGAATTTAAAACGTTATTAGTACCGACATGAATAACATACGTTGTGTCCTCGGAGGTACCGTCTGTAAATGGTCAACACTATTAGTTATATCCTCCACCCTTGCACCAGGGTAGCAGTAACGGCGCCTACGACGAGGGTTTCTCCCACAGAATTCCTCGAGCTGCCCTCGAACAATGGAATCGCCAACGAGTCGTATTTCCGGTTCATCAGCATCATCGAAACCTAAAACAGAAAACTTATTGTTTGTTATTACTGGTAGACATGTCTTAGGTTTTCTCAATGGGGCTCCATTACGCACTCGAACGAAGGGTTGGGAACTAGGGGAAGAGAGAGGGCTATTAATACTTTATATTATTAGTAGAAACTGAGGCAGGAGGGGTCGTAACTGGAGTCTCAAGGGATTCTAATTTTGCCGTCAGGAGCATCACGCTTTCTTCAAGCCTCACCCTGGCCTCCCTCTCACGTTCTAACTCGTTCCTCAGACTTCCATGCTTGAGCACCACCTGCAAACTAACTGTTCATTATTATTAGCCATTGTAAACGCGTAAGCGGCAAATTTCCCTTCACAGCGACTGCAAGTACTTGACGGGGGTGCCATGCTTTTAATTAGTTAAACACAAAAAAAAAAAAACGAGCGTTTGGAAATTAATAAATTACAACGTAGGTCTACCGCGTTCTTGAAACGCAGAAACAGGTTCTTGTAACACAAATTTATACTAAATGAATATAGAATTAAGCTACCGACAAAAGATCTGTAAAAGAAGAGTATTTATAATACTTATCTGTCCGCGATTCGACCCGACTTTTTTCCTTTTTTCACACAGTTTGTGACCACACTCTACCTGACCTATCGAAGGAAGGAAAAATGAACCTTATGACTCCACGTTTTCTGATAGATTTGAAAAACAAACAAGGCAAGCCACGTGCAGTAGCCTTGGTTTGATCAAATAATATAGTACTGAATAACGTCAATAAATGAAATATATTCGTTAATTGGGGGTTTAAGGAAAGATCAACATCTAGTCTCTTTTTAAAGGATTCCACCGAATTACCTTTAACTACGCTGCCTGACAATCCATTCCACAAATTAACCATACGATTGAAATAAAAATGTTTATCTTCATTAGAATAAAAATGTTTACCCATTAATTTGAGACCATTACCGCGAGTTCTATCTGCATTTCTGAAGGTGAAATGTTTCGGCGTCGATATTATCAAACCCTTTAATCATTTTAAACACCTGGATTAAATCTCCTCGAATTCTCCTTTATACGAGTGAGAATAAATTTAACGTTTCTAATCGGGAAACGTTGAATTTATTTCTAAACCTAGGAGTCGTTCCGGACAAAATAGCTAATCACTTAGAAATTAACCTCTCAACGACCGAAGTTTTTGTAGGGTCAAGTTACGAGTGCGTGTATGGGAAACGGTAGATATTCGACCCAGTGGTCCAAAAGAGGTTAATAAATTAATCATTCTCAACACGGCTTTCGACGTAATTGTTCTTGTCTTAGGTACTAATCTGCTCAATATTTTATGATATTATTATAAATATATATGGCCACAGAGGCGTCATTTGGGGGCTGTGAGGGGCGGTCGTCCCCCAAAAGCTCATCAGGGATTGCCTCCAAGGCCCTCCAAATGATAGTTTCTAAAAAAAAAAAGCACCTAATATTTTGTGGATTACCAATAAAATGAACTGCTTACAGTTTAAAATCTTTTTAGAATAATTTGACTAAAATAATGGCAATGAATTATGACAAAAATTGAAAAATTTCTCTGAGTATTGTTTGACGTCACAGTAACCAAAAAACAAATGAACGCAGGAGCATCGGAGCTAGTGAGGGGCCTCTTACTGCCTTCATCGCCTTACTGCCTTACTGAACTTATAGCCAATAATTCACATGCTTAAAAACTCAGGAATTCATTATTGTATATAGCTAACTACTGTACACTTGTATTTAGGGAAGTAATACAACAAAGATACTTAAATTTAAGGTTTTGTACTGAAAATGGTGGTTACTGCTAGTTTATCTGTACTAACTGCATAATTTAAATTACTAGGAAGTGCTTAAAGAGCAGTAGAACACGGTTCTACATGATTTACTTAGATCCAAGTATTGAGCCTACAAGCTGGTCCATCTGTTGTGTTAACTGCAAATGTAGTAATAATCTAGGCATATATTATGTCTTTTTTATGAGTAAAACTTATTTAGATAATTTAACATTTGCGAATTAACTTACCAAGTAATAAAATGGAAGTAAAATTACAATTCAATGTTGTAAAAAGAAATTTAAACATTTCAAAATTTTGAAAAAATTCAGAATTTTCACAAAGTACTTTTCTTTGAATAGCAAAACTATATGAAGGAGTTGAGTTAAGATCTATTCCTTAATATATGTTTTTGTATACATATGTATCTTTCTTTAATAGAAGTATCAACTTCCTGACTAATTTTGGACACCTTTATATTAAGCCTCAAATTTGATGTTAATTTTGCAAATTTTGTGAAAATATCAACTTTTGGAAATTTTTAAAAATAAAAATAAATCCTTTTTTGGTATTTTTTTATTTCACTCATAAATTTACAACCCATAGAGACTATTAGGAGTATTAAAACGGCTGTGAACTAAAACTTTTGAAAATGGTAGAGTCGTAAAAGTGGGAGGAATTGATGCAAGCTTCAAAATGGTGCCATATTTAAGCCCTTGTAACTCAGAAACTATTTGTACCACAGCCTTTTAGCTTGCAAAATTGAAAAGCTCACCAGAAGTTGTATTGGCATAACAAATTTGAAGCTTCTACACAATGCTCAGACTGTTATTTTGGCGACTAAAATTTTGTGTTGATGTGGATTCAATCTTACCTCGTATTTATGTATAAATGTTTTATCAAATAGCTAATGCGAAATAAATTTAGTCTATATCTATAAACTAAATAGCTATATGTACAAAACCAAATTAAATGTTTATTTTATTTAGTTTATGGTTAAACTATTGAATTCTTTCTTTTTCTAATTGTCAGCAATTAGATTATGAGTCCTACAACAATTATCATAAATTCAAGACCTACAATTATTTATTGTCTACATAACATCTGATTAGTTCACTATAGACATACCTTAAATTTGTATTTTGTGACATGTAAAGTAATTAAATTAAATTCATTACATTTTTCAAGAGCCTATGACACACATGCCCAAATCTATAATAATAATAATAGCTACCTGAATGTAAAATTTAAAATGGTACGGCCAACAATTCTCTCAATATGTATATGTACTTTACTCTTACATTAAACTACATTTGGGTAACTTATATTAAAAGCATTTTGGGTGTGACTGAAAGGGTTAAACTTATTTTTATTAAGTCTGTTCCAAACTCCTGCTCTTTCTTACCTAATATGTCACTTGGGTTTGAAAACTGTAGAGACAGTGCCTGAAACAATATTTTCTATTAAAAATGAGCCATAAGACTATTCACTGGCGCTGATTTGTATACTCAAATAAGAAGAATGGTTCAATCACTAATTATGGAGAACTTTCTGGTTTCAACAATCTTGCCAGGTCCATACTGTTTGAAGACTGTTCACTGCTGTTTAACTACAATTAACAAATAGCTAAATAAGAGCAGATACAGTTATTTTGAGGATGCAGACAAATACTGGATAGGGCATACAGAAAAAATCTGGGGTAACCTACTAAAACTGAGATCAGTCAGCTATCTACTCTGACGCGGTATTAACTGTAGACAAATACGCTACTTTGATGGTAGCAGATAACCCATTCTGTCACCAAGACCTCTAACTTGCTTGCAAATGTAGTTCCACACACTTTGTGATTTAAAAAGTCTGATGCTAGACTCGAGACGTCTTTGGTGGGATTTTAGTAGGCCCTTAGTAGACTGTGGCTAATTCATTTGATGACAGTGACTATGAGTACCTGGCACCTATGACCCATAGTATTTGAATAGTATATATGTTTATTGTTAACATTATTATTATTATTATTACTTACATTTGAGCGTGTAAATGCATGTTAGGAATTCATTTTCTCCTTTGTGTTTTCCTACATCTTTTTAAGATTTATAAATTCTAAAGCCAAATACGATTGGACTAGGATTTATTTTTAAGATTTATAAATTCTAAAACCCAATAAGATTGGACTAGGATTCTATCTGGAAAGGGATCATATGCATTTTCTGAAACATTATAACATATAAGATTAATAATTGAATGACAGAGGTACTAAGAACTGTATTAAACTTTATATTTAGGATAAAGACGATGACGTAGAGCAGAAAAGTTATTATATTTGGCAGCATCCGCTGTTTCGGGGGACTCTAATCGCACTTTCAATGCCTACTAAATGAACGTTAAAAATGTATAAATGGCAAAAATATATAAACGTGGAGAGCTAGCTCTAAAGTACAAAATTAAAACTGTTCAATAATAAAAATTAAAATTACAAAGCAGAAACACAAAAGCCAAAATCAAATCGAAAGTAGAAAAAAAAATATAAATGACATTTAATAGTGACGCGTATAACGTTCATAACATATTTAAAATTACAATAAGCAAGTTGTAGAATGTGATTGAATTAAAAGTTATTTGCCCGATAGATACAATTTTGCATCAGCAAATAAGGTTTTGCCCTACTAAAGCGCTTGCCAAACGCCACGGGGCTCAATGCAGGAGCCAATGTTATTTTATTATATATAAATGACCTTCCACGTTCATCTGATATGCAGAACTTCATATTGTTTGCATCTGATACAACTCCTCTTTTTTCTTGCAAAGATGTTAATACAGCTAAGTAGATATTTAGGAAAAGGTTCTTGATATAGGATGGCTATCTTACACAGGTTTGATGATTGTCCCCAACCAGGAAAAATATTTTATGAAAAAAGTACATTATAACCAAAACAGGAAATATATTTTATTAAAAAAGTACACTATAGCCAAATATATTTTATTAAAAAAGTACAATTCATCAAATTTGCACAACGTGTGTGTGTGTGTGTGTGTGTGTGTGTGTGTGACCCACACTTTCTCTGACAAAATCTGTGTGTGTGTGTGTGAAAGTTAAGATTTGGAGTGAAGGGAGACGAGAGAGAGAGAGAGAGGAAGTTCCAGCAAAAATTCCTCTGTGAACGCCCACACCTTTCAAAGGTTTCATTGCAGCCACGTGTGTTTTGAGTGGCGCAGATTCTCGGGCTCCTCGTCCAAATTAAGAAATAAATTAGGAGTTGATAAAGCTTCTAAATTTGTATTTATGTATAAATGTTCTATCAAATAGTTAATGCGAACAATAATAAAAATTAAAATTACAAAGCTGAAACACATAATCCAAAATCAAATCGAAAGTAAAAAATATAAATGACGTTCATTTCAAAGCGAGTCGTTGCAAATCGCAACCACGTTTGCTTATTGCAAAGGGTGTACGGTTCAGCTTTCGCTCTCATCATCTCAACAGTAAACTTTGTAGTGGAAATTTGTAGGTCGAGTATCATTGCTATATATATATATAATTATTAGTACATTCAGGTATGCCTACCTTATTTCTTTCGCTGATTGCTATTTAATATAATTGTATGTATTTCTTTCAATAACAGAGATGTTATATAAGAATATGACACCCTACAAATTACGCGTAAATATTTTCATTGTAGAAGTAATAATAATGATAATATTAATATTTAAAGTAAACGGTGCTTTTTGCTCGAATATCTTGGAACGAAGGATTAACCCTCGGCCGAAAAGGTCTCTAGGGGACGATTTGAATTGACCTAGTTTCTGCGAGTTGACCAGATTCTCGGAATTCCTTTCCTCTAGCGGATTGTGTTTTGGTTAATTTCAACTTTTAAATGAATTGTTTCGTAAATTTTCTTTATTCGTGACTTAAATATTTATAATAAAAATTAAGTGTGTAAAATTATTTATTTAATAAACAGAATTTAATTGGAATCATCTACCGTCATATAAATATATATTGTGGTACACTATTTAAATGTGACGATTCGAACTGAAGCAGAGTCGCCTTTTCCTCGTGTGTGTGTGTGTGTGTGTGCACGAGTTTATACGTTTTTATATATATATATATAATAAGATTGGACTAGGATTCTATCTGGAAATGGATAATATATATATATATATATATATATATATATATATATATATATATATATGGGGCTTATATATGGGCAAGGGGAATGACACCGTGTGTTTTGAATTGTTTCATAAATTTTCTTTTCCGTTCGTTTTTCCCACTGATATTCTGAACTGTTTCGTTAATTCTCTTTTCCGATCGTTTTTCCCACTGATATTCGCGACTTAAATATTTATAATAAAAATTAAGTGTGTAAAAATTATTTATTTAATAAGCAGAATTTAATTGGATTCATCTACCATCATATATTGTGATATTTTGATTAATATGTTTCTTCGTAAGCGCATTGAGAATTTGTTTCATTGTAGAAGTAATAATAATGATAATATTAATATTTGGAACGGAGGGAGAGTTATCAAGAGCTGCCTTTAAGAAAGGTCTCTCGACAAGCAGGTGTTCTTCGAAACCGACCCCGTTATAGCGGATTGTGTTTTGACTAATTTCAATTTTCTTCGTTTCTTTAAATTTCGTTTTTTTTCATTTTTCTTCGCAGGGAATGAGGCTCGTGTGTTTCATAAATTTTCAATTCGTTGAATTGGGTCGTGACTTAAATATTTATAATAAAAATTAAGTGTGTAAAATTATTTATTTAATAAACAGAATTTAATTGGATTCATCTACCGTCATATATTGTGGTACACAATGGATGATTAATATATGGTTTTTGTTATCTGGAATACATGGCGCTATCTGGAATACATGGTGCGATCTGGCAACTCAGCAACTGAATACATGGCGTGATCTGGCAACTCAGCAACTGCATACATGGTGCGATCTGGCAACTCAGCACCTGAGTACATGGCGCTATCTGGCAACTCAGCCAGAATAGAGGTTTATAAAAGACCGAGAGATGACTGACGGAGTCATTCAAGCTCGGCTCCCAGCCGAGCAAGGACCTCTGGTCCTTCTCTTTCTGGCCCTTTGGGAAAACCCCTTAGAGGCCTCTTAGGTTAGGTAAACGAAAATAACTTTGGGGAGAACTCCGCCTCCAAGTTGCATGCCTTGCAATCAAAGGCCACTACTCTCTCTCTCTCTCTCTCCTTCAGGTATCTCTCTCTCCTTCAGGTGTCTCTCCTTCAAGTGTACCCCTCCCCCCCTTGGCTCAGCCAACTGGCTGATTAGGAGCCTATAAACAACGCCTACTCGGCTGAAGTCTTAATATGCACTTGGCTCCTGCCAGGTGAACACCTCTCCTCCTTTCTCTCAGGCCCTTTGGGAGAATAGCTTGGGGAGAACTCCACCTCCAAGTTGCATGCCCCTTGCAACCCAGGTTGGCAACAAAGGCCAGTACTTTTTTGTTCTTTTTTTTTCCTTTTTTTAAATTTATTTATTTATTTTTTTGCAACACCCCCCCCCCTTTGCAACAACCCCCACCCCTTTTGCAACAACCCCCACCCCCGGCGCAACAACCCCCACCCCCTTGCAACAACCCCCACCCGCCTTTGCAACATTACATAATAACTTGCAACATTCTTGCACTCTACCCTCTTTGCGGCTATACTACTTACGTCCACTAAACCAATTTTTAATCCATTTATGAACATTACCATCAATTCCGTAAGAATGAAGTTTAGCTAATAATCTCGTATGTGGCACTTTATCAAATGTCTTTTGAAAATCGAAATATCATATCTAATATCTAGTGTTTTACTCTGGTCACAGGGACGTCATTTCAAATTGGCTTGGGGGTGGGCGATGAAGGCAGTAAGAGGCCCCTCACTAGCTCCGATGCTCCTGCGTTCATTTGTTTTTTGGTTATTGTGACATGAAACAATACTCAGAGAAATTTTTCAATTTTTCTGTCATAATTCATTGTCATTATTTTAGTCAAATTATTCTAAAAAGATTTTAAACTGTAAGCAGTTCATTTTATTGGTAATCCACAAAATATTAGGTGCTTTTTTTTTTTAGAAACTATCATTTGGAGGGCCTTGGAGGCAATCCCTGATGAGCTTTTGGGGGGACGACCGCCCCTCACAGCCCCCCAAATGACGCCTCTGTGGCCATATATATTTATAATAATATCATAAAAGATATTGAGCAGATTAGTACCTAAGACAAGAACAATTACGTCGAAAGCCGTGTTGAGAATGATTAATTTATTAACCTCTTTTGGACCACTGGGTCGAATATCTACCGTTTCCCATACACGCACTCGTAACTTGACCCTACAAAAACTTCGGTCGTTGAGAGGTTAATTTCTAAGTGATTAGCTATTTTGTCCGGAACGACTCCTAGGTTTAGAAATAAATTCAACGTTTCCCGATTAGAAACGTTAAATTTATTCTCACTCGTATAAAGGAGAATTCGAGGAGATTTAATCCAGGTGTTTAAAATGATTAAAGGGTTTGATAATATCGACGCCGAAACATTTCACCTTCAGAAATGCAGATAGAACTCGCGGTAATGGTCTCAAATTAATGGGTAAACATTTTTATTCTAATGAAGATAAACATTTTTATTTCAATCGTATGGTTAATTTGTGGAATGGATTGTCAGGCAGCGTAGTTAAAGGTAATTCGGTGGAATCCTTTAAAAAGAGACTAGATGTTGATCTTTCCTTAAACCCCCAATTAACGAATATATTTCATTTATTGACGTTATTCAGTATTATATTATTTGATCAAACCAACGCTACTGCACGTGGCTTGTTTGTTTTTCAAATCTATCAGAAAACGTGGAGTCATAAGGTTCATTTTTCCTTCCTTCGATAGGTCAGGTAGAGTGTGGTCACAAACTGTGTGAAAAAAAGGAAAAAAGTCGGGTCGAATCGCGGACAGATAAGTATTATAAATACTCTTCTTTTACAGATCTTTTGTCGGTAGCTTAATTCTATATTCATTTAGTATAAAATTGTGTTACAAGAACCTGTTTCTGCGTTTCAAGAACGCGGTAGACCTACGTTGTAATTTTTTAATTTCCAAACGCTCGTTTTTTTTTTTTTTGTGTTTAACTAATTAAAAGCATGGCACCCCCGTCAAGTACTTGCAGTCGCTGTGAAGGGAAATTTGCCGCTTACGCGTTTACAATGGCTAATAATAATGAACAGTTAGTTTGCAGGTGGTGCTCAAGCATGGAAGTCTGAGGAACGAGTTAGAACGTGAGAGGGAGGCCAGGTGAGGCTTGAAGAAAGCGTGATGCTCCTGACGGCAAAATTAGAATCCCTTGAGACTCCAGTTACGACCCCTCCTGCCTCAGTTTCTACTAATAATATAAAGTATTAATAGCCCTCTCTCTTCCCCTAGTTCCCAACCCTTCGTTCGAGTGCGTAATGGAGCCCCATTGAGAAAACCTAAGACATGTCTACCAGTAATAACAAACAATAAGTTTTCTGTTTTAGGTTTCGATGATGCTGATGAACCGGAAATACGACTCGTTGGCGATTCCATTGTTCGAGGGCAGCTCGAGGAATTCTGTGGGAGAAACCCTCGTCGTAGGCGCCGTTACTGCTACCCTGGTGCAAGGGTGGAGGATATAACTAATAGTGTTGACCAATTTACAGACGGTACCTCCGAGGACACAACGTATGTTATTCATGTCGGTACTAATAACGTTTTAAATTCTAGATCGGAAGAACTGCTGGCTAGGTACAGGGACTTACTAGAGCGATTAAAGGAAAAACTAATAAGATTGTTTTAACAGGTATACTTCCTCGAATTATCCAACGTAACGATTTCTACAGCAAGGCGACCTATATTAACAATAACCTAAAGTCTCTTTGCCAACAGGAAGGAGTGCATTTTGCGAATTTTTGGAACAGTTTCTACGGCAGGAGGGACTTGTTCCTCGGATGGACTTCATCTTAATGACGTTGGAGCTGCGCGTTTAGGAAGACTATTTCATAATACTGTCTCTTCTTTTCAGGCTGCCGTAACTCGAACGGTCCCAGCGTAAATTCCACAAATTTCCCCTGCGCTCGCGAAGGTGTCGCAATTACAAACAATTTGAAGGTTCTATCCTTAAATGCTCGTAGCCTACGAAATAAAATAAAACGAATTTTTTTCTTTAATTGCTTGTAAAGACTATGATATTGCGATAAATGAATCGTGGCTTAGCACTGAAACTCGTGACTTTGTAGGGGAGTATCAAATTAAAGGTTATAGACTTTTTGTTAAAAACAGAATAGGTAGGCGAGGAGGCGGTGTTATGTTGTATATCAAAGATAATATTGCGAACGTTATAGAAGTAAAGCCACAATTCCAGAACCGATAGATTCGACTATAGCAGAACTTAAATTGAACGATTTCAAACTTGTTGTTGCGGTTATATATAGGCCCCCTAATCAAACAGCTGATACGGACGAAGCGTTATATCGTGAACTAAAGAAATAATCGGTAGTGAGCAGGCTTTAGTTATGGGTGACTTTAATTGCGCCAACGTGAATTACGATACAATGCAGGGAGACGCGGAAGGTAATCGTTTAGTTAATTTTCTCGAGGATAGCTTTCTTATTCAAAAGGTTGGGGAACCTACGAGGTTGGACAGTATTTTAGATTTAGTAATAACTACGGATGATAGGCTAATTACTGATCTTCAAGTAATAGAACCGTTAAGCAATAGCGATCACAATATGGTAGAGTTTGTCCTCTCAGTAAGTCACTCGAAACCTAACTCGACTAAAATTCCTAACTTCCAGCACGCAGACTTTAGTAAATTTCGAAATAAATTGTCACACGTCAATTGGGAAAACGTAATGGGGAACTCCAACGCAAAACTAATGTGGGAATCGTTCGAAACAGTATTTAGGACTATAAATGAGGAATGTGTACCGTACAAAATTAAGCGTGCGAAAGTAAACAACAAGCCCTTGTGGTTTACTTCTAGAGTAGGAGACATTATAAAGAGTAGAGATAGGGCTTATAGGCTACATAAGTGCGATAAAGACAATTTGTGGTTACGAAACAACTACATATCTCTAAGGCGTGAAGCGAAAAGTGTAATAAAAAATCCAAGCGCGAATTTGAAATCTCCATAGCTCGTGACGGTAAAGAAAACCCCAAGCGATTCTTTCAATACGTCAACAATAGAAATCCAGTAAAAAGTGTCTTGGGCCGTTGAAAAATGTTAACGGAGATCTAGTTTCTGAAAACAAGGAAATGGCTACCTTGCTAAACGAATTTTTTACGTCAGTTTTTACTATAGAAGATGTAACGAATATCCCTACGGTCATAGACATAATACCTTTTGATAATGGTAATATTTTGGATAATATGTGGTTAGTGAAGGGGAGGTAATGCTATATTGATAAAATGAAAACGCGTAAATCACCGGGGCCGGATTCCATATATCCCATACAACTAAAAGAATTAAAAGATAGCATTGTTGTGCCGCTAACAAAGATTTTTAATGCGTCTATTTCTGAGGGTGCGTACCAGATAATTTCAAGTTAGCAAACGTAACACCTATCTTTAAGAAAGGCGATAAAGGTGCGGCGGGAAATTATAGGCCAATCAGTTTAACGTCTGTTGTAGGTAAGCTACTGGAATCAATAATTAGGGATCGTATAGTCGAACACTTAGAATTGCATAAACTAGTTAGAAATACGCAGCACGGTTTTAGGCGAAACAAATCTTGCTTAACTAATCTTTTAGAATTTTTCCAAAGCGTGGTTGACGTTTACGATAGACATCGGGCGGTTGATGTAGTGTATTTAGATTTTCAAAAAGCGTTTGACACCGTGCCGCACAAAAGACTCATTGAAAAAACTAAGGCTCATGGAATCAGGGGTGTAGTAATAAATTGGCTAGAAGAGTGGTTGCGAGGTAGGAAACAGAGGGTGGTCGTTGATGGAGCGGAGTCGTGTTGGGCTAATGTAGCGAGTGGCGTTCCTCAGGGTTCTATTGGGTTGCTTATCAGATAGCAGTTTCAAAGTTTGCGGATGACACGAAGCTGGGTGGTAGGGCGATTAATGACGAAGATAGAGGTAAAATCCAGGAAGATCTGAATAAAATCGTTGATTGGTCAGTCACATGGCAAATGAGATTTAACGTTGATAAGTGCAAAATTTTGCATATAGGTTCGCGTAACGGTAATTTTGCGTATAGTATGTCAGGGAAAGATTTAACAAGCGTAGAGCAGGAAAAAGATTTAGGAGTTATAGTCACTGGTGATTTAAAAGTAGCGAAACAAAGTACAGCAGCGGTCAATAAGGCGAACAAAGTGTTAGGTTTTATAGCTCGAAATTTTGAGTACAAATCGCGCGATATTATAGTTCCTCTTTATAAATCATTAGTTAGACCCCATTTGGAGTACGCGGTCCAATTTTGGAATCCGCATATGCGCAAAGATATAGACAAAATCGAAAGAGTTCAAAGACGAGCAACTAAGATGATTCCGTCGCTTAGGTCAAAGTCGTACGAGGATAGGCTTAAGGAGTTAAAATTGACTACACTCGAGACTAGGAGGCTAAGGGGTGATCTAATCCAGGTTTTCAAAATTATGAATGGGTTCGATAACGTAGATAGAGATAGCTTTTTCGAAATATCTCAATATAATAGGACTAGAAATAACGGGTGTAAGTTGACAAGTAGAAGGTTCGAGACAGCAGTTGCCAAAAACTTTTTTACGCATAGAATAGTAAATAGCTGGAATAGTTTGCCGGTAGAAGTAATTAGTAGCACGTCTATAAACATGTTTAAAAATCGATTAGACGCATATGTTGATAGATTGGGTATAGTTTAAGGTAGTAAAATTAAGGCTTTGTGGTGATAGATCCCACAGCTCAACACAAGTGTTGTGGGATATAGGGAGGCAGCATCTTGGGTTAGGGGATACTCTCTGTCCTTACACACCCCATTTAAAGAGATTCCTCTGCCGAGCGGTGCCCCCCATAGTACTGTGAGGTATTGAAAAACTCATGATCTTCACTTGCCCCACAAACACCTTTAAATGGGAGACCCAAAATGGGTGCACACACATTTCTACATTACTGTACAGTCTTTACAGCCACACCTACACTTTTCCTCCTAAGTATATATATTGTAATGTATATGGTTGTAAATTTTGACTTGGTCCGCAATCGATATGGACCGTGACTTATTTTTGGTTGGCAAGGTACTGTATTGATGGACTGGATTCTTTGGATCTGATATATTTGCATGTCGGTTATAAATAGATATAGAGTGTAACATATTTGTGGATAGTAGTCTATTATGACTTGATCCTCTGGATCCAGAGATTCTATCTTTAGTTTTAAATCGATAATTAATTAGTTTTAAATTGATAATTATTTAGTTTTGTAAAAATTGGTCGTTGCCAATGTACAGGCAGTTTTTACATAAATTTCTTATGTTCTTGTGGTTCGGAACCCACGTAAAATTGTAGGTCCCCTCCGCCACTACGGAGGACATACACAATTACGAACACAGTTAGGTAGACCAGCCATGAATGGATCCTAGGGTCTTTGTTGGTCTGAAATATTATAACATTATAACAATTAGAAGAATTTGTCAGTGCGTAGAAGTATTATAGAATTTTCACTCGGATTCCTTCCTCTTTACTTTATAATTTTCACTTTATCTTTAAATTTCTTTCCTTCCTTTCAACCTCTCTTCTTTGCTTTGTTTTAATACTTTCACTCTTCTTTAAGTTTTCTTACATCTTTTAACCTTCCTTCTTAAACAGACAGCTTCGTAGGAACCAGCTGGTCTGTTGTCGTTTGTCCTTTGTAATCGCTCGTGAAAGCAACTAAAGTTTCTTAAATTTCAGAACTTTAGAAGCTCTTATTTTGATTGTGTTCGTCGTTAAAACAGTATTAAAAACGAAATGAAAAATACTTATTTAAAAACTTTTATTTAAAGAAATGAGAAATATACTATCTTAAATCTAAATATAATATTAAATAAATTTAATTTTAAGATCTCATAGATCGTAATTGCTATTTTCTTTTCTTTTTCTTACAAACTGTGCTCGAAATTCTTTAATGGTAGTGGCTATGTCCTCCATAGTGTCCGTGGCCATGTCCATCATAATGTCCGTGGCTATGTCCTCCATGGTGTCCGTGGTCATGTCCACCATAATGTTCGTGGCTATATCATCCATGGTGTCCGTGGTAATGTCCGTGGCTATGGCCATATCCGTCATAGGGTGCATATCCACCATGACCTCCATGACCTCCGTAGCCGCCGTAGCCTCCAGGGCCGAAGAAGCCAGGTTTGGGTGCTGCCTCAGAATGGGAAAGAAGAAGGCATCCCAGAAACAGAAGCAAAATTGCGGACGTCTGAAAACAAACGCAATTAAAATATTAATTAATGAAATGAAAGATGAAATTACTTCTGAAGGACTTTTATAAACTGGAATTGATATTCCTTAACGGTTATGATCAATGGTTCCCAACCGGTGGGCCATGGCCACTTGCTTGTCTTTTAGCATGTAAATAAATGTTACTAACAAAATTTGCTTATTAAACCTTATATAAACATATGATACCAGCTTATCAACATGGGAGGTGGGTCATGAATTTTCGAATCAGCTTAGTGGACCATCGCTTCAAAAAGGTTGTAACCACTGGTTATGATGAAGAAAAGAACCTCTCCTTTGCGCTTTGTTTTTTTTCTTTTTAATCTCAAAATCCTTTATGAAAGATACAGTCTCCACAATAGTCCAGAAGAAAATTACAAACTTTTTTAATCCCGGTAATCTACCCACCTCGAAATCGTCTTTATCTCTCAGAACCTCTCCCCCACCCCGCCGCTTCACGTATGGGAAAAAGTTGTGAATTTCTGGTGAATATAAATGTATGCGTATTTTTTACCTTTGTATACTATGAAACTATTATTATTATTATCATTATTATTATTTTTTGTTTGTATCTTATTTTTATACATTAGTATCGAAAGAGACCTTAAAATATGGTCTATATTGGCCACTTGAGGGACTTTTGGGTGGAACGGCTTCTCTCTCTTGAAACGTACGTATTATGCCTTTTTTTACAAACACCTACAACACACACACACACACACACACACACATATATATATGGATGTACCGATGTATCGGTATCGGCAGTATCGGCCTGTTTTTAGAGTATCGGTATCGGTATCGACCGATACTGCCGATACTTTTCTAAGTTCTCATTTTAAAATTAATATTTAATTATTTATAAAATGCAATTGAATACATTTTCATTTGAATAATTATCGAATACATATGAAGTTTCATCATTTTTTATTTCTTCCTCTTATTTTTCAAATTGCTATAATTTGAAACCAATTGCCTATCACGAGATTATTACATCCATTTTTCACTAGAATTAAACATTAACACCTAGGGAGGACTTATATCTAGAGGTACACTTATGCAACGCACGTCGGGCCCCGAGTTGGACTTGAGTAATGTAGTAATTAGTAACTGTATAGTGGCATACGTAGTTATAAATAGTGTTTACTCTCTTGTGACTAAATTTATTTCAGTACGTTATATTTATACATTGAATGTGATACATTATGTACGACAATTACTGTATAAATAATTATTGATAAAATATGTTTTTATTGATTTTTTAAATAAGCATCGGTATCGGTATCGCAAATTGGCCTATTTTGAATATCGGAGTATCGGTATCGGTATCGTTGTAAAAACGAGTATCGGTATCGGCCAAAATTCTGGAATCAGTATATTCCTATATATATATATATATATATATTATAATAATCCCCCCCCCCCCCCCCCACTGTTATGCAAATTGTCTTCCTCTCCCAGTGTCGTAAGTTTGGATTCAGCACTGCTCGCGGCTACTTCAGGAACAAGTGGGGCCTACTGTAGGCCTATTTTTTTTAATGTTTAATTAACATAAGACAAAAAAAATCGAAGTTTTATGTGATTAATTCTTTAATGTAATAATTATAAAAATAAAAAATTTACCCATAAGACTACTGAAAACGTTTCTCAAAATAAAGAAAACGACTCTGCGTCGCTTCATTGAAGGGGTGTCCTTAATAAAAGAATGATTTTGGTTTGTTTTACCCTTAACTCGTGTATCTCTTCACCACTCGCCTGGCTTAAGATTAAGATGAAATTGAACAACAATTGTTTGAAATAAAGATACATATAAACCAAAGTCAACCTCCTTTATATTCGATTTTGCTTGTTTTTAACTAACTAAAATTAGGGAAAAAAGCGGAGCTCAATAAGAGTATTTTAATGGTTTGGTTGAAAATTTTATTTTAGACTGTATTATTGTTTATTGCATTAAAAAATACTGGTCATATTTGCTTAAAATAAAGTTCATAATTAGCGAAATGAACTTTGCAATAACTGTATTTGGGATTTTATGATTCACGAGGCAAGTCTTCATGTTCTACAGTTAGTTTACATTAATTGCAGTTATTGTTTGCTAATTAATCTCCTTTGCACTATCTAAGAACATATAAAAATTTATCGATATGTAGTCTGCTAAAGCCATTCAAATAGCTGATAAGCCTGTGACAGAAAATGGAACAATCAGAGAAAATGTAAAAATAATGAATTTTAAAGACAACGCAAATATCCAGTGTTCCTGAGGATGTCATTAGACGAAAGCGCTTGAGCACCATTCTGTGTTTCCTTTCCTTCGTGGTTTTATTCATCATATATATATATATATACATATATATATATATATCTATTTATTAAAAAAATGAGGGCTATATAACTGATAACATTTGTGAAGCTGATCAGTTGATTTATATGAACGATTTGTACTTCTCCATTTTATCATATGGCAACTAGCTTTAATCGCTTCAAAAGTAATGAAATTTAATGTTGTCCTTGTGGTTCACACTCCAATAGAATAATTCCATCCGCTATAAACACAGTATGTAACCATTCCTGTACCCAAATCTAAATTTAATTTTAGTTTTGGCATTTTTAATGGTCGAAAATTTATCTCAAAATTTGGTATTTCAATATTTAAAAATTTAGTAAGATCGAAGAAAAAGCCCAACATACTCACTCGTACAAATTTTTTAAACTGAAAATATGGAAATAGAATTATAATTGAAAATTCCCAGCGTTAACTGACTAGATATTAGATAGATTTTGGTCATATGATGAAGAGGACCTACAGCTTTATTTGGGATCTGAACCACGGGTTGTTACATCAACTGGACGCAGATGTGATAATAAAACCCACTCTAATAGAGAGTTTATTTCCACACTAGTTTCGATGCCTACTGGCATCCTCTTTGACCTTTTGACCTTCACGTAGAAAAGTGAAGTTTTTTTGCATTTATTATGGACGCGATGACTGTTTTCCATCCAACTTACTAAACAGACCAATGTAACCCAATTTAGTCGTGGATTAAGATTTTTAATTAATTAATTTCACAAATTTATCTTATAATTTAAACAAAGTAAATAAAATTGACTTACGAATTTCATTTTCGAGTTTTAGACAATGTCAATATCGAGAAGGGAAGACTTTAAGCGCGAAGGCTTGTTCTAGTATGATGAGAACCATCCTTCGTTTTCTTTTATATGGAGCGGTAACGATTCAAGAGGGATATTTTTTTAAAATTTATTTTTAAGTTTATTTTTATTTGACCTTCATACTTCTCATGGGCGAATAAAAACGGAATTAAACGTGTTTGATATTTATTTACCGGAAGAAGACACATACCTGAATAATAGTACTCTCTCTCTCTCTCTCTCTCTCTCTCTCTCTCTCTCTCTCTCTCTCTCTCTATCAATTTAATTACAAGTATACTTATATTAATTTATTACATTTTCTAAGTACATATTATTTTTCAATATTATTAAAAATCATTCATGAGTAAATAGTTTAAATGAATAGTTACGCGGATAGTAATTTATTATAAATAATAGTATCACGATAATATTTAGAAAATTGCATATGTATTTTTCACATAATTAATTACTTACACTTTACAAATATTTACAAATTTCGTTACATTTGGACCTTTTCCAGTTTGTGTACCGTTTTTCATATAATTTATTTTTGAGAATATTTTTGTTAAAACTAACGAAAATATCACGACTTAACCTAACCAATTATCGTTGATCTATTAGTAAATAGTAAATACTATTCCAGAAACAAACAATGCTATAATTAATAATAGATCAACTGTACGCCCTTGATAATTGGTTAGGTTAAGTCGTGATATTTTCGTTAGTTTTAACAAAAATATTCTCAAAAATAAATCATATGAAAAACGGCACACAAACTGGAAAAGGTCCTTACATTTCTCAACATGACTTGGGATGCAAACATATCTTTTATTTAATTCAGTTTAAAATAAGACGCTCGACATAGGTTAATTTCGTATAGGATTACACACACACACACACACACACACACACACATAAGCGAAGAACCGATTTTTTTTTTTAGCCATGCTCCTAAATAATTAATTAACGAAGCCTAAATTTAACCTAACTCAACCTTAATGACATGGAAACGAGAAGAGCGCTGTAAGTGTTTCAGATGCAAATGAAAGCTCAAAGGTTGTTTGCTGTTAAATTGTTAAAAAGTGAGGTACTCGCTAATGTAGCCTAACCATAATCAAACTTTAAGTAACCTAACCTAGTGTAACATAACCTAATCAGGACTAACATATCTTTTTTCCGACAATAAAAGTGTGTCTAAATTTTTGTTATACACATTTTTTTAATGTTCTGGAATGTTGCTGAATTTTAACTTAAAACACACACACACACACACACAGAACACACACACACACACACACACACACATATATTATATATATATATATATATATATATATATATATATATATAGATAGATAGATAGATAGATAGATAGATAGTGTATTGTTCGCAGTTATGGACCCAATAACTTCGTGGTCTTCTTAGGGAGGTTAATTTCATGATTTAAACGCAAGACGGTAAACTCTTAACCAACTCTTCGTGGCACTTGAATGAATCAAAGTGTATATTTACTTAAAATATATGTCCAGTGTTCAGTGGCCACCATTTTCACGTGGAAAACAGAAACAAAATTCCAAGGATAAAAAATGAAAGAGAATGCGAATTAAACCTTTGATATTGTCCCTAAAATGAGAGAGAATTTATTTCAATCGTATGCGTCGTAGATCTTTTTTACAGTTCAACTTGACCAAAATAAGTTGTTAAAAAATAAAGTTGATAAAGGAAGGCAATTAGAGACTCAAGTGAACATTAAAGAAGTTAACCATGAAGAGAAAAATCAAGTTCAATAAAACATTGAAGCAGCAAGTGTTTACTGTGTCCTCCATTATATACCTCGTTAACCTAGTTGCTGTTCCGTGCGTTGTTCTCTCTTCACACGAAGGTCAAGCTGGTGGCCCGCCTCTAGGTCTGGCTTGGTGGAAGAGCGAGTTGCTTTCTTGCGCTCTCCACCGTACATAGCCAGGTACACCCGGCTCATCTGGTACCGTCCTGAGCCAGGATCTAGTCTTCTCTCTTGAAGACTTCAACTTTGACCTGTAACGTTTCTGAGGTTCTTAGGAAGCTGGTTAAAAAGTCTTGGCCCCTGCCTTTCCTATTTTCCAGTGTTTTGAATGGTAATTGGGTTTAGTTTTAGGTTTGGTACCAGTTTTTCGATCATTTTCCAAATGTACATTATGGTTACCTCTCTCTCTTCTTCTTTCAGGAGTACAGATTTAGTTTACGTAGTCTTTCCCAGTAGTTGAGTTCTTTGCAGCTATCAATCTTGGCTGTAAAATGTTCTAGTTTATTAGTTTCTTGCTTTTTATATGGGGACGTCAAAACTGAGCAGTATTCAAGTTTTGGTATAATCAGTGTTTTTAACAGGGGAATCATTACTGTCCAGTCCCTTCTTTTGAAAGTTCTTAGTACTGGTCCCGCGACTCTTTTTGCTTTATTTATCGCTATCTGATTTTGTGTTTCGAATTTCGCATCATCGGTCATGATTATCCCGAAGTCGACCGCTTTCGTGCTTCTCTGAATTTCCTCTCTATCTGGAGCATAATATGCAGTCTGTTTAAGTTCCTCTTTTCTACCATATCTCAAGAGCTGAAATTTCTCGGTGTTAAATGACATGTTTTTGTCTTCTGACCATTTGTATATTTTGTTCGTGTCCCCTGCAAGCCTCCACTTCATTTACATCGCTGATTTTTCTGCTGAACTTTGTATCGTCTGCAAAGATGTTCTATACTATTGCTGTTTACTCCGCTGTCATGTTGTTAGCATGATAATGAACAGGAGTGGGGCCAGTACTGTCCCTTGTGGTACTGAGCTGCGTACTTCCGTACTGTGTATATATATATATATATATATATATATATATATATATATATATATATATATACACAGGGTGTTCCATAAGTCCGGTCTTATAGGAAAATTTATTTTAAATTAAATTTACAAAATAATACCTTAGAACTGAAACAAATGATCAGATTGTGTCTTGTTTTGGGACCTTTTTTCTGTTGCAGGTAGAATGACAGCAACGCCTCCGCCTTTTCATCGGGAGTGTAACTCACTTTCATATTAACCACTGGAACAAAAAAAAAAGGTTCCAAAATAAGACGTCAATTTGAACATTTGTTTTACTCGTAATTGTAATGTATTACTTTCGTAAATTTAATTTACAATAAATTTTCCGAGAAGAGTTTGCTTATGGGCTATTTTAGGCTATGTTTTTTCTGCCCCCCCCCCCCCCCCAAATGCCCCTTCGTTACTTTTTGAAATGTTAGTCAAAGATAATTTTATTTAAAATATTTAGAATATAAATCTAAAAATGATCAAATACTGTATCTTAGGATCGCATTACCTGTTACTGTTGAGGATACTGTACTTTAATTATCTCATACTACTAAAACAAATTGGTACTTTACTACTAGTAAAAAGCTAAGTACAGTAATTACTGTACTGTTGCATATTGTGTATAATGTACAATATACAATTAATTTCCCTACGTACATTTTTTAATTGCCTATCAATAAATACTTTAATATAATCTATTACAGTTTCCTGAGATTTTGAATGTCATACTTTCCTGTCCCTAAATGTTACTAACTGTTAAAAAGAAATGTTGAACATACTGTACTGTATTAGATATCCTCAAGGACAGTGTTTTTCAACTTGGGGGATTGCAGGCAGTGCTCAAGGGGTTCCTGTACTTAGTAAAAAATTCAGCTTGCATGGAAAATCAAAGTTTATTTTTCCAGAGAAAATTGCAAAATACGTAAAATCACAGAGACTACTTTTTTTTCAGTGAAAAACGCGCGTAGTGTTACAGTTTTACATTTGAAATTATCTTTCGAATGTCGTTATCATCTTAACTATTAATCTGTGTCTTTCAGGGACATACGTGTGCCTGCTCCGTATTTGTTAATCTACTTATATTCTGTTGAGTCTAGACTAAACACAAAGTAACACATTTAGTTTCGCTAAAGGTTAATAATAGTAGACAATTTTTTGTTCAATTTAAAAAAAATAAAATGATCAATAAATTTCAAGTAGCCTTTTGCTCTGAATAAGTTGTTTTTGTAAATAGAAATTGTAAATAAATCTATAAATATTAATAGTTAAACAGGGGACTAGTTTTTGTAGGGTATACACTCGTTAGATATTTAGATATTTGGGCGATTAATTATATTAGCCGAAATCTATATTTGGGCTCCAAATAAATCTAACCTAACCTAAACGAAGCTAATCTAACTTTAAAAAACCTCACTTACATGATGTTGTATGGTCTGTTGGTTGATTTATTTGCAGCTCAATATGGATTTTGGCTACTAGAATTAATCACCCAAATTTTTAAATATCCAATGACTATACGCCACACGAACTAGTCCCATGTTTAGCATGAGAAAGCAAAAATTTTAAGGTAATTACTCTAACCTAACCTACAAAAAACCACTTACATGTGGTTGTGTGTTGTATTGAAAGTCTAATCAGCATTTTATTTAAAAGAAAAAAATTCTCCACTGTTCTTAACCTTAGCTTATAGTTCTTTGTTTTTATAACATTTATAACATTTTAGTGTCAATATCAGTGGTTCTCAACCTTCTCACTTTCGTTACCCAGAACCAAACTACCAACGCCCTCGATTACCCCAGCTTTTATTAGTTCATAATTTTATATTACAAAGTTAAGAAACAGTATTATGGTGTATAATAAATGACAAACACACGAGATCGCCATGGAAGAGAAGAGAACCTACAAATCTTGACATACTTGACAAAGAAATTAATTCCTTTTTTGTTGGAAATCTCTTTTGCTTTTAAATCTAAGGCCAACAATTGAATGTTGAATCCTAAGTTCAATTAAAGAAAAGGCTGGTTTTTGTATTTAAAACATGTTTTATATTTTTAGAACATATAAAAAGTAATTTGTTGAAGTTATAATTTTATTTTCTATAAATACGGATTTCCTATTCGATAATCTAAAAAACAAATAAACAACAACGCGAAAACGAGTTTTTTACAAAAAACAGCCAGGAAAAACCCTGTTTTACATGCAACTCTCTCTCTCTCTCTCCTCTCTCTCTCTCTATATATATATATATATATATATATATGTGTGTGTGTGTGTGTGTGTGTGTTGGCATTTGGCACTGAACGTTTGGTGCACTGCTGGTGTCTTTTCCTTCACAAGTAATATGTTCCACAATGATTCCTTCCATGAGCTATAATTATGATTTATATATATTAAATATTGTTATTAATAATTGGAAATAATTATAAAAAAATGTAATTTTCTAAAATAAATTATAAAGCGCTAAAAAATGACTTAAAAAAACACTTTACTGTAAAAACCTTGTATTTTAAGTAAAAAAAACGATAATTAATTAATTGGATTACAGATTGACCTTTAAACCAACATTATTCTATAAAGAATAGAAAGAAATTCAAAGAATAAATACCTCAATCTTAAAATAAATTACAGTAATAAATTCTTGACCGACTAAATTTTTAAGGAGGTAATTAATATATATATATATATACAGGGCGTCCCAAAAAAATGTATACACACTTTAAATAATTATAAAGGCTGTGTTTATTAAAATACATTTCATTTTCAAAATGTAATAGAATATACAGACATTATTTAATTGTTTTGTCAACGTCTGTTTTCAAACTGACGTCCGTTCTGGTCCAGGCACTGCTGATAACGCGAAGCAATGGAATCGCAAACATCACGAAACATTTCGTTTGGTATTTGTGTGCATTCTCGTTCAATGGCTGCTCTCAATTCAGCGACTGTTGCAGGTTTTATAGCGTAGACTTTGTCTTTTAAGTATCCCCATAAAAAAAAGTCTAGTGGTGTGAGGTCTGGTGAACGCGGAGGGTATTCTACGAAACCCCTTCGTCCAGTCCACATCCACATCGTGCCAAGTACCACTCGCAATACTCCACTCTTCGGTCCGGATCATCTTCATTAATAGCATGGACTAATCTTGGAATGTAACTTTTCCATTGACAGCGCTTCAAAATGCGTTGGACAGACGATTCTGAAATTCCTACCTCACGACTCGCTTGCCGCACAGATTTTCTTGGACTTTGGTGATACGTTTCCAGTACTCTTTCTTGCTTTGTGGCGCTTGTCGATGTCCGTGGTCTTTCGGAACGCTTCTTGTGGACATTCTGAACAGTTCCATCGGCTTCAAACTTATCTCTAATTCGAGTGATGGTAAGTCGCGTTGGTGGATCTGTTTGAAACTCCCTCCTAAACTGTCTTTGCACTTCAACTGCGTTTTCACACTTCCAGTAGCATTTTAGAATGAATTTCCTTTGTTCAAAGCTTAGTCTGACTGCCATTATTAATTCTAATGGGTTTAACTTGGAAAGAAAGAAACATCAATTGAGCTATCAGCTGTTAAAGTGTGTATACATTTTTTTGGGACGCCCTGTATATGCACTAAAATCACAAAATAACACGTGACCTTATTAATAAGCAAACAACCACAGGGAAAAAGGAAACACAAAGTCCGAGCGCTTTCGTGATATATTCACATTATCAAGGTGGTTGTTTGCTTATATATATATATATATATATGCACTAAAATCACAGAATAACACGTGATCTTATTAATAAGCAAACAACCACAGGGAAAAGGAAACACGAAGTCCGAGCGCTTTCGTGATATATTCACATTATCAAGGAGAAACAGAAAATAGACGGAGATTTAGTAGCCTACAGATTATGTTATCAATTGAAAAAATCTTTAGAGGGCTTTATGGCCTTTAATTTGAGGTGCCGATTGTGAATTTTTTGCTTGTTTATTTAACTCATTTACTTTGTAATCTCCGTCTATTTTCTGTTTCTCCTTGATAATGTGAATATATCACGAAGGCGCTCGGACTTCGTGTTTCCTTTTCCCTGTGGTTGTTTGCTTATATATATATATATATGTTATTAGAACTGGAGATAGATAATTATAAGAAAAGTCTAGGCAGTTTTTTTTTAGTTGACGGTACTCGTGCGGTTATAGAAGTGAAAGGTACCTTCCCAAGAAAATGAATAAGCGTAGAGGATTGCGTGTCCGGACACGAATTCAAGGTCAATGGTGGCAGCGTGAGATTTTTTGAGAAGGTCAACCAGGAGGACAAACGAACTCTGGTCGGGTTTTACGCTATCGGGGAAACAGTGAAAGGAAAATAGGAAGTCTGAGGACTTTGTAACCGACTTTAAACAGTTGAGGAAGAAAAGTAAAAAGAATGCAGAGGAAGAAATTCACTTTAATTAATGACTTTACACCACAAGGTTTTATTCTACAATTCCATAATTTGAAGGTTTTGGGAGACAAATTCGATGCAGTGAATGAATGTCACAATTCATTTACTATCTTTAATTTAACGCGTCCAAATCTTGTTTTTGTAATGTTAGTTTATTTTCTTGTTAACATTTACGAGTGAAAATTCATTTCCAGTTTTAGGTCATTTAATTTATTAAGTTCATGGATTACATTACAAGTTATATATATATGGGATGAATTTCACAATATATATATAATTATATATATGATGAATAAAACCATTTTGTGTTTCCTTTCCTTCGTGGTTTTATTCATCATAAATATTTTTCACGTGTTACCTTCGTGAAATAATTTTCATATTATATATTATATATATATATAATATATATATATGGGATGAATTTCACAATAAAACACGTGAAACGAATGAATGCTGCAAATCCACAAGGAAAAAGAAAAACGATTCCAAGGCCTTTCGTGTATTCAAAGCTACACCTCGTCGGATTACATCCTCTTTACTTTATCTTTAAATTTCTTTCCTTCCTTTCAACCTCTCTTCTTTGCTTTGTTTTAATACTTTCACTCTTCTTTAAGTTTTCTTACATCTTTTAACCTTCCTTCTTAAACAGACAGCTTCGTAGGAACCAGCTGGTCTGTTGTCGTTTGTCCTTTGTAATCGCTCGTGAAAGCAACTAAAGTTTCTTAAATTTCAGAACTTTAGAAGCTCTTATTTTGATTGTGTTCGTCGTTAAAACGGTATTAAAATCGAAATGAAAAATACTTATTTAAAAACATTTATTTAAAGAAATGAGAAATATACTATCTTAAATCTAAATATAATATTAAATAAATTTAATTTTAAGATCTCATAGATCGTAATTGCTATTTTCTTTTCTTTTTCTTACAAACTGTGCTCGAAATTCTTTAATAGTAGTGGCTATATCCTCCATAATGTCCGTAGCTATTTCCTCCATAGTGTCCGTGGCCATGTCCACCATAATGTCCGTGGCTATGGCCATATCCACCATGACCTCCATGACCTCCGTAGCCGCCGTAGCCTCCATAGCCGGCGAAGGCAGGTTTGGGTGCTGCCTCAGAATGGGAAAGAAGAAGGCATCCCAGAAACATAAGCAAAATGGCGGACGTCTGAAAACAAACGCAATTAAAATATTAATTAATGAAATGAAAGATGAAATTACTTCTGAAGGACTTTTATAAACTGGAATTGATATTCCTTAACGGTTATGATCACTGGTTCCGAACCGGTGGGCCATGGCCCACTTGCTTGTCTTTTAGCATGTAAATAAATGTTAATAACAAAAATTTGCTTATTAAACCTTATATAAACATAATGATACCAGCTTATCAACATGGGAGGTGGGTCATGAATTATTCGAATCAGCTTTAGTGGACCATCGCTTCAAAAAGGTTGTGAACCACTGGTTATGATGAAGAAAAGAACCTCTCCTTTGCGCTTTGTTTTTTTTCTTTTTAATCTCAAAATCCTTTATGAAAGATACAGTCTCCACAATACTCCAGAAGAAAATTACAAACTTATTTAATCCCGGTAATCCACCCACCTCAAAATCGTCTTTATCTCTCAGAACCTCTCCCCCACCCCGCCGCTTCACGTATGGGAAAAAGTTGTCAATTTCTGGTGAATATAAATGTATACGTATTTTTTACCTTAGTATACAATGAAACTATTATTATTATTATCATTATTATTATTTTTTGTTTGTATCTTATTTTTATACATTAGTATCGAAAGAGACCTTAAAATATGGTCTATATTGGCCACTTGAGGGTCTTTTGGGTGGGAGGGCTTCTCCCTCTTGAAACGTACGTATTATGCCTTTTTTACAAACACATACACGCACACACACACACACACACACATATGGTTTTTAATTGTAACTTTTTAGAATTTTGTTAGTGTGACTTTGTTTTTAATGCTTGTGGATTTTTTCCCTATTTTAATTTGTTAATGTCATTATGGTTTTTAATATTATGTTTTTAACTTTTTTAGAATTTTTTGCCTGAGGATGAGCATAGTTTGTGCTTGAAACGTTGCAATATACAAAATATAGTCCCTTTCCAACTTGATGGATGTTTCTTTCCTTCTTGTCTGTTGCTTTCTGCTTATATATATATATATATATATATATATATATATATATATATATATATATATGGATGTACCGATGTGTCGGTATCGGCAGTATCGGCCTGTTTTTAGAGTATCGCTATCGGTATCGACCGATACTGCCGATACTTTTCTAAGTTCTCATTTTAAAATTAATATTTAATTATTTATAAAATGCAATTGAATAAATTTTCATTTGAATAAACTTATTGAATACATATGAAGTTTCATCATTTTTTATTTCTTCCTCTTATTTTTCAAATTGCTATAATTTGAAACCAATTGCCTATCACGAGATTATTACATCCATTTTTCACTAGAATTAAACATTAACCCTAGGGAGGACTTATATCTAGAGGTATACTTATGCAACGCACGTCGGGCCCCGAGTTGGACTTGAGTAATGTAGTAATTAGTAACTATATAGTGGCATACGTAGTTATAAATAGTGTTTACTCTCTTGTGACTAAATTTATTTCAGTACGTTATATTTATACATTGAATGTGATACAGTATGTACGACAATTACTGTATAAATAATTATTGATAAAATATGTTTTTATTGATTTTTTAAATAAAGCATCGGTATCGGTATCGGTATCGGTATCGCAAAATATTGGCCTATTTTGAATATCGGAGTACCGGTATCGGTATCGTTGTAAAAACGAGTATCGGTATCGGCCAAAATTCTGGAATCAGTATATTAGTATATTTGTAATATATATATATATATATATATATATTATAATCCTTCCCCCCCCACTGTTATGCAAATTGTCTTCCTCTCCCAGTGTCATAAGTTTGGATTCAGCACTGCTCGCGGCTACTTCAGGAACAAGTGGGACCTACTGTAGGCCTATTTTTTTTAATGTTTAATTAACATAAGACAAAAAAATCGAAGTTTTATGTTATTAATTCTTTAATGTAATGAATTGACGTTTATCTTAATAATTATAAAAAATAAAAGTTTACCCATAAGACTACTGAAACGTTTCTCAAAATAAAGAAAACGACTCTGCGTCGTTTCATTGAAGGGGTCTCTTTAATAAAAGAATGATTTTGGTTTGTTTTACCCTTAACTCGTGTATCTCTTCACCACTCGCCTGGCTTAAGATTAAGATGAAATTGAACAACAATTGTTTGAAATAAAGATACATATAAACCAAAGTCAACCTCCTTTATATTCGATTTTGCTTGTTTTTAACAACTAAAATTAGGGAAAAAGCGGAGCTCAATAAGAGTATTTTAATGGTTTGGTTGAAAATTTTATTTTAGACTGTATTATTGTTTATTGCATTAAAAAATACTGGTCATATTTGCTTAAAATAAAGTTCATAATTAGCGAAATGAACTTTGCAATAACTTTATTTGGGATTTTATGATTCACGAGGCAAGTCTTCATGTTCAACAGTTAGTTTACATTAATTGCAGTTATTGTTTGCTAATTAATCTCCTTTGCACTATCTAAGAGCATATAAAAATTTATCGATATGTAGTCTGGTAAAGCGATTGAAATAGCTGATAAGCTAGTGACAGAAAATGGAACAATTCAGAGAAAATGTAAAAATAATGAATTTTAAAGACCAACTCAAATATCCAGTATTCCTGATGTCATTAGACGAAAGCGCTTGAGCACCATTCTGTGTTTCCTTTCCTTCGTGGTTTTATTCGTCATATATATAAATATATATATATATATATATTACTATTTATTAAAAAAAAATGAGGGCTATATAACTGATAACATTTGTGAAGCTGATCAGTTGATTTATATGAACGATTTGTACTTCTCCATTTTATGATAAATGGCAACTAGCTTTAATCGCTTGAAAAGTAATGAAATTTAATGTTGTCCTTGTGGTTCACACTCCTATAGAATAATTCCATCCGCTATAAACACAGTATGTAACCATTCCTGTACCCAAATCTAAATTTAATTTTAGTTTTAGCATTTTTAATGTTCGAAAATTTATCTGAAAATTTGGTATTTCAATATTTAAAAATTTAGTAAGATCGAAGAAAAAGCCCAACATACTCACTCGTACAAATTTTTTAAACTGAAAATATGGAAATAGAATTATAATTGAAAATTCCCAGCGTTAACAGATTAGATATTAGATAGATTTTGGTCATATGATGAAGAGGACATACAGCTTTATTTGGGATCTGAACCACGGGTTGTTACATCAACTGGACGCAGATGTGATAATAAAAACCCACTCTAATAGAGAGTTTATTTCCACACTAGTTTCGATGCCCACTGGCATCCTCTTTGACCTTTTGACCTTCACGTAGAAAAGTGAAGTTTTTTGCATTTATTATGGACGCGGATGACTGTTTTCCATCCAACTTACTAAACAGACCCAGTTTAGCCCAATTTAGTCGTGGATTAATAATTAATTAATTTCACAAATTTATCTTATAATTTAAAGAAAGTAAATAAAATTGACTTACGAATTTCATTTTCGAGTTTTAGACAATCTCAATATCGAGAGGAGGGAACAGACTTTAAGCGCGAAGGCTTATTCCAGTATGATGAGAACCATCCTTCGTTTTCTTTTATATGGAGCGGCAACGATTCAAAAGGGATATTTTTTTAAAATTTATTTTTAAGTTTATTTTTATTTGACCTTCATACTTCTCATGGGAGAATAAAAACGGAATTAAACGTGTTTGATATTTATTTACCGGAAGAAGACACATACCTGAATAATAGTACTCTCTCTCTCTCTCTCTCTCTCTCTCTCTCTCTCTCTCTCTCTCTCTGTCTCTCTCTATCAATTTAATTACAATTATAGTTATATTAATTTATTACATTTTCTAAGTACATATTATTTTTCAATATTATTAAAAATCATTCATGAGTAAATACTTTAAATTAATAGTTACGCGGATAGTAATTTATTATAAATAATAGTATCACGATAATATTTCGAAAATTGCATATGTATTTTTCCCATATTTAATTACTTACACTTTACAAATATTTACAAATTTCGTTACATTTCTCAACATGACTTGGGATGCAAACATATCTGTTATTTAATTCAGTTTAAAATAAGACGCTCGACATAGGTTAATTTCGTATAGGATTACACACACACACACACACACTCCACATAAGCGAAGAACCGATTTTTTTTTTAATCCATGTTCCTAAATAATTAATTAACGAAGCCTAATTTAACCTAACTCAACCTTAATGACATGGAAACGAGAAGAGCGCTGTAAGTGTTTCAGATGCAAATGAAAGCTCAAAGGTTGTTTGCTGTTAAATTGTTAAAAAGTGAGGTACTCGCTAATGTAGCCTAACCATAATCAAACTTTAAGTAACCTAACCTAGTGTAACATAACCTAATCAGGACTAACATATCTTTTTTCTGACAATAAAAGTGTCTAAATTTTTTTTATACACATTTTTTTAATGTTCTGGAATGTCGCTGAATTTTAACTTAAAACACACACACACACACACACACACATATATATATATATATATATATACAGGGTGTCCCGTAAGTCTGGACCCATAGGGAAAAATAATAAATTTACAAAATAGTCCAAAAATTTATTACATAATCTGTTCAAAGTGTCCGCCGTTGTGTCGCACACATAGTTGAAGACGTAATCTCCACTGCGACAGCACTTTCTGAATCACAGTCGCAGAAATTTCTTGACACGCCTCCACATTGCGTGCTTTAAGGTGGAAAATGTTCTGAAGTTTGACCTCGTACACTTTGGCTTTCAAGTGGCCCCACAAATAAAACTCCAGCGGAGTAAGATCATAATAAAAAAATAATAAAAATAATAATAAAAATAATAAAAAAATATATTATAAATAAATTTTTGGACTATTTTGTAATTTTATTATTTTTCCCTATGGGTCCAGACTTACGGGACACCCTGTATATATATATATATATATATGAAATAGGATCCCTCCTAAGGAGACGTAATTTTACATTTAGGATAAAAACGAAGACGTAGAGCAAAAGTCATTATATTTGGCTGCAGCCGACGTTTCGGGCAACTCTAACCCATTTTCAAGGCCTAATAAAATAAAAGGCTAAAATTAATGCATGACAAAAAAAAAAAATAAAAAATTATACGAATGTCAAAAACAAACTAATCATAGCACAGAATAAAACCACTTAAAGAATAAAAAATTAAAAGCGTAAAACAAGCATAAGCCAAAAACAAATTAAAAATTATATACATGACAAATAACACATGATAAAAGTAAAACTTTAAAACTAAAAACATTCAAACAAATTAGTTAAAAATTAGTTAAAAACTTCACTAATAAAAAGTTAAATGAAAAAACGCAATGGGTATTAGCCATATGGGTATTAGCCATAGGACAGGGAAAGTTTTATCTAAAAAGGAACAGTCTGCCATTAGAAATCATTCTGTTAAGTGTAAAGTTGATATTTCCGTTAATAACTTTAAAATTCTTAAATCATTAAAATGTCCGTCCTCTCTCCGTATTTATGAATCTTTGTGCATTAAATTTCTGAATTCCAGCTTAAATATTGATTCCAGCTGTTACCCCCTTTATATTAATTAGAATGCCTACCAACTAAATTTTTCTGTTTTTCCCCTTGACCCTGTCTCCTTTTCGCCTCAGTTGTTTGAGGATGTCAAGTGAGCATGGTATGTTTTCGTGCACTTTTGCGTTTTTTTCATTTAACTTTTATTAGTGAAGTTTTTAACTAATTTTTAACTAATTTGTTTGAATGTTTTTAGTTTTAAAGTTTTACTTTTATCATGTGTTATTTGTCATGTATATAATTTTTAATTTGTTTTTGGCTTATGCTTGTTTTACGCTTTTTAATTTTTATTCTTTAAGTGGTTTTTTCTGTGCTATGAATTAGTGTTTTTTGACATTCGTATAATTTTTTTTATTTTTTTTTTTTGTCATGCATTAATTTTAGCCTTTTATTTTATTAGGCCTTGAAAATGGGTAGAGTTGCCCGAAACGTCGGCTGCAGCCAAATATAATGACTTTCTTGCTCTACGTCTTCGTTTTTATCCTAAATGTATATATATATATATATATATATATATATATATAATATATATATAGATAGATAGATAGATAGATAGTGCATTGTTCGTAGTTATGGACCCAATAACTTCGTGGTCTTCTTAGGGAGGTTAATTTCATGATTTAAACGCAAGACGGTAAACTCTTAACCAACTCTTCGTTGCACTTGAATGAATCAAAGTGTATATTTACTTAAAATATATGTACAGTGTTCAGTGGCCACCATTTTCACGTGGAAAACAGAAACAAAATTCCAAGGCTAATAAATGAAAGAGAATGCGAATTAAACCTTTGATATTGTCCCTAAAATGTGAGAATTTATTTCAATCGTATGCGTCGTAGTCTTTTTTACAGTTCAACTTGACCAAAATAAGTTGTTCAAAAATAAAGTTGATAAAGGAAGGCAATTAGAGACTCAAGTGAACATTAAAGAAGTTAACCATGAAGAGAAAAATCAAGTTCAATAAAACATTGAAGCAGCAAGTGTTTACTGTGTCCTCCATTATATACCTCGTTAACCTCGTTGCTGTTCCGTGCGTTGTTCTCTCTTCACACGAAGGTCAAGCTGGTGGCCCCGCCTCTAGGTCTGGCTTGGTGGAAGAGCGAGTTGCTTTCTTGCGCTCTCCACCGTACATAGCCAGGTACACCTGGCTCATCTGGTACCTTCCTGAGCCAGGCATCTAGTCTTCTCTTGAAGACTTCAACTTTGACTCCTGTAACGTTTCTGAGGTCCTTAGGAAGCTGGTTAAAATGTCTTGGCCCTCTGCCTTTCCTATTTTCCAGTGTTGTTTGAATGGTAATTGGGTTTACTTTTAGGTTTGGTACCAGTTTTTCGATCATTTTCCATATGTACATTATGGTGTACCTCTCTCTTCTTCTTTCCAGGGAGTACAAATTTAGTTTACGTAGTCTTTCCCAGTAGTTGAGTTCTTTGCAGCTATCAATCTTGGCTGTAAAATGTCTCTGAGTTTCTTCTAGTTTATTAGTTTCTTGCTTTTTATATGGGGACGTCAAAACTGAGCAGTATTCAAGTTTTGGTATAATGAGTGTTTTTAACAGGGGAATCATTACTGTCCTGTCCCTTCTTTTGAACGTTCTTAGTACCTGTCCCGCGACTCTTTTTGCTTTATTTATCGCTATCTGATTTTGTGTTTCGAATTTCGCATCATCGGTCATTATTATCCCGAAGTCGACCGCTTTGGTGTTTCTCTGAAATTCCTGTTTATCTGGAGCATAATATGCAGTCTGTTTAAGTTCCTCTTTTCTACCATATCTCAAGAGCTGAAATTTCTCGTGTTAAATGACATGTTTTTTGTCTTCTGACTATTTGTATATTTTGTTTGTATCCCTCTGCAAAGCCTCCACTTCATTTACATCGCTGATTTTCTGCTGAACTTTGTATCGTCTGCAAAGATGTTACTATACTATTGCTGTTTACTCCGCTGTCTATGTCTGTTAGCATGATAATGAACAGGAGTGGGGCCAGTACTGTCCTTGTGGTACTGAGCTGCGTACTTCCGTACTGCGTGTATATATATAATATATTATATATATATATATATATAGGGTGTTCCTAAGTCCGGTCTTATAGGAAATTTATTTTAAATTAAATTTACAAAAATAATACCTTAGAACTGAAACAAATGATCAGATTGGTGTCTTGTTTTGGGACCTTTTTTTCTGTTGCTGGTAGAATGACACGCAACGCCTCCGCCTTTCTTCGGGAGTGTAACTCACTTTCATATTAACCATTGCGTGTTATTTTACCTGCAACAAAAAAAAAAGGTTCCAAAATAAGACGTCAATTTGAACATTTGTTTACTCGTAATTCTAATGTATTATTTTGTAAATTTAATTTACAGTAAATTTTTCCGAGAAGAGTTTACTTATGGGCTATTTTAGGCTATGTTTTTTTCTGCCCCCCCCCCCCCCCCCCCCATGCCCCCTCGTTATTTTTTTGAAATGTTAGTCAAAGATAATTTTATTATTTAAAATATTTAGAATATAAATCTAAAAATGATCAAACATACTGTATCTTATGATCGCATTACTTGTTACTGTTGAGGCTACTGTACTTTAATTCTCTCATACTACTAAAACAAATTGGTACTTTACTACTAGTAAAAAAGCTAAGTACAGTAATTACTGTACTGTTGCATATATTGTGTATAATGTACAATTACAATTAATTTCCTTACGTACATTTTTTAATTGCCTATCAATAAATACTTTAATATCTCTATTACAGTTTCCTGAGATTTTGAATGTCATACTTTCCTATCCCTAAATGGTTACTAACTGTTAAAAAGAAATGTTGAACATACTGTACTGCATTAGATATCCTCAAGGGCAGTGTTTTTCAACTTGGGGGATTGCAGGCAGTGCTCAGGGGGTTCCTGTACTTAGTAAAAAATTCAGCTTGCATGGAAAATCAAAGTTTATTTTTCCAGAGAAAATTGCAAAATACGTAAAATCACAGAGACTACTTTTTTTTCAGTGAAAAAACGCGCGTAGTGTGTACAGTTTTACATTTGAAATTATCTTTCGAATGTCGTTATCATCTTAAAATTTAATCTGTGTCTTTCAGGGACATACGTGTGCCTGCTCCGTATTTGTTAATCTACTTATATTCTGTGAGTCTAGACTAAAACCAAAGTACACATTTAGTTTCGCTAAAGGTTAATATAGTAGACATTTTTTGTTCAATTTAAAAAAATAAAATGATCAATAAATTTCAAGTAGCCTTTTATGCTCTGAATAAGTTGTTTTTGTAAATAGAAATTGTAAATAAATCTATAAATATTAATAGTTTAAACAGGGACTAGTTTTTGTAGGGTATACACTCGTTAGATTTTAGATATTTGGCGATTAATTATATTAGCCGAAATCTATATTTGGGCTCCAAATAATCTAACCTAACCTAAACGAAGCTAATCTAACTTTTAAAAAACCTCACTTACATGATGTTGTATGGTCTGTTGGTTGATTTATTTGCAGCTCAATATGGATTTTGGCTACTAGAATTAATCACCCAAATTTTTAAATATCCAATGACTATACGCCACACGAACTAGTCCCATGTTTAGCATGAGAAAGCAAACATTTTAAGATAATTACTCTAACCTAACCTACAAAAAACCACTTACATGTGGTTGTGTGTTGTATTGAAAGTCTAATCGCATTTTATTTAAAAGAAAAAATTCTCCACTGTTCTTAACCTTAGCTTATAGTTCTTTGTTTTTTATAACATTTATAACATTTTAGTGTCAATATCAGTGGTTCTCAACCTTCTCACTTTCGTTACCCAGAACCAAACTACCAACGCCCTCGATTACCCCAGCTTTTATTAGTTCATAATTTTATATTACAAAGTTAAGAAACAGTATTATGGTGTATAATAAATGACAAACACACGAGATCGCCATGGAAGAGAAGAGAACCTACAAATCTTGACATACTTGCCAAAGAAATTAATTCCTTTTTTGTTGGAAAATCTCTTTTGCTTTTAAATCTAAGGCCAACAATTGAATGTTGAATCCTAAGTTCAATTAAAGAAAAGGCTGGTTTTTGTATTTAAAACATGTTTTATATTTTTAGAACATATAAAAAGTAATTTATTGAAGTTATAATTTTATTTTCTATAAATACGGATTTCCTATTCGATAATCTAAAAAACAGAAAAACAACAACGCGAAAACGAGTTTTTTACAAAAAACAGCCAGGAAAAACCCTGTTTTACATGCAACTCTCTCTCTCTCTCTCTCTCTCTCTCTCTCTCTCTCTCTCTCTATATATATATATATATATATATATATGTGTGTGTGTGTGTGTGTGTGTGTGTGTGTGTGTGTGTTGGCATTTGGCACTGAACGTTTGGTGCACTGCTGGTGTCTTTTCCTTCACAAGTAATATATGTTCCACAATGATTCCTTCCATGAGCTATAATTATGATTTATATATATTAAATATTGTTATTAATAATTTGGAAATAATTATAAAAAAATGTAATTTTCTAAAATAAATTATAAAGCGCTAAAAAATGACTTAAAAAAACACTTTACTGTAAAAACCTTGTATTTTAAGTAAAAAAAACCGATAATTAATTAATTGGATTACAGATTGACCTTTAAACCAACATTATTCTATAAAGAATAGAAAGAAAGTCAAAGAATAAATACCTCAATCTTAAAATAAATTACAGTAATAAATTCTTGACCGACTAAATTTTTAAGGAGGTAATTTATATATAATATATATATACAGGGCGTCCCAAAAAAATGTATACACACTTTAAATAATTATAAAGGCAGTGTTTATTAAAATACATTTCATTTTCAAAATGTAATAGAATAGACAGACATTATTTAATTGTTTTGTCAACGTCTGTTTTCAAACTGACGTCCGTTCTGGTCCAGGCACTGCTGATAACGCGAAGCAATGGAATCGCAAACATCACGAAACATTTCGTTTGGTATTTGTGTGCATTCTCGTTCAATGGCTGCTCTCAATTCAGCGACTGTTGCAGTTTTATAGCGTAGACTTTGTCTTTTAAGTATCCCCATAAAAAAAGTCTAGTGGTGTGAGGTCTGGTGAACGCGGAGGGTATTCTACGAAACCCCTTCGTCCAGTCCACATCCACATCGTGCCAAGTACCACTCGCAATACTCCACTTCGGTCCGGATCATCTTCATTAATAGCATGGACTAATCTTGGAATGTAACTTTTCCATTGACAGCGCTTCAAAATGCGTTGGACAGACGATTCTGAAATTCCTACCTCACGACTCGCTTGCCGCACAGATTTTCTTGGACTTTGGTGATACGTTTCCAGTACTCTTTCTTGCTTTGTGGGGCTTGTCGATGTCCGTGGTCTTCCGGAACGCTTCTTGTGGACATTCTGAACAGTTCCATCGGCTTCAAACTTATCTCTAATTCGAGTGATGGTAAGTCGCGTTGGTGGATCTGTTTGAAACTCCCTCCTAAACTGTCTTTGCACTTCAACTGCGTTTTCACACTTCCAGTAGCATTTTAGAATGAATTTCCTTTGTTCAAAGCTTAGTCTGACTGCCATTATTAATTCTAATGGGTTTAACTTGGAAAGAAAGAAACATCAATTGAGCTATCAGCTGTTAAAGTGTGTATACATTTTTTTGGGACGCCCTGTATATGCACTAAAATCACAAAAAAAACACGTGACCTTATTAATAAGCAAACAACCACAGGGAAAAAGGAAACACAAAGTCCGAGCGCTTTCGTGATATATTCACATTATCAAGGTGGTTGTTTGCTTATATATATATATATATATATATATATATATATATATATATATATAATATATATATATATATATGTGCACTAAAATCACAGAATAACACGTGATCTTATTAATAAGCAAACAACCACAGGGAAAAGGAAACACGAAGTCCGAGCGCTTACGTGATATATTCACATTATCAAGAAGAAACAGAAAATAGACGGAGATTTAGCAGCCTACAGATTATGTTATCAATTGAAAAAATCTTTAGAGGGCTTTATGGCCTTTAATTTGAGGTGCCGATTGTGAATTTTTTGCTTGTTTATTTAACTCATTTACTTTGTAATCTCCGTCTATTTTCTGTTTCTCCTTGATAATGTGAATATATCACGAAAGCGCTCGGACTTCGTGTTTCCTTTTCCCTGTGGTTGTTTGCTTATATATTATATATATATATATATATATATATATATATTATTAGAACTAGAGATAGATTATAAGAAAAGTCTAGGCAGTTTTTGTTTTTTGTAGTTGACGGTACTCGTGCGGTTATAGAAGTGAAAGGTACCTTCACAAGAAAATGAATAAGCGTAGAGGATTGCGTGTCCGGACACGAATTCAAGGTCAATGGTGGCAGCGTGAGATTTTTTGAGAAGGTCAACCAGGAGGAGAAATGAACTCTTGTCGGGTTTGACGCTATCGTGGAAACAGTGAAAGGAAAATAGGAAGTCTGAGGACTTTGTAACCGACTTTAAACAGTTGAGGAAGAAAAGTAAAAAGAATGCAGAGGAAGAAATTCACTTTAATTAATGACTTTACAGCGCAAGGTTTTATTCTACAATTCCATAATTTGAAGGTTTTGGGAGACAAATTCGATGCAGTGAATGAATGTCACAATTCATTTATTATCTTTAATTTAACGCGTCCAAATCTTGTTTTTGTAATGTTAGTTTATTTTCTTGTTAACATTTACGAGTGAAAATTCATTTCCAGTTTTGGGTCATTTAATTTATTAAGTTCATGGATTACATTACAAGTTATATATATTTGGGATGAATTTCACAATATATATATATATATATATATATATATATATATATATGGGATGAATTTCACAATAAAACACGTGAAACGAATGAATGCTGCAAATCCACAAGGAAAAAGAAAAACGATTCCAAGGCCTTTCGTGTATTCAAAGCTACACCTCGTCGGATTACATCCTCTTTACTTTATAATTTTCACTTTATCTTTAAATTTCTTTCCTTCCTTTCAACCTCTCTTCTTTGCTTTGTTTTAATACTTTCACTCTTCTTTAAGTTTTCTTACATCTTTTAACCTTCCTTCTTAAAAAGACAGCTTCGTAGGAACCAACTGGTCTGTTGTTGTTTGTGTCCTTTGTAATCGCTCGTGAAAGCAACTAAAGTTTCTTAAATATCGGAACTTTAGAAACTCTTATTTTGATTGTGGTCGTCGTTAAAACAGTATTAAAAACGAAATGAAAAATGCTTATTTAAAAACTTTTATTTAAAAAAATGAGAAATATACTATCATAAATATAAATATAATATTAAATAAATTTAATTTTAAGATCTCATAGATCGTAATTTCTATTTTCTTTTCTTTTTCTTACAAAATGTGCTCGAAATTCTTTAATGGTAGTGGCTATATCCTCCATAATGTCCGTGGCTATGTCCTCCATGTCCGTGGCCATGTACACCATAATGTTCGTGGCTATGTCCTCCATGGTGTCCATGGCCATGTCCACCATAATGTTCGTGGCTATGTCCTCCATGGTGTCCGTGGTGATGTCCACCATAATGTTCGTGGCTATGTCCTCCATGGTGTCCGTGGTCATGTCCACCATAATGTCCGTGGCTATGGCCATATCCGCCATGACCTCCATGACCTCCATAGCCGCCGAAGCCTCCAGAGCCGAAAAGACTTCCCAGGAGGTTGAAGGAAGGTTTGGGTGCTGCCTCAGAACGGGAAAGAAGAACGCATCCCAGAAACAGAAGCAAAATGGCGTACGTCTGAAAACAAACGCAATAAAATATTAATTAATGAAATGAAAGATGAAATTACTTCTGAAGGACTTTTATAAACTGGAATTGATATTCCTTAACGGTTATGATCACTGGTTCCCAACCGGTGTTCCATGGCCCACTTGCTTGTCTTTTAGCATCATGTTAATAAATGTTAATAACAAAAATTTGCTTATTAAACCTTATATAAACATGATGATACCAGCTTATCAACATGGGAGGTGGGTCATGAGTTATTCGAATCAGCTTTAGTGGACCATCGCTTCAAAAAGGTTGTGAACCACTGATTATGATGAAGAAAAGAGCCTCTCCTTTGCACTTTGTTTTTTTTCTTTTTAATCTCAAAATCCTTTATGAAAGATACAGTCTCCACAATAGTCCAGAAGAAAATTACAAACTTTTTTAATCCCGCTAATCCACCCACCCCCAAATCGTCTCGATCTCTCAGAACCTCTCCCCAACCCAGCCGCTTCACGTATGGGAAAAAGTTGTCAATTTCTGGTGAATATAAATGTATACGTATTTTTTACCTTTGTATACTATGAAACTATTATTATTATATTATTAAAGTTATATATGATTAATTCTTTAATGTAATGAATTGACGTTTATCTTAATAATTAGAAAAAAATAAAAGTTTACCCATAAGACTACAGAAAACGTTGTCTCAAAATAAAGAAAACGACTCTGTGTTGCTTCATTGAAGGGGTCTCCTTAATAAAAGAATGATTTTGGTTTGTTTTACCCTTAACTCGAGTATCTTTTCACCACTCGCTTGGCTTAAAATTAAGCTGAAATTGAACAACAATTGTTTGAAATAAAGATACATATAAACCAAAGTCAACCTCGTTTATATTCGATTTTGCTTGTTTTTAACATAACTAAAATTAGGGAAAAAAGAGAATCACAATAAGAGTATTTTAATGGTTTGGTTGAAAATTTTATTTTAGACTGTATTATTGTTTATTGCATTAAAAAATACTGGTCATATTTGCTTAAAATAAAGTTCATAATTAGTAACTTGCAATAACTTATTTGGGATTTTATGATTCACGAGGCAAGTTTTCATGTTCAACAGTTAGTTTACATTAATTGCAGTTATTGTTTGCTAATTAATCTCCTTTGCACTATCTAAGAGCATATAAAAATTTATGGATATGTAGTCTGCTAAAGCCATTCAAATAGCTGATAAGCTAGTGACAGAAAATGGAACAACTCAGAGAAAATGTAAATATAATGAATTTTAAAGACCAAATCAAATATATACACACAGACCGTGCATGGAACAAGGAACTCTTCTGGGATAATTAAATCCACTATAGTCCGAATAAGTAATGGTAAATGAAAAATACCATAGTTTTTCTTTTTCATGATGCTAGCCCGACGTGGGCAACGGGTCACTCGCAAAGAGGTCCCATAAATATAGATTCCCTCACCAGCTATCTGCAAAGCAGACAGGATCCAGCTTTGGGACATGGATCTGACGTGAAGGCAGCGAGTCTTTTGCTTATATTGAGGTTCCAAATGTAGCAGAGCTATGTTGCTTTAAACCCTAGATCCATGTCCCAAAGCTGGATCCTGTCTGCTTTGCAGATAGCTGGTGAGGGAAGCTATATTTATGGGACCTCTTTGCGAGTGACCCGTTGCCCACGTCGGACTAGCATCACGAAAAAGAAAAACTATGATATTTGTCATTTACCATTACTTATTCGGACTATAGTGGATGTAATTATCCCAGAAGAGTTCCTTGTTCCATGCACGGTCTGTGTGTATCATAAAAAACTCAAGAGGACGATTCTGAGTTCATTCCCATATATATATATATATATATATATATATATATATATATATATATATATATATATATATATATATATATATATATATGTAGTACTATTTATAAAAAAAAATGAGGGTTATATAACTGATAACATTTGTGAAGCTGATCAGTTGATTTATATGAACGATTTGTACTTCCACATTTTATCATAAATGGCAACTAGTTTTAATCGCTTGAAAAGTAATAAAATTTAATGTTGTCCTTTTGTGGTTCACACTCCAATAGAATAATTCCATCCGCTATAAACACAGTATGTAACCATTCCTGTACCAAAATCTAAATTTAATTTTAGTTTTGGCATTTTTAATGGTCGAAAATTTATCTGGAAATTTGGTATTTCCATATTTAAAAATTTAGTAAGATCGAAGAAAAAGCCCAACATACTCACTCGAACAAATTTTTTAAACTGAAAATATGGAAATAGAATTATAATTGAAAATTCCGACCGTTAACTGACTAGATATTAGATAGATTTTGGTCATATGATGAAGAGGATCTACAACTTTACTTGGTATCTGAACCACGGGTTGTTTCATCACCTGGACGCAGATGACTGTTTTCCATCCAACTTACTAAACAGACCCAATGTAGCCCAATTTAATTGTTGATTAAGATTTTTAATTAATTAATTTCACAAATTTATCTTATAATTTAAACAAAGTAAATAAAATTGACTTACAAATTTCATTTTGGAGTTTAAGACAATCTCAATATCGAGGAAGGGAGCACACTTTAAGCGCGAAGGCTTATTCCACTATGATGAGAACCATGCTTTGTATTCTTTTATATGGAGTGGTAACGATTCAAAAGGGATATTTTTTTTAAAATTTATTTTTAAGGTCATTTTTATTTGACCTTCGTACTTCTCATGGGCGAATAAAAACGGAATTAAACGTGTTTGATATTTATTTACCGGAAGAAGACACATACCTGAATGGGGTCTTTTCCATTTGGCGGCAGGCGGTTTTTTTTAACCAAATTTTCACCAGTAATACTTTTTTGTGTGCATAAATATTTTTTTGTCTTCTTCCATTTTGTTTATCAGATCTTTGAATTCCATAATTGAAGTCCAGTTTTAGTGTTTTGGTTATCTTATTCGTGTTTATCACTTTATAGCAGAAATGAATTAGCGTTATACTGCTGTACAATGAAGTAAATTCTATATACTAATAACAGTAATTCTATTAAACATTAGAGTTTATTATTATTATTATTATTATTATTATTATTATTATTATTACACGCGTTAATTTTTCTTCAAATACATAATTTCATAGTTTTTTTTCATGCAGGAAGGAAGTGCCAAGGGCGAACTTCCGCCAAAACAGAGAAGGGGAAGAAAGCCGAAATCAAGGTCCACAGTTTTCAAGATGTCTGAACACTGTATACATGCATACAGTACATATATATATATAGATATATATATATACAAAGGTGGGCAGTTGCGGCGCAATTGCGGCGCAACTTGCGGCGCAACATTTTTGGTTGCGCTTGCGCTTGCGGCGCAACTTTTTGAAAAGGGTTGCGCTTGCGCGTGCGGCGCAACTATTTCAGCAGAGTTGCGGTTGCGGCTGCGGCGCTACAAAAATCGTTGTGTGTGCCCACCACTGCAGATATACGTTAAATGCAAAGGTGGGCAGTTGCGCCGCAAAAAGTTGCAGCGCAACATTTTTGGTTGCGCTTGCGCTTGCGCGTGCGGCGCAACTATTTCAGCAGAGTTGCGGTTGCGGCTGCGGCGCTACAAAAATCGTTGCGCGTGCCCACCACTGTATATATATATATATATATATATATATATATATATATATATGTGTGTGTGTGTGTGTGTGCCAGATATTGACACAGCTCTCAGATCAGCTAATGCAGCCCATTACTCTAAATCCTGTATTAGTATTACAGGCACCATCGGGAGTTGAACTTTTGACCACAGTATTTTCACTTCGCTAAGTGAGAAACGGTGTTACCCACTGAATTACTGACGCTGGCAAAAGACAGGAGTTATATAGCAATATATTTTTGGTACCCCTTACAATCTTAGTTTTCTTCAACTAAAGACATTTTCTATTGTATAAGTAGTCTCATTTTAAGGGTTACTATATTATAATAAATAATTCTCGTTTTGTTGTTTTTTAAAAACAGAATAAATGAATACATCTCGAACTGTTTACAGTTTTTAACCTTCATTTAAATAATAAATATAATAATATAACACTTCTATTCACTGGAGTTTTATTAACGGAATTTAATGCAAACTGCGTAGACGGCACACGGGGACACGGTCATGCACACAGGGACTTACTTGGTCAGGAATCTGTCAAACCGAGTTCGGAATGATGTCACTTCAGTAATTTAATCGGTTTTATAATGTCTTCGGTAGAGTTTTCATTAAATAATCCTGGCCTGGAATGATGAGAGAGTTTCTCGAGCTTCATCCTCAAGACACGCTGTCTCACCGCTTCAGCTTCAGTCCCTTCCTGTTTCATCATTCCAGTGTGGTTTTATTGTATTAAGAACACATTTTATCCAAGAATTTTCCATATAAATACGATACTGACACGGGTGAGTTACTCTTGTTGTCTGTATCCCTTGCTGTTTGCAGTTTCAGAGAATTTTGTCGTAATGAGTAATCTCCGTTGTTTGTTTCTGGACCCTTTCATTCGCATCAGACTGATGCTGGTAAAAAACAAACTCTTCCGTAATCTAGACCAGTTGTTATTTTTTATTTTATTGGGTTCAGAATCCCAGCTGAGCCGTGAACGGTCAAGCTTTGAAGGGCCAGTTTAACCTCAAGCCCAAGTTAAGCTAGACTAAAAACTTACGGACTTGGAGGTCCTATTAGGTCCTACCTCAGGGTTGCTGACTCGATGTGGGCCTATCTTAGGCCTCAGTTGCATAAAATTAAGATAAAAAACAAAAGGGGCACTATTTATGGTCTTTCTAAACCTTGCTACAACAACACAACCTGCACCATTGCGCGCTGCAACATTCCTGTATCTAAACAATCAAACTGAATTGCAAGAGAGCTCTCTATAAGATCACGTCCTATCAGTGCCGTATTCAACAAAAGAGTAGAAAGGATGCTGCCATTGCCCAAACAATGATGCCACAAGAGACCCAAAATGCGTGTTATTTTTTTTTTTTTTTATTGGGTTCAGAATCCCAGCTGAGCCGTGAACGGCCAAACTCTGAAGGGCCAGTTTAACCTACAGCCCAAGTTAAGCTAGACTAAAAACTTACGGACTTGGAGGTCCTATTAGGTCCTATCTCACGGTTGCTGACTCGATGTGGGCCTACCTTAGGCCTCAGTTGCATAAAATTAAGATAAAAATCAAAAGGGGCACTATTTATGGTCTTCTTTCTAAACCTTGCAACAACAACAACACAACCTGCACTATTGCACGATGCAACAATCTTGTATCTAAACAACCAAACTGAATTGCAAGAGAGCTCTCTATAAGACCACGCCCTGTAAGTGCCGCATTCAACAAACGCAGCGCCCCCCCCCCCCCCAAAAAAAAATGATGGCACAAGAGTGCCCAAACAATGATGCCACAAGAGCCCAAAAATGCTAGCTCTAAATTAAGTGAATTTTTCACTAACCTTACAATTATGAGATGGATATATATATATGCACCTTAACTTAATATATACAAGCAATGCTGCATCAATCAGCTTAGTCATCATATCGCCTTGGGACAACAATGGCTCTTCCTCTTCTAGATTTTCTAACACCAGTGTTTCTCAGCCGAATTTGCCCAACGACTCCCGTGTCAGGGTCTTAGGTCGGCGCGACCCCTTATCATCCTACAGGGGTAAACAAACTACAACCCGGGGGGTCGCGACCCATCGTTTGAGAAACACTAATCTAGACATTAATAAACTGCTTTGAAATCCTTTCTTTTTTCCTACCTCATTATGTTTCCTAATAGGCATTATTATTATTATTATTATTATTATTATTATTATTTTTTTTTTTACAAAGCAGAGTGCGTATCTGAACTCGTAAATCTCTTGTCTGCGATTTTGGTATAATGTGTTTATAGTTTTTGCGTTTCTTTCTTTGTGTCAAATCTAAAGAGTTGAAATTTAACATCACTTCATATATTTATGGCTTTTTTTTCGTCTCTACATCAACAATAAAATAATCAATAGAGATACCAAAAGATAATACGATTCTTTTTGACACAGAAATGCAACACTTTTGAAATTGCCTGAATGTACCGTACCACCTCCTTATACAGGATTTTTTTAAATTAGCTTAAAAAAAAAATGATACATCATCCAACATTTCCCAAAGTACATTCAGTTGCATATAAACAGAGTTCAAACCAAGTTCTAATGATTTTCTTTTATAGTCAGGAAGGCTAATAACCTAATAACCCATTCTGTGCATTACACACACACCACGCACACACACACACACACACACACAGACAGACAAAGACACACACACACAAACAGGTTATACTCAAAAGGTATGTTATCATCTCGAACGACCTTGGATGTGACTGTCCCTTTCTTTATTTTTCGATGCGGAAATGAGTTTTTTTTTTCAGGTGAAGAAAAATGCTGAAATTTCGATAAACTTTTCATCACTTATTTACACTAAACGCATAACAATGCGCTAATTACACTGCACGACAAAATTACAAACTTTTTCTGTCCTTTAAACGAAACGAAGTGATTTTTATAAATTTGGATGCGCCGAGTTCAAATCTGACGTCAGAATACCTATATCACCCACCATTTTGAAGGGACGTGTAATAAAATTCTTATATACAGATTAGGATATATTGAATACCTCAACATAATTATTACGAGATCAGAACAAAAATTAAAATATTTTTGCTGATGTTTTTCGTTTGTACATACTCTCAGGGAGTTTCCCTAATGAGAAACCAGCAATATTCAGCCAACATACTGGAATTCCACCTACTTCGGAACAGCGTTTGATATAATTTGGATAATTTTTGTGAAACATTAACGTAGTTTTCTGGAAAAATGGTGGGTGTTAGAGAAAAAATAATAACATAGTCGTAATCAGCGCATCAAAATGCGTATAATAATTCAACAGAATTTGTGCAAAGGACAGAAATTGTTTTGTGCACTGTTATTGATGACTATTATGGCGAAAATTCAATAATAATGACGTAACAATTAAGACTTTCATTATTTATTATCATTATTATTATATTATTATTATTATTATATTATAAAAATACGAATGGAAGCTCAAGGAGAAACGTAAGCAAATGGGGTAATATATATATATATATATATATATATATATATATATATATATATATATATATATATATATATATATATATTTGAATCTATAAAATCTCCCTTCGTTTATTTTTCTACTAAACTTTCATGAAATGACGTTATTAATTGCCTATTTCAGCTTCAATGAAACGTTCTTCAAGAATAACAATGAACTAAGAACTTATATAAAATATTTTGTTCAGAAGGTAACGGTATTCTTCTGTGACAATATATTAAACTAATTACATAATACTTCGGTTTAAGCAGTTCCATAGTCTATCCATTTCTCTATCTATCTATCTATCTATCTATCATCTATCTATCTATCAACCTATCAACCCATCATCTTTGTATATATATATGATGAATAAAACCACGAAGGAAAGGAACCACAGAATGGTACTCAAGCGCTTTCGTCTAATGACATCCTGAGGATGTCATTAGACGAAAGCGCTTGAGCACCATTCTGTGTTTCCTTTCCTTCGTGGTTTTATTCATCATAAATATTTTTCACGTGTTACTTTCGTGAAATAATTTTCATATATATATATATATATATACACACACACACACACACACACAATATCTGTGTGTAGTTTTATGAAAGATATTCATCCAGACGTTTGGTAACATTCACACGTTGTATTCCTACTGGCGCTACATACGAGTATAATTGAATAATAGAATAAATTTTTAACAACACACAACCTACCGCAATTCAAATACCATAAAGAGGATATACGAATATATAAACTCGCGTTTAGGGATCATTTTTACGAGTAATTGCTTATTCTGAGGATAACATAGCGTAAAAGTGAAAGTTCGGTTGGTTTCGAACTGGTTACGAAGCGCATCATTGACACAAATTTTCTACCTGTTCTGAATGTGCGATCGAAGTTTAGTATCTATCGGTGGAACGTCCTTTTTATAAAAGTTAGAAACTTAATGGATATCGAGGCAGAAAGCGGTGTATTTTCCTGTGCGTGAGACATATTCATTTGAGTGGTCCCTTTATATACGATAGTTTTTTCATCATGATGTCGGTAAGGATTACTATTATTATAATTATTATTATTGGTAGTTGTAGTAGTATTAGTATTAGTAGTATTAGTACTAGTAGTAGCAGTAGTAGTAGTGGTGTAGAGTACATGTCTAAAATCGACTTACGTAAAAATTATTTTTAGGATCAAACTTAAGTCTGATTACATTTAAATTAATAATTAAATGACGTTTAGATACAATTTGGAACGAACGGATTCTTGCTTATATATATATATATATATATATATATATATATATATATATATATATATAGTATACGTAAAGTAGGGCAAATAGAAACTTACGAGTCCCCTTTAACCTTTTGAATGAACAAGTATATAAAATACGTCTGTTGGCATTGTTTTCTTTTATATTTCCTGGAGAAATCACTCTCTTTCCTCAACCTTAAAGAAATAAACACACACACACACACACACACACACACACATATATATATTATATATATATATATATATATATATATATATATATATATAGCCACCTTGGGTGGCCTAGTGGTTAAAACGCTGGGCTACTGGTGGGGCGTGGTTCGGATTCTACGTTAAACTGTAGGTCTAAGGTGGAGTGAAAAGCTTGACCTTCGTCAGAATAAACAATTCGGGCGGAAGCTAACCAAAGGTTTTTATACCAAAAGTATAGATATATATGGTGACATGACAATTGCGTCCTGGTCAAGTGCGTCCCGGACAAATGCGTCCCGGTCATTGGCGTCCCTGGACAATTGCGACCGGTTTTATTTCGTCCCGGACAATTGCGTCCCGGACAATTGCGCACTTCCCCAACTACTATATGAAGTTTATTTATTAGAGAAGTGAATAGAAAGTTCATTGTGACTTCACCTACGCAATTGTCCAGGGACGCCAATGACGAGGGACGAGTATGTTTGTTATTGTAATTTTGTATGGGATATAATGCCCGGTTAGATTAATTGAATGCCCAGTTAGGTCAACTGTATGCCCTTACGATTGGTTAGGTTAAGTTGTGATATTTTCGTTAAAACTAACGAAACTAACTTTATCTTAAGTGGACGTAACCCATAAAATTTGACAATGATGTTGCTGATGATGGATAAAGTTTTAGAGAACAGTTTCGAACAGAACTTATGAACATATAACAAGTTTAATAGGTTAAAATGAAAAGTATATTTGAAATTCCGATACTAACTTTCTATTCACTTCTCTAATAAATAAACTTCATATAGTAGTTGGAGAAGTGCGCAATTGTCCGGGACTCAATTGTCCGGGACGCAATTGTCCGGGACGCAATTGTCCGGAACGCAATTGTCCGGGACGCAATTGTCCAGGGACGCCAATGACCGGGACGTATTTGTCCGGGACGCACTTGACCAGGACGCAATTGCCCTAGTACTGATATATATATGTTGGTTTCAAGCGAATCTTCATCTTTTCGCAGTGAGCCGCATTGCTTTTCTTTTGAAAATGACTTGGTATAGGAGAGAGTTGTTTTCCAATTTTTCCTTCCAGAGTATTGAACGAACATTTGGTTACTCTGTCGCTGTCGTGAACTAAGTACCTATAGCTATTTCTCAGCTTGTGCAGGTGCCTGTTTATATATATATATATATATATATCTTGAATTTTTGGAGTAACTAATTAGGGGTCTGTAAACTCTTGGGCGACAAATCTATTTTTCCTCCTGGTCTTGCTTTAAAAGATGTTCAATGTCATTCCTTTTCTTCTTTTGTTTTAATGGTTTTCGGGTTTGTTCTGATATTAGAGTCAATTCCTTCAATTATTTTCCATATGTAGATTATTTCTCTCTTTTGTTTTTTTTCTTCTTCTTCTTCTTCTTCTTCTTCTTCTTCTTCTTCTTTTAAAAGAGTACAACCTTATTCGCTAAATCCATCTCTTGTTGTCCAAGTCGATTTATTCGTTTTGTTCGATTGTGTGTAAAATGTGTTTGTAGTTCTTTCAGTTGAACTGCGGCTCCTTGTTTGTATTGACCGAAAGAACTGAGACGTATTTCAGTTTGTTTTTACACTTGGAAGTTCTTTAAAAAGGGGGGTTTTAATCGTTAATTCTTCTTCTGAAATGTCTGAAATGTAGGAAACAAATCCAAAACTAAGAACAAAATCTTAATCTCCAATTTTGCATTATCTATCGATTCATATGCAGGTTCTATGCTTCTTGAATTCCTATAGAGATCCGGGCTTGTAGAATTCATATATATATATATATATGGAACATCATACATAAACACGCACGATTTTCAAGATATTCCAATTTATGGGACCCAAGCGTTGCAGTGGATAGTTTGAATGAAATGTTGATTATTGTCTCAAGTGGGAGAGGGTTGACAACTAAGATGCCTCTGGGCGTAGAAGCATTATGCGTTTCCTCGGTTGTTTAAATATACGACAGGTTGTATTAACTTTTATTCCGCCGTAACGTAGTGGCTAGCGCCATCACCTTCTACAGAGGTAGTGGATGCGAACCCTGGTGGAGGCTATTTACAGTGGTGTTCCTGTCACCCACTCGTTTTCTTTTATTTAGCAATGGTCTACTAAGTCATTTCTTGTCCTATCTACTCCTATGCCGATGATTCCACTCTCAACTTCTCCACCCGCTTCACAAGCGTCCCTCTCAACAGTCGCTCCATGATTCGCGTAGGACGGCTATGGTACACCTGACCTCTGATCTTTCTGCTATATCTGATTGGGGCAGAGAAAACCTTGTGGTTTTCAGTGCCTCAAAAACTCAGTTCCTTCATCTCTCTACTCGTCAGTCTTCCACACGACTCTTCCCTTACCTTCAACAACACACAACTGAATCTTCCTCTTCTCTTAACATTCTTGGTGTTTCCTTTTCTCGTGATCTTTCCTGGAAAGATCACATATACTCTATTTCCAAAACAGCTTCAAAGAGGTTAGATGTGCTGTACCGGCTCCTCAGTTTCTTTATCCCCACTCATTTGCTGTCTCTGTACAGGGGTCTTGTCTGCCCCTGTTTAGAGTACGCTTCTCATGTGTGGGGTGGCTCAACCCACACAGCCGTACTTGACCGGGTGAAATTAAAGGCTTTTCGTCTCATCAATTCCCCGCCTCTTACTGATTGCCTTCAATCCCTCTCTCTTCGCTGCAATGTTGCCTCACTCTCTCCTTACTATCGCTATTATAACGAACATTGCTCTTCTGAACTCTCAAACTGCATGCCTCTTCCTTTAAGGAGAGCACGCAGTACCAGACTTTCGACACAGTCTCTGTCTAGCTCTTTAAACGCGAGGGTTAATCGGTATTTTCAATCTTTCATCTATTCAACTGATGAACTCTGGAACGATCTTCCTCAATCCATCTTTTCCTCTTTCTACAATCTTCAGTCTTTCAAACGCAGTGTCCAGTCATCTCGAAAACCATGGCCCTTGATTATGGCTCTCTTCTTCCTCTATGGGTGGGGTGTTTTTGCGGTTTTTGCGGGTATTCGCTTTTGTCCCCTCCTTCCTGCATATATATATATACACACACACACCTTACCTTACCTTATGAGAGAGAGAGAGAGAGAGAGAGAGAGATGTCCTATATATGTTTGTTGAATCCTTTACATTTTGTGTTCATCCGGTGATGATTAATAATTCACAGTTTCGTGGTTACTGACGTTTCCATATTATAAAAGATGGAATTTATTCGTGTTAAATTTCACGTTTTTCTCGTCTGACCATTTGTATACATTTCCTGTGCCGGGTATAGTATTCGTACAGTAATTCTTCAAACTTCAGCTCTGCTGACGATATTTCTTGGGATTTCACAACTTGTTTTCGTTATTTTGGGAAAATCTACTTTTCTACTTTTCATTTTGTGATCTGGTTGCGAGTATCAAAATCTTTGACGACTCGTGCATTTTGAGTGCATTGAAAGGTCGCTGATACAGTATATATATAAATATATATGTATATTTTCTTAGGAGCACCGACAATTCAGCGCAGGACAATTCAGCGCCGACAATTCAGCGCCGACAATTCAGCGCAAAGACAATTCAGCGCAAGACAATTCAGCGCCGACAATTCAGCGCAAGTCAGTACAGTTAAAAGTTTAGTTAAAAATAATAAAAATAAATCGCAATAAATAAAAAAGAGAAAAATTTGTATATTTATATATATGCTAAATTGGGTCTGTATCGAAGGAGTGACATTTCAAAGGAGTGACATAACAAAGGAGTGACATAAATACCGTAACGAAGGAGTGACATAACGAAGGAGTGACAAATCGGAGATAAAATTCAAAGGAGTATAATTATTAAAATTTTATTTAAAAAAACAAAATTTGTTAGAATTGTTAAAATTAAGATTTTATTTAAAAAACTAGAAACCTAACCTAACCTAACCTAACAGTTGCAAGCCTCTCTTCCCTCTGGATTTGTTCTTTCTTCTTCTTTGTTGGTATTTTCGCACTGAATTGTCTTGCGCTGAATTGTCTTGCGCTGAATTGTCTTTGCGCTGAATTGTCTTTGCGCTGAATTATCTTGCGCTGAATTGTCGGCGCTGAATTGTCCTGCGCTGAATTGTCGGGTCACGATTTTCTTAAGCCGTACAACACGTAGCTCCGCTTATGGAGTTGGATTGTTGGGAAAGCAGATTGTTCTTTGCAGCACCCCTTTTCAAGTAGTCATGCCCACTCATTTCATTTCAATTCGTTGTCTGGGCTTCTTCTGTAAAGATCAATTCTCATCACTTATATTTCTTAAAATAATGACCTAATCAAGTCTTAATAGGCCACAGTTAATCAATTAACCTAAGTGAAAAATCACGATTTCAGAAGTGGGAAGTGGTCTACGAGTATTTGGGAGAAACCTCTAAAGAAATTACTATTTTAGGATTTCTCCAGGCTGAACTATGATTGAAAATGACGTAAAGCAAGAAGATAATTTTTTAACTTTTGTGTAATCCTTCTTTTCTTTCAGACTCACCTGCTCCTGCTCGTCTCTTTGCTACTTTCCTTTACTGTGAATTTCGTTCTTTCCGACGGCAACCAGAAAAAGGAGGATGTCATTTTGTGGAGGAAAGTAATAGATAGCGTTATCCAGAAGCGAGATACATACTCCTCGTACGAAAGTAATCATGAGGCACCGGAACCGTCTTATGAACCACCGGAACCATCTTATGAACAACCGGAACCATCTTATGAACAACCGGAACCATCTTATGGACCACCTACTCCTCATTACGGAGGACATATTCATTATCAAACGTACTACCACGAACCTCAGTATGAAGAACCAATAAAACTTCCTTTGTTCGTTTTTCCTAAAATAGAGCATCCTAAAATAAAAATTCCAGTACGGTTTCATAAAATTAAAATTCCAAAGCTAAAATTCAAACAACCAAAACTTCCCAAGATAAATCTTCCCAAAATAAAATTTCCAAAACTACAATTCGAGAAGATTGTCCTCCCCAAACTGTCAATTCCCAAACTAGAATTTGTGAAGTACGAAGAGGAGGAACCACAGTATGGTTACGGGTACGACTCTTATCCATCCGAAGGATACCATAAAAAATAGTTACTCTCATTTTCGCACTTAACAACAAACAACAACAACAACCCAATTTTATAGTCAACGAATATAACTTATTTCAAGTCCATAAAAGCACCTCTTCTGTATAAACAACGACAACAACAACAACAACTTTGTTTTCGTTAATTAACCCTTATTTAACTTTTCTCATTTTGTTTATTTTCGTTTTTTTCACATTTTTTCATATTTTTTAGGAAAGATTCTCAGCACTCACTGACAGTAGCAGAATATCTACTTTTGTATGGTTAACATACGAGTATATATATATATATAATATACTGACTTTATTTATACAGAGGTTGGGAATAAGCATCTGATTTCCTCAAATATCTCTTCTTAGGTCTTTTTATTTTCGAATTTAAGGGTTATCTTTTATTTTTTTTATTTTGTAATTTGAACTTAAGAATTATTATTTCTAAAATTACACCATTTTCCATTTTGAACCAAACACCAAATTTTGTAACTGATTCTTTGCGACAACGTTACGGACATGTAATTATTTTTATACATTTTTTAAAGAATTACAAATTGAATTCTTTGAAATATTAAATAATTTTAAGTGAAAAATTGGTAAAATTAGGTAAAATTGGTAAAATATTCAAAATTGAGACTGTCAATGGACAAAAATGATTGATTTTTATCCATTAATGCAATAATGATAAAAATTTAAACATTTCATTGCAGTTAAATATTCCTCCAAATATTCAAAATAAGAAGAATCACTGATTCCTTGAATCTATTAATTTACAAGCGCTTACGAAAATGCTTACATCGTTCGTTAATAAACAATAAGTCACAAAAAGTTATAACTCGCTTATATTATTAAATATAAACACACACACACACACACACACACACACACAAAATAAAAATTAATTATGATTCCAACTTTAACGAACGACAAAGCATCTTGGTACACACCATCACACCTGGATTTTTTGGCCCTTTCTATTATTTTCATTACCTGAATTTGAATTAGGCCTAAAAGGGCTTTTTTAGAGTCCTTTTTAATACATTCGTTTTTATGAGCTTGGTTTGTTGACTAATTATAGGTTAATGGCCTTTAGTATATTCGCCTCTCATTTTTAAATGAAGTTATATATTATATATATATATATATATACACTTTTTTTTTCTGGAAGGAAAGCTTCCGGAAACTCTACTATAAATTTCCTTCAACCTTTCCCATTTGTTACTCCATCCCACCCCGTGACCATCCCAGCCAAAGCGTTTTTCCTATTCCTAAAATACTGTTATGTAACCCCCCCCTGCCCTCTCCTCCAAATCGGAATAAGTAATAAAAACATTAAATTTTTTTCTACATGTTGAATATAAAAGGTACCGGAAAGCCGTTCCGGCGCGTTCCGCCAGAATAAAGGCATATATAGTATATATATATATAGAATATATACACACACACAACACACACACACACACACACACACACACACACACATTTAAAGTACAATTGTAATTTTATGTCCAATAATTATTTTTAACATGATTTTTTTCTATGACTAATAATATTTATAATTGTATATTTTATGAAATAAAGTTTGTTATGTATTTTAAGACTTCTTTTTTTTTCACACAACAGCAAAAAATGACGACAAGAATGAATTTTTAACATATTAGATTTTGTGACATTATATTACATAGATTTTATCAATTTTGTATACATTCCTAAACAGTTTCTCGTCATTAACAACAGTGAATGAAACAACAGAGTCATAAATCTTTTAAAAATTGTCGAGGATATGATATTGTCGTGCCTTCTCTGCAAAAAATGAGGGAAACACCAACAAAAGTATTCCTCTTATACATTTATGCAATAATATACAATTATCCAACAATGAAAAAACCAACAATTTAAAACAGTTAAATTGAAGTTAATGCTAACAATATGTACGACAAATGTTCACCTTTTTTTTTTTTCCATACGCGACTTTAGGTTCAGCTTTCATCGATAAGCCAGAACCGATTATAATTAACACTTATTAACAGTTAAATTGTGGTATATGTACATATATAATAATAATGAGAGTTTGGTATAGGTTCAAACAAAACTGTTACAAGAATCGGCCTCAAGATATAGTTTCACTATTGCAAATTATAACTCATGGTTTTCAAATTAATTAACGCGCAACCATGTTTGATTTTGGGAAAGACCTGCAATTTTATTGATATTAGTGGTTTACTGTCAAATAAAAAATTAGTTGAAACACTTTCGCTACGACGATTAAATGATTTTGGTTTATGGACGGCTCCTAATCAACTTCGTTTTGAAAGGTCTCATTCAACAGACTTTTTTTGCAGTCATATATTGAAGGAGATTGTGTTTAAATATACTGACAGTAATTCAACTATTTATAATTGCTTCTTGGATATAATAAAAGCATATGACAGAGTGAACCACAATATTCTACTTAAAAAATTAGAAGATAGGACTGTGTTACTGTTTATTGTAAATATACTGAAATTTTGGTACACCAACTAAATATTTATAGTTATGCTGGGCAATGCATTGTCTGAATGTTTTGGTTCCTCATGTGGAGTTATACAGAGCTCTTTACTCTCTCCTCTGGCGTTTAATGTAATTATTGATGGTTTAATTACCTCAATGAGAATAAATAATTTGGTCTATGCCAACGATATAGTATTACTAAGACCTTATGTTAAAAGTCTGGATCATCTTATAAAAATTTGCAAATTATATAAAAACCAAGCTATTAATTCTAATATTACTGAAACCAAGGTTATGCAATTTCATCCCCAAACCTTCAATCAATCAATTAAAATGATTTCCAAAATGAATGATGAACCAATAAAGCAAGGACAAGAATTTAAATATATAAGTCAAATTATGAACCTTGAGTGATGACTCAAACACAAGAAAACACTATCGAAGTTACTCTGTTAAAACAAATATGATTATGATGAATTTCTAATTCTGTACAAGCGAAGCTAAAGACATTCTTTTTCGTACTTCCTGCTCTAATATCTATGGGCAGCAACTGTGAGCTAATTATAAAAAAAAGAGGTTCTGTTAGAACCTTAAATTTGATTTATAACATCTTTTAGATTTCTGTATAAGTTAACCTCCAAGATGCTCAGCTTCACAAATGTTCGCTAATCGCAACGTTTCGGAGCCCTCCTGAGGCAACAAGACATCCTCAATTATCCAATCTATTCATCAATCCGGCTTTGTCTTCCTGACTATGGATTCCTTTGTATAAAAATGTTTGTCCGTATAAATCCACTTAACACTTAATTACTTATATTTTTATTTTTATTTTATCTTATTTTTTTATTTATAATTTTTATTATTATTATTATTATTATTATTATTATTATTATTATTACTTGCTTCATTACTTTTAGGTTTTATTGTTTTATTAGTTCTGAATTACGGAAATTATTTTGGTTTCTTTTGCCAATAAATATTTCACTTTCGAGTCCAATATATCTAATTTGTACTTATGGATATTAAACAGATCACATTTTTCGTGGAGGGCACAGCAACCTCACTCTGCACAATCTTCTTCCTTGATTAATGCCAGAGAGTTGTTATTTATTTGTTTATTTATTGTCGGTCTGTTTCAGTTCAATTTTGTATTTATTTCGTTGTCTTTCTTCCTTTAAAGTCTGATTCCATTCTTTATATAGGGTGTTCCATAAGTCCTGTCTCATAGGAAAATTTATTTTAAATTTACAAAAGTAATACATTAAAGCTTAAACAAATGTTGAAATTGATGTCTTGTTTTGGGACCTTTTTTGTTGTTGCAGGTAAAATGACACGCAATGGCTAATGTGGAAGTCAGTTACACTCGTGAGGATAAGGCTTCTGCCTTTTTCTGAGGAGTGTTAGTTCTAATGTATTACTTTTGCAAATTTAATTTAAAATAAGTTTTCCTATGAGACCGGACTTATGGGACACCCTGTATACTTCGATTTTACTCCATTTTCTCATTTTCTTTTCTTCATCTTTGTCGAAAGTACTTTCCGTTCATTTGAGCTCTTTATACACTACAAATACTGGTCTGCCATGCAGGGTATTCTAATCACAGGGCTGTTAATCTAAAGGACCTGGGTTCGAAACTCGTCTTGGACGTCAGATTTCAACAATGATTAATGTGTTTTTTTGCATGGGTCTTCCTTGAGGGATCCCACGAAAAGCTGTGGGTCTCATCTATCTTATGACCCCCTACAAGATGTTAGAGAGAAAGTTAACCAATACAGACTATTACTGCAAATACTGTTTATTTAGTACTGGAATACTGGAATACTGGAATACTGGAAGAGTGGAATACTAATATTAGAACTGTCAAAACCAAATCTTGAAAAAATAAATAAAATTATTGACTTATTTTTTGACTAAAATTGTGTTAAATTAACTCCGATACGTTAATTAATTATAATTACTGCATCGGTTTTTTGGGTAATTACAAAATTAGTAAGAATAAGAGAGTGTCCTTATTTTAAGAACTACCCGAAAAGTGATTTAGTAATTTTAACTATTTAATTGCCTGGAGTTTGTTTGACAGAAATTTCATTTAACCATATCACTCTAAATTACATCGACTGACTCAGTGGGTAACATCGTTTCCCTGTAAGCGAAGGCACTGAGGTCAGGGGTTTGACTCCCGGTGTATTGCCTAATAATAATGCAGGAGTTAGCGCAATGACTCGCATTAACCCACTATATGCCAAAATTACTCTATATTGGGTTGTTTAAAAAATTAAAAAATTTAATACCCTAAGTTTTTATTTAAAAATCAATACCCTAAATGTCTTTATTTTTTTATTTATTTATTTATTTGGAATTACCAATATGTTGGGCGTCCCATTTTGGGGACATTAGCAGACTGTAAGTAAAGACACATAACTAATGTAATTTCACTTCCCATGGAATTTGTTTGAAAGCAAAACAAACTATTACCATTCCAATCTTCCCAACTGCAGACATTAAAATTTTAGTTTTCTAAACGCTTCTGGTGGCACAACAAACAAATACAACAGATGTTATGTACAACCAAAAAAGGGAATGGTGGTGCCCACTGTTGCACGATTACTAGTATTGTCTTAAATCAGAGGCAAAAAATAGAACATTAGCAGGTAATGAGTTAAGCCGCTACATGAACCCCACATTCAAGATAAAACCTTCTAAATTTAGAATTTATAACTTCTTTTTGAGGGGGCATTCAAGGAGAAGATTTTCCTTCTTTTGGGTATCAAAACTTCTTGACAGATGATATAATAATTTCTTTTAATGAAACGTAACTTCTTTAGATGGAAGAAATGGCCTTCAAAACTTCTTTTTTGAGTGATTTGAGCCAATAGAAGATAATAGTTCTGTGTATAGAAGATTGTGGGAAGTTTTCAGTGTGTTGATGTTTCAATGCTAAATCATTTTCCTATTCATTGTTTGATAATTTCGCTGTATTTAACTCCAATCGGAAAATAAACAATGCAAATTTCAATAAATATTGTTGTACAAAGAGTAACTTATAATGAAAAAAAATATTTTAAATAATTATTTCTAATCCTTTATTAATATTATTATTATTATTATTATTATTATTATTATTATTATTAAAAATTATTATTATTATTATTGAATTCCAGCAAAATCGTCTGAATGACTTTAAAATTTAACTCTGTAAGTATGGGTTTGTATTCGATCTGTGACTTGTAATTTTACCATGTTGACATGTTGATTGTAATTTACTTTAAAGAGTTATTGAAATATTCAAAAGCCAACCATTCCCATTTGGGAGAAATTGGTAGGTCATTTATACTGCGGGAAAATAAGTTAAATAATATAATTTATTCTTCCTGATAGTTCAAATGCAATACGTACTATGGTAGTAATAGTATAGAATATAGATGGTATTGTGGTGTGTATTCCCACTGCGTTCGCCACTTCTCGAACGAAAGTTTTCTGGTCAGTGAATAAATAGGTCAGTGTGGAACGAGTGAATGGCCAGCGTGTTCTCAGATTTGACTTCGGCTGACTTCTTTTTATGAGGTACTCGTACAATGAAAGACGCTGCGTATGCAGTGAAATCTCGGACTTTTCCCGCACTCAGGATGCTACATTTGCATATTCCGGAACTTGCCAAGTGGAGTTATGTCAACGAGTTTGCCGATCAGTACCAGTAAGACTGCATTTGTGCAAAAATATGAACGGTGGACAAACCGAACAGTTTTGAAAAGTTTTATTGCTGAATACTTTGAAAACTTTCTATAAGTAGTGTGTCTGTGTATCATATATATATATTATATGAAATATCTCAAATTATAATGAATTTTTATTAAAAAGTAGATTAGAAAGTGAATATATATATATATATATATATTATATATATATATACACACAAAGGTGGGCACCCGGGCCTCAAAAAGGACCGACGGTCCCGGTCCTTGCCTCAAACTGGACCGACGGTCCCGGTCCCGGTCCTTTCTGAAGATAGGACCTAGGAACGACTCGTTCCTCGGTCCTTATATATAATATAAGTGAAAAATTTGATTAAAATGAAAAATGAAATTAAAGACACCGGAAATCTTTAATTTTATTAACGTAAATTATAATTAATACAATACATAAATGATGAAAAAAAGTTATTAAGTTAAATGCTTGAGTTTCCATCTTCTTTAGAACTTCCAATAATCACTAAACACACTAAATCACTAAAAAAGACCGTCCGGAATTGCTTAAAAATGGACCGTCGCTCCTCATTTCGGTCCTCACTGAGAAAAGGACCGACTTTCCCGCTCACGGTCCTTAAAAAGGACCGAGTTCCTGGAATTCGGTCCTTTTGGAACTCGGTCCTGCCCACCTTTGTATATATATATATGCAGAAAAATCACAGAATAACACGTGATCTTATTAATAAGCAAACAACCACAGGGAAAAAGGAAAAAGAAACTCGAAATCCGAGCGCTTTCGTGATATTTCACATCTTCAGGGAAAAGAAAGAAATAGGAGAAGATTTTCCTTATTTATTTCTTATTTTATTTTATTTCTTTATTTATATATTTCTTACCTGAAGATGTGAATATATCACGAAAGCGCTCGGATTTCATGTTTGTTTTTCCTTTTTCCCTGTGGTTGTTTGCTTATATATATTATATATATATATAATATATATATATATATATATATATATATATATATAGTATATATAAGAGGAGGCGGCAACAAACCTGACCTCCGTGAAATGGGGAATCGTCGCACGAAACATCTAAAAGGTTGAAAGGCAAGGCCGTAGCCAGAGCTTAAAAACAGACGAGGCGAAAATAGCAGGAATGCAGGAATGACGTCACAAAATTTGTCTCATTATATGGTTTTAAATTTGATTCATTATATGGTATTAAATTTGAAGCTTGTTTTTAAACTTGCTTACCTGGAGAAAAAGTCACGAATATCTGCTGATGCCATTCTTTTCATTTTTCACCAATAAAACAAATACTCAGGCAACAAAACAATGACAAGCAGTTGGACATGTCTGTGCCTGCATTACAGAGGTGCCAACTGAAACTTTCAGGAGCGCTAGACTTTTGCCTAAAAAGCGCTAGTGTTGGATTTGTACGACTCTAGGTAAAATCGAATTTTTGTACTTAATAATTAATAATAATACTAAATTATTAATTATTTTATATATTTTATTAATTATAATTATTAAATTAGTAATAATTAATATAATTTGTACGAGACAGGTAAAATCCTATGTCTGTCAATTTCCTCAGATTTCTTTTGAAATTCAATTTCATCATTGATTCAAAATGTTCGTTAAGCCAGACGAGTCAGCCGCCTCGTCTGCCTCAACGTGGCTACGGGTATGAAAGGTATATATCATTCATCTATTTAACCCTTTCATACATGATTTTCGTTTACTTTTCACACCACAAAAAACCACTTATGTTAATCTCCAGAATGACTAAAATCTCATAAAATTTGATGGTCTCATTTGCGCCCATACGGCATGAAAGGGTTAACTGTTCTACTTCATAATAATACACTAAATACAGCATTTAGATACCAGAGATTGAATTAAATATAAAACCATTCTCATTCACTAGATATAATCCTCAAACAACAAAAAAGAAGATCGCAAATGCAGTGTTCAAGATCATTACTACCATTAATAATACTCTCAAACAATTAAAATAGGCCCAAATACAATAGCGGAAGTACCTAACGTAACCTTTTCAGAAGGTCAAAAAAAAAAAAAAAAAACGTTTTAAGAATTGCAAAACATTCCTAAAATCTTCTATTCTACTGTAAAACCATTTTTTATTAGCGTTCTTTGACCTTGTAAAGAACCTTCCTGAAAAGAAACCTTGAAATTAATCAAGTTTCTTGGGGTCACTGAAGTCGTTTTTCCAGCACTTTTTCCGATGACATCAGAGACTTGTTGATTACTGTTCTCTCAATATTTTGTTTCTGAAATTCAATTTTAATGTACTTTATTAAGATTTGAGAAATTGCCCCATTATTATTATTATTATTATTATTATTATTATTATTATTATTATTATTATTATTACATAACTGAAAGTGTATTAGATTGTACCTTGTATATGACGTTAATGACCTCAGTGTTGTGACGTCAGAGAAATTCACATCAGTAATTCATTCGTATCACCTCTTTAATGGGCAAAGGCAATTTTTACTTTGTTTGAGTTAACGCCAGATGATTTTATTCAGTCTCAGAAGAGATTCTTGATAGTCATTAAAGGGTTATAACTTATATTAGAAATACATTTTTATGTAGTATTACATGGTATACGTAACTCTTTTTCCTATTCAATCTCTTTCCTTAACTACGTTAAGCAAAAACAATTCTTATTGGTTAATTATAGCAAAGTCTTAATTCTTAAACGTTACACGAACCCGCTACTTCTGACACCTTATGTTAGAGTAATTATTATAGTAAACTCTTAGAGAATAAACAGTGGTGCCAAAATAACCTCTAAAGAAAATAAACAGTGGTGCCAAAATAACCTCTAAAGAAAATAAACAGTGGTGCCAAAATAACCTCTAAAGAAAATAAACAGTGGTGCCAAATTAACCTCTAAAGAAAATAAACAGTGGTGCCAAAATAGCCTCTAAAGAAAATAAACAGTGGTGCCAAAATAACCTCTAAAGAAAATAAACAGTGGTGCCAAAATAACCTCTAAAGAAAATAAACAGTGGTGCCAAAATAACCTCTAAAGAAAATAAACAGTGGTGCCAAATAGCCTCTAAAGAAAATAAACAGTGGTGCCAAAATAACCTCTAAAGAAAATAAACAGTGGTGCCAAAATAACCTCTAAAGAAAATAAACAGTGGTGCCAAATTAACCTCTAAAGAAAATAAACAGTGGTGCCAAAATAGCCTCTAAAGAAAATAAACAGTGGTGCCAAAATAACCTCTAAAGAAAATAAACAGTGGTGCCAAAATAACCTGTAAAGAAAATAAACAGTGGTGAGTTAGTAAAAAAAAAATGATTCGAACTCCTTAGAAAGCTGTCACAAATTTATGTTTATCGAAATGTGTAGATTTCTTTTACAGGGTAACAAATTCCTTTAAAAGTGATTCACAAAAATACCATCTAAAATTTTGACTAACAGGGTGCACATAAAATCCTAAAATTCTAAAAGTTAAGACAAACTAAAATTACTTCCAATGAAAGGTTGTTGTAAACATTAAATATTAAAAATAGAAAATAGTTAAAAAGGAAATTCCTTTCAGTGTTTTAAATTATTTTGAACCAAGTGAATTTTTCTTGTTTTTATTGCAACATTATCAATGAAAAAACATTTCTTTTTGCAAAATTTTCAACACGAGATTCAAAGTAAGACTTTAAAGTAAAATATGCATAATTCTTATGAAAAATTTACATTAATTTCTTTTTTTTAATAAACAAAAATTTGTATTTATTTAAATATTTTTTCAAAAGATATTATTTCTTATTCCTGATGGGCATGACTGTTTTCATGTTAAGTAGGGTCATGGCGAACAGTTTCGGAAAAAAGTTCGCCTAAAAAAATTTGTAAAAGCATAGAAATATTATTAATCATTAATAACTGGATTTTCTTTTTTAAATTTTATCACTGTCACCAAAAAGGTATAAAATTTCAAAAAAGAAAAACTATGCAGTCATTACTAATTGGTAATTTTTTATGCTTTTCAGAAATTTTATGTTTCTAGGTGAACTTTTTTCCGAAACCTGTACATAGAACTGACGCGGAACAACCAAACAAGTCTTACTCTCTAACGATAACTGTGCACCGTAGATATTCATACGAAATGCAGTTTGTAACATCAGTAACAGTAAATCATTAAAAATATCAAAATTTTCTAATTAGTTCATTAAAAAATTAATTTTAAAAATTATTTCTATTTTTAATTTTATTCTTTTTATCACATAAATCAATCCCACATGATAATAAATTTCAGATACTTAAGTTCGTTAACAACGGGCATGTGGCATGTAGATATTTTTAAATTTATTTAAGTTTTTTAACGCGTTGTTTCTAAATACAAGGTGTCGCGTAAGTTATCGTATTTTTTTTAATTAAAAAAAAACTACATCTAATCCTACAATGACTTATGGTACACCCTGTATACAACTCTTCTTTAAGCACTAGTTAAGTTTACAACAATATGTATATTGTTTCAATGAGAATTACGTTTACAGGATATTATGTTCAACTTATACATTATATGATAGATATGAGGTCCAGTCCTAGTGTCTCCGAGCAACTGATACAATGAGCAAACCAAACCAACCAATCAACATCTACATAGAAGAGGATCCGCTCATATTCCTGAGTGTAATGACTAAGTTTTATCTCTAATGTGAAATGAAATTTTAAACGATGAGAAACGTGTAGTCTTACACTGTAAAACGGCGATGTTTCGTACGAGATGAAAATTTGAAACCGTTTTGTTGCGTATTACACGTCAAAATATGTTAAAGAAAGGTTTATCTCAGAATTAAAAACTGGTAACCGCATAGACACTAACCGGGAACTTACTAGTTCTCTCTTTTGAACCTTCATCCTTGACTTTTAATTTTTGATTCTTGACCCTGTATACCAAAATGGTATAGCAGAAAGGGAACCTACACGGTCAGTATTAGGGACCATTTGTTACTTGGAACGTTAAAGTTACAAAACAACGACAAGAAGACGAACAACAATATTTAAGTACTTCGACTAGAAGGCTTTGCGAACTGTGTAATTAAATTTTTCACATTTAGGAAGACAGACAGATAGATAGATAGATAAGACCCGGAAAAGTAAAAATATTATGTAAATTCGTTTAAAACCAAGTTGAAATCCCGATTCATAATGGCATACTAATAAAAATCTAGGATTAATGTACGTTACTATTGTTTATTAATTTCTCGTGTGTAATCTAGGATTAAAGACACATTACTCGTCATTGTTCAGTTCTTATCTCTCACGTATAATACTGATTTCTTTGTATGGTATTGGTAGGTATAATACCTTCAATAATGACCTTGTATTTGTCATATCGATAATGATAATTTAAGATTAATACATACCTTAACCATTAATAATACTTATTTACTTATTTATTTATCTATATTATAATGGAGGTAAGTGCGATATATATATATGTAACCAAAAAAAAACTATAGAAAAGAACGCAATCATGAAAATCTTAAGCTTCACATTTGAGCTCATTGTATCAAGATTTGTGAAGCTTTAGATTTTCATGGCTGCGTTCTTTTCTATAGTTTTATTTACCAAATAATTGAACCGACAGTAATTGGGACGCCGCAGGCACCCCCATTACTGAGGCCCAAGGTGAGAGGGATAGGAATGATGTTCAAAATAAAATACGCCGTAGGCCCACAATTCGATTCGGTTTGGGCCGAATGCCCAAGTACCGCAGATCTATCGAAATCGGGGTGTAGCGCCGATCTTTTGCTGAAAGTCCTGACAGAAAGAAATGAAAAGAGAGTATTTGTTGACAATTATGTCTACAAGGAAATTCTTCAGTAATGAAATAAAGATAAGTTTATGATAAAGTGTTCTTTTTTATATTTTATAACAGGAAATAATACCTTGAGGTAAAAAAATTCATTTCCCAGATGAAGTAATTGGCCGAGGGCTCCAAGCCTTCCGCAGGAAATAGCAAAAACCGCCCGTAGGGCGGTATTTTTGCTAGTTATTAATAATAACTATCTGTTTTATTTTTAATAAGAGCCCAGTTTTATGTCGTTGTAAATTGTAAAATCAATGTATTTATTTTATTATTAATAAAGGTAAACATTTTGAAATATTGCTACAGTATTTCGCTGAAAACTGTATTTATGTATGTGGGTATGTGCGTATGTATGTAGGTATGTAATGTTTGTATGTATGTATGTATGTACGTATGAGGGTATGTATGTAAGTAAGTAAGTTTGAATGTATGTATGTATGTGAATATGTATATATGTTGTATGTATGTATATTGTACATGTGTATTTTATTAATTTTGTAAAAGTGTTTTTCTTTGTTTTGTTCATTTGAATTTTTAGTTGTTGTTGTTTTTTCTTTTTGTATTTTTGTCTGCTTGTTTTTTATTGGACATAAAAACCCTTCATTTTTGCGCGCAACCACTCAAAAACACACGCAAGCAACTCTTATTGTAATTATAACGCTCTTGTAAAGAGAAATTGCCCACAAAATTGCTCTTAACATGACTTAAGAAAAGGACCCAAAAATATACCTGAAACAAGAAAATAACTTTAAAAAAATAACAGTTTAAAAACACCGGAAGAAGTAAGAACGACATTATTTAAAAAACAAAACAAAAAAAACAAAAACAAAAAAAAAAAAACCCCGCAGCTGACCATTTTTCTGGGAGGTAAAATTGTCTTGCTTCCGCATTCTATTTTATGACCGGTGAGACGCCTTCGGTAATATTTTAACAAAGTCTTTCTTATTATTATTCAAATACATGGTTGTGTCTTAAGTGAAAGGTCTTTACACTGTATATATATATATATATATATATATATATATATATATATATATATATTTGTGTGTGTGTGTGTGTGTGTGTGTGTGTGTCTTGAACTTCCCTTTTAATCTACATTTGGTTATTTGGTCGTGAACTCAATCGTCACGACACAAAATATGACCTGAAAAGGTGAATAAATATTCAAAATTACATTTGCAGTTTATTTATTTATAATTTATAATTCATAATAAAATAAATAAATAAATAAATAAATAAATAAATAATAAAAAGGAAAAAATTACACTTCAAGTTCATTTATAATAAATAATCCTTCGCATTTAGTTCTGATTTTTTCTCCATTGCCAAAGAAGAGAAAATGTTATAAATAAATACTGTACAGGGTGGTCCATAAAGTCACTCACTCACTCATTAACCCTCATAAATTTATACACTAACTTTTACAATGATGATCTACGAACTTGCAAAATATTTAATACTTTAGTTCATATATATATATATATATATATATATATATATATATATATATATATATATATATATATATAATAATATATATATATATATATATAAATATATATATATATATATATATATATATATGGGGCTTTTCCGTTCTATGGGCACCAACGAGGTTAGGTTAGGTTAGGTCAGGTTACGATAGGTTAGGCTATGTTAAGCTATATTAAGTTAAGTTAGGTTAGGTTTCGGTTAGGTTAGGTTAGGTATGACCAATAATAATGATGATGTAATGTAATAAATCGTCAAATTTTTGAAGAAACGACAAATATTTTTAGTTCTTATTTATGTTCGTTAAAGCTGTTAAATTAACTAAATTAAATTTCTCCTATTCAAAATGGAATCATTAATTATTAATAAAAAGTTAAAATAAGTTTAAAAAATATTAATTTCTTTCATTTCAATGATGCCCATAGAACGGAAAAGGCCCATATATATATATATGATACAACTCAGAATGGTCACCTGTGTATATATATATATATATATATATAAAATTTAGTTACCATTTCATGTTCCTTATAATCCAAGTTTAAAAGTTTAAAAATGTGAAATTATTGAGGCAAATAATAAGTGTGGTAAATTTTCCAAAATCAACAGAGATTTTTAGTTCAAATATTTAAGAGATTGTAAAGGGGAAATTTTTCCTTTTTTTTATTATAACAGAAAAGAATTTTAAATTTGATACTGAAATTTATATAAGTAGGAGTTATTTTATTGCAGGGAGAGCAAGTTTAAGGAAAGGTATAATGTCTCTCTCTCTCTCTCTCTCTCTCTCTCTCTCTCTCTCTCTCTCTCTCACAAACACATGCGCACACGCAAACACACATACACGTCCACACACAATGTGTAAAATGGTAATTATTTGGGGAAACTCTCATAGAAGAGAAGCAAATGTCTTGCTAAAATTGTGGAAGAGTTTAATCCTATCAATAATTGAGTATTATTCAGTACTCACAAGCCCATACAGAAAACGAGACATTGCGAACATAGCAGCCATACAGAAGACTTTTACATCTAAGATAGAGGAAACGAAAGATCAAGATCAAGATCACGACGACAATCCTTGAAATTTTGCTCCTTGGATAAAAGCCACGAGTGACGCGCAATAATATAAATGTAAAATTTAAAACTATATATAAAAGTGTGTCCAAATAAATGTGGAGTTTAAAGACCATTTAAAAAGATAAAAAAATTAAAAGGGTGTAAAAAATACCGGGGAATGTTTCAAACTGCAAATCACGGGTTCCTCATCAAGTCCGTTTATGAAGGTTAAAAAGCAAACTGACATTGAGATAAAATATAGTATACAAATGGAAAATACAAAGACCAATTTTACTTCTAAGATAGATTAAATGAAATATAAAGACTACAGCTCACGACTACAATCCCTTAAACGCTCTCCTTGAAAAAAAAAAACAGACGTGTTCGATACCCAATAATATCCACATGAGAAATACCCGAGAGATATATTCCAAACTTTAGAAGTGAAATAGAGACACGTATTGAAATGAAAAAAGAGGTAGATTCTGTACTGTTCCAATTCTGTACTGTCCCAATGCGATGGGACATGGACCCATCAAAACGAAGATAGAAAATATTCTCAGGAAATTTTCAAGAATCAACTGGACATATTCTTGTGCAAAGTCCCTGACCAGCCATGCATAGGTGACTACGAGGGCAGGATGTGAGTAGAAAACAATCCTCTCCTCCACCAAATCCCACAAATGAGGCGGTATGCTGCCAGGAGGTCAACTCAGGTCGATCCTGAACAGTCGCTCGAAGTGTATACATATATATATAGAGGTGGGGCTACCAGCTCGACCTTCGCGGGAAGAAAGACTGACGCACGGAACTACTACTACGAGGTTGCGAGGTATATATATATATATATATATATATATATATATATATATATATATATATACGCACCCGACCATGAACTGACCGTGCCATAAAGAAGAAACAGTCACACTGTCATGACTAAACTTATTTATGTCCGTCCTAATGACCCCTCGTTCTGAAAGGCGTTTAACGTAATGTTTACACGTCATCCTAAATTTTAAATTTTTTTTTATCTCAAATTTGCAATTTTACTTTTGTAAAAAGGTTTCCATTTAGAGAAAAGGAGAACATACTTGGTATAAATGAATGAACTGGTTAATTTAACCATACACGATGCTTGAATTAACCATTTACATTTGGTATCAGAAAATAAACGTGGTTGAATTAATTATTTTAGATTGGTTATCGAAGTTAACCATGCATTTTATCTATTGTAATAATTAATATTATTATTATATTTTATTTTGCAAAATTTACAAAGACCCCTGATTAATTTTACGTAAGACATTTAAAATCTCTGTAACACTGATGTAAACACTGATGTTAACAATGATATAACAGTGATATACCACTAATCGCAACAATGTTTGTGTATATTCTTCAGGAGAAAACAATCTAACGCCATTTATTTATAAAGTTTTAAAGAATTTTAGACACTTGAACACAAAAGGAAGCATTTTATAATAGGAAAATTCAATTGTTTTATTCGGAAATAGAAAATAGAGAAGAGATCAGTCATGAAAAACTGACCAGAATTCACTTCCAGTCTCGTTTATAATTCTAATAATTGAAAGCTTTAGACAATGAGTCCGAAGTGTTCTCGATTAATATGGATTTAAAGTTGTATTTAGGTGGGGATAATATGGCCCTTATCAGCCGATTTTCTACAAATACTTATGTATAAATACAGTAGTTAGAACTTGGACTGTACAGGGTGGTCACAAAGTCCCTTTCCACGAAAAACAAGGGCAACATACAGATATGCTGTAATTTCACTGCAAAGGGACTTTGTGGCCACTCTGTATGTATGCATGTACTGTATGTATGTATATCTCTCTTTCTCTTTTCATATATATATATATATATATATATATATCTTGTTTTTCCCTGAAGATGTGAATATATCACGAAAGCGCTCGGACTTCGTGTTTCTTTTTCCTTTTCCCTGTGGTTGTTTGCTTATATATACAGGGCGTCCCAAAAAAATGTATACACACTTTAACAGCTGATAGCTCAATTGATGTTTCTTTCTTTCCAAGTTAAACCCATTAGAATTAATAATGGCAGTCAGACTAAGCTTTGAACAAAGGAAATTCATTCTAAAATGCTACTGGAAGTGTGAAAACGCAGTTGAAGTGCAAAGACAGTTTAGGAGGGAGTTTCAAACAGATCCACCAACGCGACTTACCATCACTCGAATTAGAGATAAGTTTGAAGCCGATGGAACTGTTCAGAATGTCCACAAGAAGCGTTCCGGAAGACCACGGACATCGACAAGCAAGCCCCACAAAGCAAGAAAGAGTACTGGAAACGTATCACCAAAGTCCAAGAAAATCTGTGCGGCAAGCGAGTCGTGAGGTAGGAATTTCAGAATCGTCTGTCCAACGCATTTTGAAGCGCTGTCAATGGAAAAGTTACATTCCAAGATTAGACCATGCTATTAATGAAGATGATCCGGACCGAAGAGTGGAGTATTGCGAGTGGTACTTGGCACGATGTGGATGTGGATTGGAAGGAAGGGGTTTCGTAGAATACCCTCCGCGTTCACCAGACCTCACACCACTAGACTTTTTTTATGGGGATACTTAAAAGACAAAGTCTACGCTATAAAACCTGCAACAGTCGCTGAATTGAGAGCAGCCATTGAACGAGAATGCACACAAATACCAAACGAAATGTTTCGTGATGTTTGCGATTCCATTGCTTCGCGTTATCAGCAGTGCCTGGACCAGAACGGACGTCAGTTTGAAAACAGGCGTTGACAAAACAATTAAATAATGTCTGTAGATTCTATTACATTTTGAAAATGAAATGTATTTTAATAAACACTGCCTTTATAAGTATTTAAAGTGTGTATACATTTTTTTGGGACGCCCTGTATGTATATATATATATATATATATATGAAAATTATTTCACGAAGGTAACACGTGAAAAATATTTATGATGAATAAAACCACGAAGGAAAGGAAACACAAAATGGTGCTCAAGCGCTTTCGTCTAATGACATCCTCAGGAACACTGAAGTTATAAAAAGGTTAAGCCTATATATAGGTTACAGAAAGAAAAAAGAAAATAAATAACATACATACACACACACACACATATACATATATATATATACATGCATATCTATATATACAAATACATACATACATACATACATACTATATATACAATAAACAGAGAAGTAAAAATAATAAAAAATTAAAAATTAAAACCTTAAAGGATTACCAATGAGGCGTACAGATTGTAAGGAAAAATATCGATTTTTAGCACAAGATCAAATGGATTATAAAAATACAAATTTATACTGGGGCTCTGCCAGGTTTTAACACAATGCTGCCTATGGTCAGGTTTCGATATATATAAAAAAAATAAAAATAAAAAATAAAATGCAAATTAAAAGTTAATCGATTTTTAGCACAAGATCAAATGGATTATAAAAATACAAATTTATACTAGAACTCTGTCCGGGTTTTAACACATTTCTGCCTATGGTCAGGTTTCGATATATATAAAAAAATAAAATGCAAATTAAAAGTTAATAAAGTAGAAGACAAGTTTACCAAAGATTTAATGTTTTACACTTCTTATAGTCTGCTTTAAAGGAATTCAACATAACAGGATCGAGTTGAAAAAGACCTTTGCTTATGTTGAAGTTATTTGAAAGTTGGATAATGGCAGACTCAAGAATATTTCTATTAACAATGTTGCTTGAATGGAATAAAACTGAAGCATTATTCCAATCAATACAGTGGGCTAACTCTGACAAATGGACAAAAAGGGCACTGGACAACTGTCCTGTTCTAACGGAATATTGATGCTGTTTTATACGTGTGTGCAAATCCTTTCCCGTCTGACCTATGTAAAAGGAATCACATTGTTTACAACCAATTTTATAGATAATGCCTGAATTATTGGTAGGGCTATTTTTTACTATGATATTTTTCACAATATTGTTATATGAAAATACTACATTAATATCCAAAAGTTTAAGTACATTAGCAATGCCTAAAAAGCCCGGGAAAAATGGAAGTACTAAAATATTTTTTGACAAAGTACGAGTGTTAATATTGACACGATAGAAAGTTCGTTTTGCCTTGTTGAGACAAGATTCCATAAACGCAGATGGATAACACAAATCACTTCCAATACCGTTGATTTTTTCCAATTCGGCATCGATGTATTCCGGACTGGCGATCCTAAGGGCGCGGAGAAACATTGATGAAAATATGGCCTTCTTAATGGGGGTATCATGTCCCGAGTAAAAGTGTACGTAGGACAAATTGTTTACTTTAGAAGTTGAGCAAGACAATTCAATCCCATTTTTGGATTTGCGTGTACATAGGGAAAGCCCAGGTTTTAAGTTTAGTATCTATCGGAAAACGACAAACAATTTGTCCTACGTACACTTTTACTGGGACATGATACCCCCATTAAGAAGGCCATATTTTCATCAATGTTTCTCCGCGCCCTTAGGATCGCCAGTCCGGAATACATCGATGCCGAATTGGAAAAAATCAACGGTATTGGAAGTGATTTGTGTTATCCATCTGCGTTTATGGAATCTTGTCTCAACAAGGCAAAACGAACTTTCTATCGTGTCAATATTAACACTCGTACTTTGTCAAAAAATATTTTAGTACTTCCATTTTTCCCGGGCTTTTTAGGCATTGCTAATGTACTTAAACTTTTGGATATTAATGTAGTATTTTCATATAACAATATTGTGAAAAATATCATAGTAAAAAATAGCCCTACCAATAATTCAGGCATTATCTATAAAATTGGTTGTAAACAATGTGATTCCTTTTACATAGGTCAGACGGGAAAGGATTTGCACACACGTATAAAACAGCATCAATATTCCGTTAGAACAGGACAGTTGTCCAGTGCCCTTTTTGTCCATTTGTCAGAGTTAGCCCACTGTATTGATTGGAATAATGCTTCAGTTTTATTCCATTCAAGCAACATTGTTAATAGAAATATTCTTGAGTCTGCCATTATCCAACTTTCAAATAACTTCAACATAAGCAAAGGTCTTTTTCAACTCGATCCTGTTATGTTGAATTCCTTTAAAGCAGACTTAGATAAGAAGTGTAAAACATTAAATCTTTGGTAAACTTGTCTTCTACTTTATTAACTTTTAATTTGCATTTTATTTTTTTATATATATCGAAACCTGACCATAGGCAGAAATGTGTTAAAACCCGGACAGAGTTCTAGTATAAATTTGTATTTTATAATCCATTTGATCTTGTGCTTAAAAATCGATTAACTTTTAATTTGCATTTTATTTTATTTTTTTTTTTTTTTATATATATCGAAACCTGACCATAGGCAGCATTGTGTTAAAACCGGCAGAGCCCCAGTATAAATTTGTATTTTTATAATCCATTTGATCTTGTGCTAAAAATCGATATTTTTCCTTACAATCTGTACGCCTCATTGGTAATCCTTTAAGGTTTTAATTTTTAATTTTTTATTATTTTTACTTCTCTGTTTATTGTATATATATGTATGTATGTATGTATGTATGTATTTGTATATATAGATATGTATGTATATATATATATATATGTATATGTGTGTGTGTGTATGTATGTTATTTATTTTTCTTTTTTTCTTTCTGTAACCTATATATAGGCTTAACCTTTTTATATACTTCAGTGTTCCTGAGGATGTCATTAGACGAAAGCGCTTGAGCACCATTTTGTGTTTCCTTTCCTTCGTGGTTTTATTCATCATATATATATATATATATAATATATATATATATATATATATATACAGGGCGTCCCAAAAAAATGTATACACACTTTAAATACTTATAAAGGCAGTGTGTTTATTAAAATACATTTCATTTTCAAAATGTAATAGAATCTACAGACATTATTTAATTGTTTTATCAACGCCTGTTTTCAAACTGACGTCCGTTCTGGTCCAGGCACTGCTGATAACGCGAAGCAATGGAATCGCAAACATCACGAAACATTTCGTTTGGTATTTGTGTGCATTCTCGTTCAATGGCTGCTCTCAATTCAGCGACTGTTGCAGGTTTTATAGCGTAGACTTTGTCTTTTAAGTATCCCCATAAAAAAAGTCTAGTGGTGTGAGGTCTGGTGAACGCGGAGGGTATTCTACGAAACCCTTCGTCCAATCCACATCCACATCGTGCCAAGTACCACTCGCAATACTCCACTCTTCGGTCCGGATCAACTTCATTAATAGCATGGACTAATCTTGGAATGTAACTTTTCCATTGACAGCGCTTCAAAATGCGTTGGACAGACGATTCTGAAATTCCTACCTCACGACTCGCTTGCCGCACAGATTTTCTTGGACTTTGGTGATACGTTTCCAGTACTCTTTCTTGCTTGTGGGCTTGCTTGTCGATGTCCGTGGTCTTCCGGAACGCTTCTTGTGGACATTCTGAACAGTTCCATCGGCTTCAAACTTATCTCTAATTCGAGTGATGGTAAGTCGCGTTGGTGGATCTGTTTGAAACTCCCTCCTAAACTGTCTTTGCACTTCAACTGCGTTTTCACACTTCCAGTAGCATTTTAGAATGAATTTCCTTTGTTCAAAGCTTAGTCTGACTGCCATTATTAATTCTAATGGGTTTAACTTGGAAAGAAAGAAACATCAATTGAGCTATCAGCTGTTAAAGTGTGTATACATTTTTTTGGGACGCCCTGTATATATATATGAAGATCTGCAGGGGAAAAAGGGGGTCACTTGCTCCCTCCTTGTATTTCGTATTCATGTTTTTGCAAACGAACCAAAAATAAAAGCGTTGTAATAGAAAGCCAAAAAAGTGTATTGGGCAACTCAACCGCATGTAATGAAACGTTATCGTACATCTGCCTCCTAATTGAGGCATAAAAAATGCCGAAAGTTTTAGAACAGATGGTTTACACACATTTTCTTCTTTCATCCTATTGATCCACTCGGAACGATAGGAAGCGTTACTAATTATTTTAAATTCAAAGCTAAATTGCAGAGTACTTCTCGAATTATATTACTCAAATTGTAATTTTAATTATTAGATTAAGTTTGTTATTATTGGTACGTGGCGTAACAGAAGTGATCATGTCTGGCCCGAACATGATCACTTCTGTTTATTATTATTTTTCAGTCCGGCCACAGTCGCCACGTGTGAGTGGAGCTAGGAAGCCGAAATTGTAACAAGAAAGAGAGGAATTACTCAAAAAGTTATCTAGAATTGACAATTTTTTCTTCGGAAAGAAAATGAAGGACAACCAGGAGAAGAGCAACATGAAGATATTGAGCTAAAGAAAGTAGAAGCACCATCAGGAGAAGAAATTACAGATCTAAGAGAGGAAGAAGCGGAGAAAAATGAATCCGACATCGTGTCTGAAGATCCTGGACTGTGGCCGAAAACTTTAAAGCAAAAACAAAGCGCAGTTGATTTTCTGTTCAAAAAGTGTCCCGTTTACTGCTAGAATGAACTGCTAGAATGAAGATATTTCTTTAAAACGATATTTTATGGAAGAAGGGCAAACAGCGAGCTGTACCGCCGGGACTATTTACTATACTCACCCTCGACAGGAAACGTGTATACTGCTTCGCTGCAAACTTTTCTCCTCCAGCATTTCTGCTTTTGCTAAAGACGGTTTTAGTGATTGGCGTAATGCTCAACACTTCTGAAACAGCACGAAAGCAGCGAAGAACATCGCAAAACTCAAGTGGCGTGGTAGTTAAGAACAAGTTCCACACACTGCATTGACGTTGAACCAAAAAAAAATTAGCAAGAAGTTAAAAATAATTACTTAACGTGTTGTTACAGTGATGCAGTTCTTGGCACAGGAACGAAGTAACCGGTTCGCCACATAATGAACATTTTCTTGGAGTTCTGGAACCTTAACTCAGTTTGACTCATTTCTTGCTGAGCATATGAGTGTGTGAATGGAAACAGAATCAAAAACTTTAATGGAAGAACCAAAGAAATAAAAAATAACTTTCATAGTACACGGTGGCAAACAATGATTCCCCACCCCCTGCACAGATGAAACTAATAGAGGTACAAAAAAACTGATTGTTGCATCTTTTAGACAATTTAATTCTACGTCTAAACAAAACCACTCAATAGTTGGTGTTGCCTCCTTGTGCTTCGCGGACGGCTTCAAGTCGGCAATGGTAGGAGATGAGGAGAGACTCAAAAAGGTTAGTGTCGTACTCAAGATTTCGGAGGATTGTTTCGATGTGCTACTCCATGGTCCGGCGGCAGAATCGTTCAGGATCCATCCTGAAAGACTGAATGGAATCCTTGATGCTTGCTGAACCCCCAGCCACCGATTCTGCCGCCGGACCATGGAGCAGCACATCGAAACAATCCTCCGAAATCTTGAGTACGACACTGACCTTTTCGAGTCTCTCCTCACCTCCTACCCTTGCCGACTTGAAGCCGTCCTCCAAGCACAAGTAGGCAACACCAACTACTGAATAGTTTTGTTTAGACGTAGAATTAAATTGTCTAAAAGATGCAACAATCAGTTTTTTTGTACCTCTATTAGTTTAATCTGTGCAGGGGTGGACAATCATTGCTTGCCACCCCTTACAGTTAGTAATAATAAAAAAAAACTAAAACATTAGTGTACATATGTAGATGTGGTCACAAAATCTCATTTGGGCCCCTAGTTTTACTGCAAGAATTCCTCAGGTGCGTATCGAATGGCATCAATCAAGAGACCGCAAAAGGTCATCCTTACGATATTCGTTACATTCGGACTAACGATGGAAAAGGTTCCTTGGCAGGTACAGAAGACAACCCAAACGGACGTCTTCGGATACGATACCTCGTAAGCGAACTCCGAAAGTCTTCATACCAATAAATAACCATTAAGGAAGAAGCCTTCTTAGGTCTACAAGGCCTTAAGGTTTATCGCTACAGGAACTGACCATGTTCTGGGCAGACATGGGGTTGATTATTTATTAATCATAATCAAATAATCATAACACTGGGCAACACGTATTTTATTGAATGATATCTGACACTTGATTCTAGGTAATTTGGGTGCGCTGAATACGAATTTCAACTCGGTTTGGCTCTATCAGGTCCTGATTCTTGTCGACAGCCTATGTGCCATTTTCCAGATTTTTCAAATTAGGACTAAAAAATTAAGTCATGTGTTAAATTTTTTTTTCAAGTTTCATGAATACAAGCAGTTCAAACTACAGTAAAATTACATTATAACGATAGAAATGACTTAAAATAAAAAAACAAACAGATATGAAGCTTTCACTGTGGCAAAAATTTTCTTTTGTAAGACTTTCTAGCGTATTTGCTTGTTGATGGCAGGTCTCTTTTCAAGCACCAGCAGTAATCAGCCATCATGTGGAATCCCAGCGGCCTTGGTACCGTTCCTCCATAATTTTTATATCTTGGTGGAATCTCTCCCCTTGTTCGTCACTTACATCACCTAAATTACTTGGAAATTGGTCAAGATGGCTATTCAAAAAATGCATTTTTATGCTCATATTGCAACCTAACTCTTTGTAGTCCCTTAAAAGTTTTTTTACGATTTCTTCGTAGTTATCTGCCCTATAATTGCCTAAAAAGTTTTCTATCAAGTCCACGAATGAGAACCAGCCATTTTTTTCGCGTTCATTCATGACATTAGGAAAATTGCTGTCTTTAATCATTGTTCTTATTTGTGGACCGTCGAAAATTCCCCCTTGATTTTTTCATAACTTAAACTTGGAAATTTTGAAGTTATGTATTTGAAACACTCGCCGTTCGTATCTAAAGCTTTTACATATTGTTTAATGAGGCCTAGTTTTATATGCAGAGGAGGAAATATGATTTTATCTCTGCTCACTAAAGGTGGATTAATTACGTTTTTTTCTCCGACAGTAAGTGATGTTCGTGCTGGCCAGATTTGTTTGAAATAATGTTCTTCCTTGGCTCTGCTGTCCCATAAGCAAAGGAAGCAGGGATATTTAGTATACCCTCCTTGTTGTCCTAGCAGAAAATTAACCATTTTTAAGTCAACACATATGATCCACTCGTGCTCCCTATATTTGATAAGATTTAAAACCTTTTCTATATGTTCATACTTTTCTTTTAATTTTGTTGAGTGCCCAATCGGTATCGAGCCGTATAGATTGCCATTATGCAACAACACACACTTAAGACTTCTTTTCGAACTGTCTAAAAACAAGCGCCAATCATTTGCATCGTAAGACTCAACCCCCATCTTCTTTAACAAACCAACTATGTCGCAGCAATATACTAAACTATCCTCTGTTCTAAAATATTTAACAAGTTCTTCTTCTCTTTTTCTGTAAAATGAAATGTATGTGTTTGAAGTAAGCAAGTTTTTCTCTTTAAGTCTTGAAGCTAAAATTTCCGCAGCCTTTTTTGGCAAATTTAGATCCCTTACAAGATCATTCAACTCGGCCTGGTTAAACTTTTGCGGATCGTTTTGACTTTCAAATACGCTGGGGTCAAAATCGGTGTCTGACTCCTCAAAGTGCATAACAATATTTTCAGGAACATCTTCAACTAATTCTTGAGTTGGCAGACCCTTAAATTTTGGAATGGGGATCTCATTTGAATGTAGCACAGGTCGTATCGCGGTGTCGAAATTTGGGTACTCGATACAATTTTTTATTTTTCTTAGTGAAGCCCGAAGTCTTGACAAAGCAAAGGTAGCAATCGGTCTCGTGGTTAGTAGGCTCTCGCCACACCTGATATGGAAAAAAAATTGTAAAGCGTTAACAAAAGCGACGAGAGACTTGTTTTTATGAATTTTATCAAAAGTTATCACCCAAACATTTAACATTTCTATGTGTTTCAACCTTATGCAATATTTGAGATTCTTATAAACATTTTCTGTAAATTTTTGTTTATGTACCTAAGTTACAATTACATTTAGGTAAGTTACAGTATACTAGTGATTAAATTACGTAGTTTTATGAAATCATAAACTTACCATCGGACTCCAAAAGGTATTTTTGAATCCGAACCCTTCGTCCAATGTCGCAGTCTTTCAATGCATATAGTGCAGGCTTTATGTGGAGCCCACGATTTATCTTGGTCCCCCAGTTTTATGCCAAAATAAGCTAAGTAAGCTCTTTTTACGAAGTCAGTTATATTTGCTCGTTGATGTGGAAGTGTAAAATTTCCACATATATAACAGAAGGAATCAGGGTTGTTTTTGCATTTGAACTTTCTAGTGCTTGATGACATATTGCTTGATTGTTCTGCCAATTTGTAAAGGTATTTAAAGCCCTTAATTCATATAAATTTAAGAAAATCTGAAATATAAACACAAAAATTAGTTTAAATAGGTACTTATTATGAAATAGGTACTTACAATCTATGAAATTAAACTAGAAACACGGATGAGTAGGTACAATATAAATTACGTCTAATTAAATCAACTATATTAAATCACGATGACAAAATTACTCACTAAATCATATGCCAATTCAAAATTATGTTAATGCCCAAACTTAATTAACTAACTCAACTGACTGACTGACTGACTGACTGACTGACTGACTGATTGACTGATTGAATTGACTGATTAACTCTGGAAACGAGTCGCTTTTATATATTTTAGTTGTCCCTCTAGAATACTCTACAGAGAACAGGAACGCTCGAGAAAATTTTAGAATTCTATGATATTTTTAGCTTAATTTACTAATATTAAAATGGGTTAAAAATGACAAAATTAAAAATATTTTTAGGGTGTTACATATAAAAATATACATAATACAACAATACCATAACAATAGGTACAAATACCTAGATAAAAACCTAGTTGCATAATGTGTAACTGCAAAAAGACAGCGAGTATTGAGAAAAAAACCTTTTTATGAATACGACGAAAGAGGAGGGGTGTTGAGCAAAATCAGGACCTGATAGAGCAAAACCGAGTAAAAATTCGTGCTCAGCGCACCCAAATTACTTAGAAGTAACTGTCAAATCTAATTCAATAGACAAAAATTTGAAATTTGTTCCCCAGTGTAATCTATGATGGTGATTATGCAATCATAATCAATTCATAATCAAAATTAGAAAATATATATAATGAAAATCAAATCATAATCAAAATTTTAGAAAATATTGTAATCATAATCAAAATTATGAATGTTATAATCAATGATTAGTCAATGATTAAAGTGTATTATGTAAAATGTAATAAACATATCAATCGATCATTGTAATTTCATCATGTGATAATGATGGAAGAATAATTTTACGTAAGATGTTTTCTTTTGTGACTTTTTGAGTGTAAAATATAGTACATATATGTACTATAATACTGCCGTATACACTGTACATTTATTCATTAACATATTTTGCTTGTATGTTATTACTCGTGATTCCATATTTAAATACACATAATCAATATCTGACATGGTAATCATAATTTAATCATATTTAACTGTGGCAAACAAATTCAAATTTTAATCAACATTTTTAAGCCATGTAATCATAATCTAATCATAATAAAAAATGTTAATCATAATCAAATCATAATCATAAATTTTTCGAGCCCACTAATCATAATCAATTCATCATCAACATTTTTGCAAATCCACTAATCATAATCAAATCAAAATGAAAAACATTCGTAACCCACTAATCATAATCAAATCATAAGCAAATTTTGTAATCAGCTCCATGTCTGGTTCTGGGAAACCAAAGCGTCACAAGAAACTTCATTAATGGAACAGAAGTCAATCGTTGCTCATCTTTCGAAGATGTAACATCTCTTCGTAGAGGCTCTTGCTAGACTAACTTTGTCATTCCGTTCAACCCAAAACGAAACTGAACTTCATTCTTGCGTCATCTTATAACTCGTATAATAACACTGGTCAACAAAGATTTTTCATCAGAGTAAAATTTGTGGTAGCTGGATAGCATTTTTCACGCTGATTCCAAACCTGCATTCAGATTTTTTCTAGCACGTATAGTTTTCAAGATGAAGGCATATATATAACTACACAGATTTAACCATTTTAAATAGGCAAAATACTAATATTTCAACATTTGATTGTGTTTATTTTATTGTGTTTTTTTAGTTTATTCATCTTATTTATTTCAATTATCTTAATTATACATCTTATGTATTTCAGGTGTGAGCTTTTACGTCTAGCAGCATTGTGATTCAGGCAACAACGCCGTGCTTTGTGTGTCAAAAGATCAGTCCAGTCCAAGAACTTGTTGTGTCAAGTTGGTGTACATTTTTTTTGAATTTATAGTTTGCTCAGGTCAGTCAACATGCCTCGACAATGTAAGAATGACCCCGACAAGTTCTGTTTCGTATGCGGCCAGTTGACAACTAAAACACAGCGACGAAGTATTACAACCGACATTAAGAAATATACAAGCTATACTTTGGTTGCCATCTAGGTGACCAAGATAATCCATGGGCGCCACATCAAATCTGTTCTGGCTGTTCAAATGGATTACGTGATTGGCTTAACAAAAAGAAAGCTTCAATGCCATTTGCCATATCCATGATATGGAGGGAGCCGAGAGATCATCATGAAGACTGTTATTTTTGTAGTGTGAACTTAATGGGGTTTTCTGCCAAGAACAAACACCAGATTGTATATCCAAACTTGGATTCAGCACGTAGACCAGTAAAACATGATGAAACATTCCCATTCCAATTCCCCCAAGTGATAGGCTAGATTCTATCATAGATGACATGGAAAGTGATGAAGGTGCAACTGGCGTTTCCGGACCATCTACAGAACCAGAGTACACTTTTGAAGGTAGACATTTAGAGCCTAAAAAGTTAATCCCAAGGACAGTTGAATGATCTTGTTAGAGACTTATCGCTGTCTAAAGAGAAATCAGAGCTTCTCGCCTCAAGACTAAAGGAGAACAATTTACTTGAGAACAATGTTCGTATTAGTTACTACCGAAAGCGGAATTTTGAATTAACAGCATTCTTTTCAGTAGACGGTCCTCTCTGTTATTGCCATGACATCAATGGACTATTTACAGCCATATCTCAGACGTATGTGGCATCTGAGTGGCGCCTCTTTATTGATTCGTCGCAGAGAAGCCTGAAAGCAGTTCTTTTGCATAATGGTAATATAATGCCATCCATCCCCATTGCCCATTCCGTCCATCTAAAAGAGACATATGACAATATGGATATACTACTTAAGGCAATCAAATATGACAGTCATCAATGGAATGTTTGTGGAGATCTAAAAGTTATAGGAATGCTTATGGGTATGCAGTCAGGATTCACAAAATTTTGTTGTTTCCTTTGCCTGTGGGACAGTCGCGCCACTATAGAACATTACACCAAAAGTGACTGGCCACTTAGGTATACATATGTCCCAGGGATAAGCAATGTCCAGTCTGTCCCTTTAGTGGATCCCCAAAAGATCTATCTGCCCTCTTCACATTAAACTTGGTTTAATGAAGAATTTTGTTAAAGCAATGGGTAAAGTCAATTCTGAAGGGTTCCAATACCTTTCAAGGAAATTTCCGAAGGTTACTGCAGCAAAATTGAAGGAAGGAATTTTGTTGGGACACAAATAGGGAGGTTTTGAATGACACTGAATTTGAAAAAGTCCTAAGTCCGCTGGAATCGAAGGCTTGGCTGGCGTTCAAATGGATATGTGAAAACTTTCTTGGAAGCAACAAGTCACCTGCGTATAAGGATGGAGTCAAGAACCTCCTTGATGCCTTCAAAGAAATGGAGTGTCGAATGTCTTTAAAAATTCACTTCCTGCATTCCCACTTAGATTTCTTTCCTGAAAACCTTGGTGCAGTGAGTGACGAGCAAGGAGAGCGCTTCCATCAAGATATTCAGATGATGGAGAAGCGCTACCAAGGATATTGGAATGAAAGCATGATGGCGGACCATTGTTGGATGCTGTATCGTGACAATCCAGGCCAAATTTACAAAAGGAAATCACACTCACAGCGCTTTTAATAAAATAATGTATATATTCTTTATTTATAAGTACATTGAATAAGGTATATGATGTATTTGTTGTTTAGCATTCCTAAGTGTGATCTATACATCCATAAATTTTCTTATAGCAATATCAAAAACTTAAAAATATCAAAACCAGTGTATCTATATAACTATACGTGCTAGAAAACAAATAAAACCAGATTCGGAATCAGCGTGAAAAATGCATTAAGAAAAGTGTGATCATGTTTGTGATGAGAAAAAAAGTTTCATTTTGTTGGCCAGTGTAATTTAACTTATCTTCCATTTATTTCTGTGCATTGTCCTTCATTGTAATTAATATTTAATCTCAGTAGTTCATTAACTGTATTGTTTCACATTCTAATTTAAGCAAGTGTATTGTTTATTTCTGTTGAACAATTGAGCAGTTATATTCACTAAAAGGAGAACCAAGTAACTATTCCTTTTCTCAATTGGTATATTACTACCTGGTGATGCAAGCAAACAAATATATATATAGATAAGCGAACATATATATATGTATATCCACTTATCGATGTGAACATCCAAACGTTATTTCCATTTCATTTGTCAGGAGAAGTGTTAGAAGAAGTGTCGCCTCTCGGGAGTGAAATCGTTTTGCTTCAATATCGAAGTCTTCCTTGAATTGTCGTTTTCTTTCCTCAAAGCTCATGTTTATCCTTTCCACGTTTTACCATTTTCCACACCAGGTTTACTGAGGAACGTTTCGAACGTTTGTTTCCTAAACCAATCCGTAAATAAACGAATTTCATGCCTGAACTTTGTCCAACTACTCACGAAGAAAATATTTTCCCTCGCTTTGTCTGTCAAATGACTGTCATTTGAATTCACTGACTTGCTGTTGGTAATGTGAACTTTAATATCTGCATTAAAAATTTACTTCAGAAAGTTTTTGTTTTACGATATAAATGGATTGAAGATGAAGTCATTCCTCTACTTTTCACATCGCAATCAAACATGAACAATTGACGTTTTAACATCCGAACGACATAAACGAAAGCCAGCGCCCGTAGTTTAGTGGGTAACTCCACTTCCTTATAAGTGAGGTGAAGACAGTGATGTTGGTGGGTCACATCTCGATGATGCTGATAATAAAACTCCAGAGGCTAGAGCAATGGACCGCATTAATCGTCTGAACTGACCGCTCTGCTCTACCAGTTTCTGAGCCTCCTGAATGATTATTTTATGTAAACGAAACCTCGGATACTGTAAATAGATCAACAAAATATATGCGTACAGTTTCGGAAAAAAGTTCGGCTAGAAAAAATTTAAAATCAAACAAACAAATAATTGTTGGGATTGGAAAAAAATGAAATAATTAACAAATTAGTATATACACAAGCGGTAGCTCGCTATCGCTCGCGACCGTTGTACAATTTGGCCCTCCGGGCGGGTAGCACTGTGACATATACTGCTATATACGCCGTTACCCCCATTACCCCACCCCTCTCCCCCATTACCTCCACCCCCACTCCCCCATTACCCCCACACACAAAAGTAAAAAACGCCATTCCCCCCCACCCCTCCCCATTACCCCCACCCTCACTCCCCCCACACACAAAAGTAAAAAACGCCATTACCCCCATTACCCCACCCCTCTCCCCCATTACCCCACACCCCATTACCCCACCCCCACCTCCATTACCCCCACACACAAAAGTAAAAACGCCATTACCCCCATTACCCCCCCCCACCCCCACTCCCAAAATTACCCCACCCCTCCCCCCATTACACCCACCCCACTCCCCAATTACCCCACCCCTCTCCCCATTACATTATCTTCGTGTCTCTGTCGAACTAAAGGAAATAGTAAAGGCTACATTTTATTTTAATTCATCAAAATATCTAATTACAATAAGTAAAATATACTTATTAATACTAAGTTAATCAGATGAGTTTAGTAATACTCGTCCAATCATACCTTTCTTTTCAGTGCGTTTTCATCAACAATTTATTTCTCCGGTTGGTTTTTTACAGTTTTCATCAATTGGTTTTTTTTTTATAGCAAACTGGCACAATTCCCACGAATGGCGACAGTAATGGCAATAACAATTTTGTATTTATAAATTTTATAGAATAATAGCAGCCTACATTCAAATCGAGTTTATTGACATTTTGCCATTGCATCTGACATGTATTTTGTATGAATCAAACGTTTTTTAACGGCAAACTCTAAACCAATTTTTAACATTGTATTTTCTCTCTTTATATATATATATATATATATATATATATATATATATATATATATATATATATAGTATTATATATATATATATGGTGAAGGCCGCTTCTGGCAAGCTTCAATTTCAATTTAAGCAGAAAGCCACAGACAAGAAGGAAAGAAACATCTATCATTTTGGAAAAGGGACTATATTTTGTACAATGCAACGTTTCAAGCACAAACTATGCTTATCTTGAGGCAAAAAATTCTAAAAAGTAAAAAAACAGAATATTAAAAACCATAATGAATGACAAATATAAAATACAAAATAATGTAAGGAAAAACCCAAACTAAAAATTTACAAGTTTTTAAAAACACTAAAATGAAAGTCACACACTAAAAAGAATCACACACCTTAAGTCTAAGTAGCACAGATTCCGAGGCAAAACAAATACAAATAGAAGCATCTAAAAACAAGTAGAGGTTGGTTGTTAAAAATGTTCAGTTAAGACGGAGGGGAACGGATGAATTATATACACATACACACACGACATTTGTTCAAAAGGTATCCGGATTGATGCCATTATTATAGACAGAATATGGTACTTACAGGGTTTGGGGCTTAATCTCCCTCAAAGTACGCTCCTTTTGAAGCCATACATTTTGCCCAACGATCCTGTCACTGTTGAAAACATTTTTCGGAAGCACTTTTCGGAATGGCCAAAAGCTGCTCCGTCGAATTTCTTTTAATGGTCTCAACATCATCGAATCGGCGTCTTTTCAGGGTTTGTTTGAGCTTCGGAAAAAGAAAAAAGTCGCTTGGAGCCAAATCCGGCGAATATGGAGGCTGCTATACTTGGAGGGTAGAGTTTTTGGCCAAAAATTGCTGGACAAGTTGCGACGAGTGAGATGGCCCGATTGGCCCGTTATCATGATGAAGAATCCAGTCTCCGGACTCCCACTTCTGCGGCCGTTTCCTCCGAACTGCTTCACGTAGACCTCTGAAAGCTTCAATGTAAAATTTTTTGTTGATTGTTTGTCCCTGTGGAGCGTATTCATGGTGCAGAACACCTTCACAGTAAAAAAAAACTCTCCGACTAACCAACATCGTAAGAAATCGCCGCGAAACAAAATACGTTTAACTTTATCGGCTCACCACAGTGGACTGACGCTATACAATGAAGTGCAACACTAGCAATCAACTTGTCTTGACATACAGGGACATGTTTAGCACAGTCATAATTCCAAGCATGACCTTGTTCTAAAAATAAATACCCTGTCCGGATACTTTTTGAACAGACCTCGTGTATAATTTTTATATCACGAGATAAAATAAATTTTGTAATTTTATATTTTAGATTTTTTATTTATTTTTTTTAAATCTTTGAAATTTTTAAAAGCTTTTGTATTATGGCTCTGTTCCAATATTATTTTTATGAGACATATTCGAGGATTTATAAAGTAAGTATTTTTTAATTTTTTAACATTAACTCTATTTTATAATGTTAATTTCATTCCGTAAATATGTCTTTATTTTAATATTTTGTATTATATTTTAACTTTTTAATATTTTATAATTTTAGAAGCACTGAAGATGGAAAATTATTTCCGAAACGTCTGTATATTAAACAAGAATGATATATATATATATATATATATATATATATATATATATATATATATATATATATATATATCGGTGGTGTAGTGGTTAGCGTCACTGACTACGAATCCATCAACTCCGGGATTGAGACCCGGTGAGGGCAGGCACGCAGCAAAACCCAGCTGTTCATCCTACCACACAATAATAAAAAAAAAATTGGTTGGTAGATAAATGGGTACCCTGGATAGCCCAGTGATAAAGATGCTGGGATGCTGGTGGGGCGTGGTTCGGATTCCATGTTAAACTGTAGGTCTAAGGTGGAGTGACAAGCTTGACCTTCGTCAGACTGAACAATTCGGCGGAAGCAAAACCAAAGTGTATATATTGTAAGACTGTAATTGACTGAATAGTGTCCAGTCAGTGTATAATAATAATAATATTAATAATAATAATAATAATGATAATAATAATAATAATAATAATAATTAATAATAATAATTAATAACACAATACTTTTTTAAATGTAAAAATAAAAGTAATGAAATAAATTGTTATTTTCCTTTTCTGCGGACGGTATATGAGGTTACCAGCCGTATGGTAGCTGAGTTGGGTAAGGCAATTTTTCTGTAAGCGAATTGAAAACATTGAGGCCGCCGATTCGACTCCCGATGGTGCTGGTTAATAATAATGAAAGAATTAGCTCAAAGGAACCAATTTCGTCTGGCCTAAACGCTCTGCCAGCTTCTGGCCTTCGTCAGTGATCATTATTGAACATATGGTACAAGGGCAAATTAGGGCAAATTAGGGCATACAATGAATTCCACCATTAAAAAAAAAATTACTTAAGAAGAAAAGATTGTAAATTATATTGTTAATGATCATTTCAAGCTCTCTCGACCCTCAAATTGTTTACGAGTAACTTTTGGTTCAAGCCAAAGTTACGCGCAGCCATTCTTGTGCTCTTCAGTAAACTACACTAATCATATATATATAATATATATATATATATATATATATATTATATATATTTTATTTATTTTTTTTTTTTTTTAAGTTCGGGAAGAACCGATTCGCCTCTATTTAAAAGGGCATATCTCGGCGGAAAAACAAAGAAAAAGTGAGAGGAAAGACAGAGGAAAAAGAAAGGGGGAGGGGACAGTCGAAGTGGAAAAAGACGAAGGATGACAAGGACTGCAGGGTCGAGCCCCCATCATCCTTGGGTGCTAGGGCCGGGAGGGCGCACGTGAAACCTCCAGGAACAAGCACGTACAAACGAGCACAAAGAGCACTCAAGAGCACGAGCTTAGAACCCCCTTGCGGGGATATATATATATACACGGTGAACCAAAAGTAGGTGGACAGTAGGTTGAATACGGTTTGTGTTATATTATATTATAACTATGGTGTTCATTATAACTATGGTGTTTGTGTTATATTATATTAAATATTATAACTAAATTTATTTAAATTTTATTTTGTATTATAGTATACAAAAAAATTAAATATGTATTCTCAAAATAAACGTTATCATTTACTGTCCACCTACATTTGGTTCACCCTATATATATATATATATATATATATATATATATGAATAGAAACGACATAAGTATTAAGGAACGTTTCTGCACACGAGGAGGAGAGATAACGAAATAATGAAAAATGAGGCGAACCGCCTGGAATCGAACCCAGGGCCTTCCAATTGCCGGTCGGACGCAGAAACGTTCCTTAATACTTATGTCGTTTCTATTCATTTATATACTGCGCGGTCATTGCAGTTATTTGCATATATATATATATATATTGTATTATAATTATATATTATTAGAAAAGCCATAAAAATAATGAGTATTAATTACGACTTAAAAATTAATAGGAAATACTTCAAGACATATATATATATATATATGACTGAAAAGCTACTGTAAAATATTCCTTTTTGAAGTGTGCCACCAAGGTCAAAATTAATTGCATACACTCCATCACAAGTCTGCCAGGTAACACTTACCAAATATTGAAAATATGTCTCAGTATATACTGTATACACACACACACACACACACACACACACACATCTGGTCAAAAACATTATATAATCGCATACTCATTTTCTTGCAATGTAAACAACCCATATCTGTTATGGAACGAATACTGTTTATTGAATATATAAATGTTGGCATTTTTTAATGAATACGTATACAAATGCATGTCTGTGTGTGTGTGTGTGTGTATGTGTGTGTGTGTGTGTGTAAACCTGTCGCTTCATTATTTTGTTAATAATACTAAAATCAATACTACAAATACCATTCTGTAAAGATGTTTTTTTTTTAAATTTAAATATTTCAAAAAGTATTTGAAATGTTTTGATTTCATATTTTTTTGTTTTATTTCCATCATAATAAATACGTCATAATTTTTTTTTTAATTCTTTTGGTTGAAATTTTAAAAAATATATTTTTTTTTTTAAATTTTTAATAAAAAAAAGTTTTTTAGAAGTTTTTTTTTCTTTTTTTTTCTTTTCTTTTTATGGCGTCTCATTATTTTATTTTCTGTTTCGATTTATTAAAAAATGTATTAAAAATTTATTAAAATTTTTTAAAATTTTAATATTTTTAAGTTAACAGTACAATCAACTTACCAATTAATCTAGTACATGCCAATCCACATTGCCAATAACCTAACAGTGTTGCCACGTAATACATACAAACTCATCACGATCAGTTCTGGTATATCTTATTTCCCTATGAGAACAGACTTTTGTTATACCCTGTATATATATATATATATATATATATATATATATATATATATATATATATATAATATTTAGGAGAAATCCAATGACAAGGAGAAATGTAAATGCCATGAAAAGTCTTCTTTATTGCGCAACGTTTCGAGCAATACGCTCATCTTCAGGCTGTTTAATAACAATGTGAAATTAAAATCAATATTGAATGAAAAACAAAACAGAAAATTTCTATAAACCTATTCGTAAAGACAAATTTAAAAGACTGAGAAAAGAGGTTAAATTCTAAGTTATACAGATTTACATATAAAAATTAAGAAGTTATTTTTAAATACATGTAGTAAATGTGAAATTAATACACTGGAAAAATTACCAATAGTACACTGGAACAATGGAGCTATCTACCTACACAGCAGTATCCGAGGCCGACTAATTTGAGCAGAGGCAGAGGCAAGGAACGGGAAACACGAAAGATGGCGAGGGAGATAGGGGAGGAGGGATTATAAGGAATTGGGGAAGGAGGAGGGATCATAGCAAATTGAGAGGGACGGACGATGAGTCAACATTCAGACTAGGGGACAATGCTTTAATGAAAAGGGATTCTAGAATTCTTAGTGAGTTGGGACAAGTATACAACCAAGAATTTTAAAATTGTCTAAAGTGACATCAATTTTGCATTTAATGCTATGTTCACGAATACTGGAGGCTTCCTTAGTTTTTAAAATTTTACCTGTTCGGCCACTTATTCCCATATGCGAATAAAATCTAGCCCTGAGAGAGCGAACAGTGCTGCCGATGTAATTCCCAAGGAGACACCTGGGGCAGGTAAATAAATATACAACACCGCTACGCAACGAGTCAGGGGTTCGATCCTTCGCTGAGAAAAAGCTACCTAAAGACGTTTTATTAATAAATATGATGCGGAAATCAGTATGATAAAAAAATTTCCTTAACAATTTTGTAAATTTAAGCTTAAATTCCTTATTCAAGGACCCATTTCAGGTACCAAGAAATATTTTATATCCTTCGGCACAGTAATACATGGAAGTTGAGGGCTATAAACATTATTTAAGAAGGATCTAATTAGTTAGTCTACATATTGAACAGGAAAACTATTATTAGTAAAGTATGATCTTAGATTATTAAATTCATCATTAAGTAAGGTAAAATTAGAGGTCAAATTATATCCTCTGAACAGGAGAGTTTTAATACAAGACATCTTATAGTTGAAATCAGTAAAACTAAAAAAAATTCATGCCCAAACCAGTGAAAGTGGGTTTCCTATAAACTGATGTAGTAATAGAATCACCGTTTTTCGAAATTAAAAGATCTAAGAAGGGAGGGAGCCATTTTGCTCAGTTTCCATTGTATACGTTATATTGGGGTGCCGAAGGATATAAAATATTTCTTGGTACCTGAAATGGGTCCCTTGAATAAGGAATTTAAGCTTAAATTTACAAAATTGTTAAGGAAATTTTTTTTCATACTGATTTCCGCATCATATTTATAATAAAACGTCTTTAGGTAGCTTTTTCTCAGCGAAGGATCGAACCCCTGACTCGTTGCGTAGCGGTGTTGTATATTTATTTACCTGCCCCAGGTGTCTCCTTGGAATTACATCGGCAGCACTGTTCGCTCTCTCAGGGCTAGATTTTATTCGCATATGGGAATAAGTGGCCGAACAGGTAAAATTTTAAAAACTAAGGAAGCCTCCAGTATTCGTGAACATAGCATTAAATGCAAAATTGATGTCACTTTAGGACAATTTTAAAATTCTTGGTTGTAATACTTGTCCCAACTCACTAAGAATTCTAGAATCCCTTTTCATTAAAGCATTGTCCCCTAGTCTGAATGTTGACTCATCGTCCGTCCCTCTCAATTTGCTATGATCCCTCCTCCTTCCCCAATTCCTTATAATCCCTCCTTCCCCTATCTCCCTCGCCATCTTTCGTGTTTCCCGTTCCTTGCCTCTGCCTCTGCTCAAATTAGTCGGCCTCGGATTACTGCTGTGTAAGGTAGATAGCTCCATTGTTCCAGTGTACTATTGGTAATTTTTCCAGTGTATTAATTTCACATTTACTACATGTATTTAAAATAACTTCTTAATTTTTATATGTAAATCTGTATAACTTAGAATTTAACCCTCTTTTCTCAGTCTTTTAAAATTTGTCTTTACGAATAGGTTATAGAAATTTTCTGTTTTTGTTTTTCATTCAATATTGATTTTAATTTCACATTGTTATTAAACAGCCTGAAGATGAGCGTATTGCTCGAAACGTTGCGCAATAAAGAAGACTTTTCATGGCATTTACATTTCTCCTTGTCATTGGATTTCTCCTAAATATTAATTGAAGCTCTGTAGAAGCAACCCGCATAATTATATATATATATATATATATAGCTTCACGGACACCGGATTCAGATTACACTAAATTTGGTGGTTGTTTAAGATTGGTTAGTTAACCAATCTTGCCTAATAATAGTATTTGTAACAAAGTTTTACTTTTTCAAAAACGCTGAGCTCCGTCAAACATATATTCCCCCCCCCCCCTCCTAGTTTGAGGCAGTGGTGGGCAAAAAGTAATCGATTACAAGTAAAAATTACTGATGTCTGAAAAGTAACTAAAAGTATAAAGTAGAAATTACTTCTTTGGATTAATTACATTATAATTAATCCAAAGAAGTAATTATAGTCCAAAGAAGTAATTATAATTATAATTAATCCAAAGAAGTAATTATAATCCAAATAAGTAATTATAATTATAATTATAATTAATCCAAAGAAGTAATTATAATTATAATTATAATTAATCCAAAGAAGTAATTTCTACTTTATACTTTTAGTTACTTTTCAGACATCAGTAATTTTTACTTGTAATCGATTACTTTATGCCCACCACTGGTTTGGGGGAACGAACAAGCTACGTACGTATGGATGGTTAGAGGATTTACTTTACGCAGGAATCTGTCAAAGTAATTCTTGAACTTATTCAGGTTGATGTGATGGAGGTTCCTCAGTTGTTTTGGCAGCACCTTAAAGAGTTTTGGGCTTCGTATTCTGAGAATTTTTGCTATCTTCATTTTCTTCGTCCCTTGTCTCGCTGCAGCTGTGACGGTACAGAATGCACCTCTTCTCTCATTCCAGTGTGTCTCTATTTCATTTTTAAAGTATGTGACGTATCTCTCCATTTTTTCTATATGTTCATTATTGCATATCGCTCACGTCCCTTTTTCAAGGAGTAGAGTTTCAGGGAGTAGTTGTAGTCAGTAGGCTTCATCTTTCGTTTAATCTATCTTAGAAATCTTTCATATGACTACTATAGTTGCACTGTTTGGTCTTTTATATATATATATATACACACACAGGGTGTTTCATAACATGTGGAACGCACTTTCAGGATGGATTCAGGACCTGAAAACAATGAAACAAGTTTATATAAACATATGCCCGAAATCGCTTTGTTTCCGAGTTACAGCCCGTTTTGTGTTCCAGCAATTCTTTCCGCAAACTGTTTACAAACACTGCTTGCCGATAATTAATGTTTGTGAGTGCGTATGAGATTTATTTCATGTATGGCCTTTGCCAACTGTAATGTTTCGTACACTCTATGACATGTTTCAATATCGTTGAGTGTAGAGCCATCAGTCAGTCAGAGGTGCATCGCGGTGTTTCACTGTTCGTATTCGTAACTTCTTACCGTGAATAAGTGCAGTCCAATGAAAAAAGAACCTTAAAAGTTCTTGTGCTATTCAGTGATAGTGTGCATTTGAAATGAGAATGGAGGCTTATTCAAACAGAGAAATGGCAGACATGCATCTCATGTATGGACTTGCCGAGTGTAATGCGGCCGCAGCAAGATGTCTGTATGCGGAAAGGTTTCCGAATCGCCATCTGTCAGATAAGAAGACCTTTCAGAGAATAGACGAGCGTCTTGGTGATACAGGATCATTCAACAAGCGAGTGTCAGATGGTGGTAGACCAATCAGCGCCAGAACTGTTGAGTTGGAGGAACGAGTCCTGAATCGCGTGGAGGAACATCCTGGTGTCAGCACTCGAAGGACAGCAGCAGCAGAGGGTGTAAGATACACAATTGTGTGATGTGGAGAATTTTACGGGAACAACAGCTTTACCCATATCACATTCAGAGAGTACAAGGCATTACTGAAGCTGATTTCCCACCACGAGAGGCTTTTTGTACCTGGTTCCTTCAACAGTGTGCTCTCGATCCTCTTTTTCTATCCTCCGTGTTGTTTTGATGAGGCTGCCTTCACAAGAAATGGCGTGATCAATTTTCACAACACCCATCACTGGGCCAAAGAGAATCCGCATGCCATCATCCAGTCAAGGTACCAACAATAATTTAGTATCAGTGTATGGGCAGGACTTATTGCCGACAACTTAATCGGTCCTTTTGTTTTGCCTGGAAGATTAACAGGAGAATCCTATTCCAATTTTTTAAGGAATGATTTAAGCGATTTACTAGATGACGTTCCTCTTGGTGTCCGACGTCGTATGTGGTTTATGCATGACGGCGCTCCGTCTCATTTTAGTCGAGTAGCCAGAGACTATTTGGATGATCATTTCCCTGATAAATGGATAGGCTGTAAAGGACCCATTGCGTGGCCTGCTCGCTCCCTGGACCTGAATCCACTCGATTTTTACCCGTGGGGTCATCTGAAATCCATCGTTTACGTGACATCCATTGACAACGTTGAAATGCTTCGCCAACGTGTAGAACAAGGATGCCAGAAAATCCGAGCAATACCTGGAATGTTTGAACGCGTCAGGCAGTCTATTACGAGGCGTGTTCAGGCGTGCATTCAAGCGCAAGGCGGTCATTTTGAACACTTCCTTTAAAGGTAAGACGGATACTTGCTGGAACACATAACTCGGAAACAAAGCGATTTCGGGCATATTTTTATATAAACTTTTTCATTGTTTTCAGGTCCTGAATCCATCCTGAAAGTGCGTCCCACATGTTATGAAACACTCTGTATATATATTTCCAGTTCTAAGTTCAATTAAAAAAAATCTTTGAATTTGATTCAGATTCCGAATACAAAAGGAGAGACCGAATCCGATTCCGACTCTAATCTTCATTAATGTCTGTAAAAATTGAAAATAGCCGAAATTAAAACCCACTAAAACACAAAATGTTCGATTCAGGGGAAATCAAATGACTGGCTTTCAGTCCGAGTCCGAGTCCGAGTCATATTACGCATGCACAACACCATGCAGGGCATATTATAGTCACTATTCGAATTGTACAACGCAACGTGATTCGTGCTATTATAAATTTGTCATCTTAGTCTTTACGTTTGTATTTTTTAGATACAGTAGTAAATTAACGTAAAACTATTTGAAATAACGTTTTTAGAATTCTTTGTAAAACCCGGGAAATACTGGGATTTGCTGCGCTTGTCCCGGGATTTAAGGTTATCATTTTCCGTCCCGGATCCCGGGATCCCGGGAAACCCAAGTGCCCATTCCCATGGGCACGTGTTGGATTTTATAAATACGAATTTTAATGATAAACATTCGCAATACTTATTTCTCAACGATCTCACCGCAAAGCTTAAGGACGGTGTCTTATCAATGATGAATCTTAACATGAGAAGCCTTGAAAAACATCACAATGATCTCAAAAGACATATTAACTTTAATTAAAAAATTTTCAAGCAGTCATATAGAAATTTTCATACGGAATCCGTACAAGCATCTCTTTCCCTTAAATGACTATATCTTTTTTGACATTTTCCGCAAAGAAAGAAGAGGAAGCGATATCCAAATTTACATAAAAGATACGATAAAATACATAAAAAATGGCTCACTGCGTAGCGTAGAGCCTCACATCGAAACCTGCGCCGTAAATCTTACATTCGACAAAACCACTCTCAGCATACTGACAACATACAAGCCACCTAACGGCAGCGCAAATAACTATATAAACGCCTTGCAAGATCTAATCAGACATCAATCTCTAAAGAGCTCGCTCTCTTTCATCCTCAGAGATTTTAATATAGATTTTGAAAAGAGGCTATAAAACCTTTGTAATCAGACGCGGAATGATTACTGCTTCCGTGTACGGGGTCCTTCCGAGTGTGCTGAGCTCATAACGGAGCCGATTCTCTCGGGCATAGAGGCGTACAACCCGTACATTCCATATTCCATTCCTACAAATGCGAAAAAAAAACTTGGTTTACCTTGCTTGTTCTAATGCTATCCACAACAGAGCGGAGGCTTTCAGAAGGTACCGTCGCCATCCAACTCTTGTCTCTCACTTAGCTTATACAGGGTGGTCCAAAAGTCCCTATTTATTTTGCTGAAATAATAGTATTTTAAGATAAAAATGTAGTAACATAATTAGATTTATATTTATTTATCAAGCTTAGGTCTAAGATTCGACGTGAGCATCATCATTGTCTCTGCAAATCTCAAATCTGTCCACTGCATTGCGTTTTCAATTTTTTTCCTACGTTTTTCAAACATTTTCCCAAAACGTTTTCAAATTTTTTCCTACTTTTTTCAAACATTTTCCTAAAGCGTTTTCAAAAATGTTGCCTAAAACTTTTCAAAGCGTTTTCCTAAAACGTTTTCAAAAGCGTTTCCTAAAACTTTTCAAACGTTTTCCTAAAACATCTTCAAAAGCGTTTCCTAAAACTCTTCAAATTTGGTATTTGGTACGTAAATACCCGATTTGAAAAGTTTTAGGAAACGCTATGGTCTGTCTACTTTTAATAAATCTTGCTTGCCCCATCATTGACAAACAATATTCCTATTCAACAACCCCTGGTTGACTCCAGGTCGAAAATCATCCATTGAACAAAAACACAAAAATATACAAAAATGTGAAGAATGGTTTACCCCCCCAAAAGAAGTATACACTCACTATTGCACTGTTGAAGAAAACTTAACTCATTAATACTCAAAGCCAAAGTTAATTTCTGTAAATACGAAAGTAATTTAGGATTAAATAATAAATTTATATTAAAACACAAAATAATAAACAAACAATAATAATAATTTGGTTTTCCACTAAAACACGCGACCAACGAAATCGACCAATTGCTGCTCTGTTGAAAGAATTTAAGCTTTAGGCTTTACTGGGCTCTTAATTAAAGATAAAACAGATAGTTATTATTATTATTATTATTATTATTATAATTATTATTAATAATATAAATTATGAATAATATATTATTAATTAATTTAAATCACTGTTAAAATATTTACTTTTTATTTATTTATTTACATTTATAAATTTATTTATAAAATAATTATTTATAAGATTAGATAGGAGAAATGAACACGTAATAGAGTAATGTACAATTAATCTTACAGGGTGTCCATAAAGTTACGTATCATTGGAAAATACATTTATTTTGTTTTATTTATTTGTTCGAAATGATTTCCACCACTTTCAAAACATGTTTACCGTAAACGAAAAAGCAGGTTTCTCTGAATGTTCCTCAACATATTTGGCCAGATGGAGACATAAATAAACATTGCTTATGTTCCTATGATACGTGACTCTATGGAAACCCTGTAGATTTTTATTAGTATTCCCTTATTAAATCAAGGTTTTAACTTGTTTTTAAACGAATTTACATTCATAGTATTTTTTATATCAGCATTTAAATCATTCCATTAACTCTTGATGAGTTACAAAATATCTATTTACTCATCGTAAGTTAATGATTTTGTTCTTACACTCGTAAATAAAAATAAAATGTACAAGTTTGATTACATCTTTGAGCTTTAGTAGTTTCAGCCCTTTAAATAATGCACTAGAATGGTCATGGAAATCAGCATCAGACAATAGCGTTATTGCTCGTGTTTCGATGATAAAGATACTGTTTTTTTTGCGTTGTTAGCGGAGTCCCCCACCCCCAAGTAGTGTCCCCCCAGTAGGTTATACTGTATAAGGAAGAACAAGAGTATGATACAGAGTTAATAAAACCTGTTTAGGGATTACATGTCTAAATTTAAACATTATAACAACACTCATTATTATTATAATTATTATTATTATTATTATTATTATATTATTATAATTATAATTATTATAATTATTAGATCTTCGTGCATTTAAATTATAACGATGTTAGAAAGGACTCAAACTCCAAATTCGATCGTGCTTTGACCGTAACTCGTGATGAGTGAAGCGTTCTTTTATAAAAGGTTTGTTCTCCCTTCGAAGAACTACTTCTGTCCTTCAATTAAATCTTGATGGCAGTCATTTGGAAAGCTTTCACTTTCTGGGATTCTGGGATTCGATAAGCGTATGAAAGAGGCTCGTAAAAACCTTACAATAACGGTTTTGTAACTGTGACTATTCTTTCGAAACAACTTGCAACTTGTTCTCACAGCACTTCAGATTTTTCCTGCCTGATCTGTTATTATTTACTTTACACGTAGCCTTGCGTCACAATCCCTTGCTGGAAAGTTCTGTCAATTTCACGCAATTACTATAAAATGTGCAGAATCCAAACATTTTACCAATTATTAATTTTTATAACACGTTTAAATTTCGGAAAATAAATTAAAAATAGGATCTTAAATTTTGAGAATGTAATATATATATATATATATTGCGGAAAGAAATTCGCCGAAGAATTAAACTTTCAAAACCTGCCAAAAATTTTTGATTAGCGAATATTGGGGATTTGTTTAACATTTTTTCTGCGAATTTCTTTCCGAAACTGTAAAAGGATTTGAATGGTCACTGTTTTAGGAAATGGAGGATAATACATACCCATAAAACAGTCAATATCATGCAGAGGACAAAAAAAAAAAAAAAAAATCCTATTTTCTAATAACGCAATTGAACAATGAAATAAGCTTTAGCGAAATTCCGAAAAACTGTTCTAAATTAAAACATTAAAACCATGTTTTGTTCCGAGTTATGTTTAATTATGTAAAAGAAGACGTGTTTTTCTGTTCAATATGAGTAAGACAATTTTTTTATACCACTATACATACAGTGACCGATTGCGCTAAATCCTGGATTAATCAGCACAATCGGGAGTCAAACCCCCGACCTCGCTGTAATCACTTAACTTATAGGGAAACGGTGTTATAATACCCATGAACTAGGGGCGCTGGCTTCTACTACTATATAATGAACCTATTCAACGACATTCTATCGACACTCTTATTATCCTAACTTAACCTAACCTAACCTAGCGTAACCTAACTGGGCTAACCCAACGTAACCTATGCTAATCTGTAACCTAACCTAACCTAACCTAACTGGGCCAACCCAACGTAACGTATGCTAATCTTTAACTTAACCTAACGTATCCGCGGGATACATGTCAACAGAAGTATCATACATGTCAACAGAAGTATCATACATGTCAACGACATATCGCACTGTCGTCATAGTTTAAATAATTTAAAGTTTATTATTATTTTGAAAACCTTTTCAGTGTTTCATCCTAAATTACTATTTTGTACTGAACTAAACAAACAAACATGGTCCAGCAATCAATCGTATATAGAATCTTACAGTGAGAAAGGGTTGGTACTAGTATTTTCTTTTTTATACAAGGGCGAATGCCTGCAAAAGCGTCATTGGCCAACCCTCCAGTGTTCTGTATCATGTTTGTATTTGTACAGAAAAACTATCGGAATTAGCAATAAATGAGTTAATTTGTCAAGTTGTATTGATAAAGGAAGTTAACCCATCTTTGAAGGTACAATCAAAGCCCTCGAGGAAAATGTTCAATTAAAAGCTAACTCCCTCATTTGCTTTTTACTTTTAAATTCTACAGTGAACGACTATTTCAGGAAGAGATTTGTACCCTCAATTAGATACCGGTCTTGTTCGGTCTATAATTTTTTTTACCTGTCTCTTTATTATTTTTTGTAGGCATCTATGCCCATTGCGGATACTAATAATAAGAAACTTTGTATATGCGAAACTATCTGAGCATATTAATTCAGCTCAATGGAGAATCCCTCGATTCCAGTTCAAATTCTAATGTTAAATACATTATCTCTTTGACTTCGAACTTGACCGGAATTCGCCCTTTCTTGAATCGCATTAGCTTAGCTTTTATATATATATATATATATATATATATATATATATATATATATATATATATATATATAGGCCTATATCTTTCAACTTTTTAGGTGTTCTGTGATGATTCCTTATTTCACGGAGGTCAGGCTTGTTGCCCCTCCTCTCGAGTTGGCCTCGTGAAGTAAAGAGTTGATTTCTTGCGCTCTCCACTTCACATAGAAATGTATTCCCGGTTCATCTGGTATTGTTATGAGCCAGGCGTCTAGTCTTTTTTTGAAAGAGTTCTACCAATACACCAATCGTGCTCGTAGTTCTGTCACGAAACTATTTGTAAGTGAATGAAAAATAGTGAACTACACTCAAAACAAATCTTCTACATTTAGAACTTATAACTTCTTTTTGAGGGTACATTCAAGGAGAAGTTTTTCCTTCTTTTGGGTATCGAGGCTTTTTGTCAGATGATATGATAACTTTTTAATTATATATAACTTCTTTAGAAAGAAGATATGGTTTACAAAACTTCTTTTTTGGGTGAGTTTGAAATGGTAGACGATAATATTTCTATGTAAAGAAGATTACGAGAAATGTTTGTTTTCTGTATATAATAATAATAATAATAATAATAATAATAATAATAATAGTTTGGCATACACAGCACGTAAGTGAAGGTTATTTAATTAACAAACACTCATCTGTAGACGAATAGCAAAAATGTGTACACACACACACACACACACACACACACACACAATGGAAACGTGGAAGGGACCACGAAAGGACTCATTGTATGCTATAAGCAAACAGGACGATTAACTGTATAGGTTTCATCTTCTGACCTAAGATCAAGGAACCGACCTTTCTCACTTTATTTCAACTTAGAGAAATTAATTAACTAGAATACATATGTTTTTCAATAAGGAAATAAACACTTTCAGTTACTATATAAGGAGGATTGTTTCACGGCACCTTTGCAATTCCAAATTCCAACGAATAGGAGCAAGAAGAGAACGTCAACAACGGCGAAAAGATTCATTTAATATGAAGACCGTGAGTAAATGTGATGATGAGTTCGTTTTGACGTTCTAAGTGATGTGCAAAATTAGTATTATTGGTGAATATATATATATAAATATAAACACACACACACATACATACAAGAGTGACAAAAGTAGACAGCTTCAGTTTTTCCATAATTTTTGTTTTTTTGTTTTTAATAAAAGCCAATAAGTAGGCTAATAGTTAACAACAAATTTATTGAATCACTATATTTAGGATGGTGTTGCTTTCCTCTTTGCATTCTGTAAATGTGATACACGTTCCAGCATTCTATTGATGAGCTTTGCCATTTATTCTTGAGGACAACCATCGTGGTGTCTATTCACTTTTGTCAACCTTCTGTATATCCTTGTAATTACACTTGTTATCACACTGCGTGCCAACAGCATATATATATATTTATTGTTAGCTCCGCTATTAATTCAAAAATATAATTTGTATGAGCCTCATATACTGTATATATATATATATATATATATATATATATATATATATATATATATATATATATATATATATATATATATATATGTTCCTGCATGCATATAACAAGGGTATTATGAATACATAAATTGTATCCTATAAGGGAAAATCACTTATAAAGTGACCAGTAAATTTCACCCTTTTGATGATATTAGCTACCTGAACACGAGCTACGCGGAAATACACGTCAATAAACCAGTCTATTCAACGTATATTTTTCGTTTTTCTTCATAATTTACGAGGGGAGATAAATTTTATAGACAAAAGTATTTGAATTGCTGAGGAATATCGCAGTCTCTGATGTCGGGTCTAGTTGTTTATTGCTTCATCGTTGCAATTTAAGTTCTTACACACTCGATTAAGGCTGTATTTATCTCTAATCTTAACAATTAAAGATTTTTTTTTAAATTTCTTTCTATTTTATTTATTTGATCCGATGAGGAGACGTCGTAGGTAAAATCGAATCGAAACGTGTCTTCATTTTAAATAAAATTCTTTCAATTCCTTAAGAATGTATAATGGCTCGCTTTATATGTTGGTTAACACCAGACGATTTTACTCGGTGTTATAATGGAAAAAAACCCTTCATTGACGTCATAAATATTTCGATCATTTTAATATGGGAACCAACCACAAATTTTGGAGTACTAATTTTAATACTGTTTCGCTCTTAAGCTTTTGGACCACCCTTTCTTTTCTTTCACAATTTACACTTGTATTATGCTCATGAAGGTTATTATAATGAACAATTATCAATGGGGTTTTAAAGCATAAACTGTGTCGTAATTTAACTCACAATTACAACCAAAACCACTTCATTCTCAAATAACATTATTACAACATAATTTTCCCTAAACCTCATAATTTATAATGAAGTTAATCTTATGTGAATCCCAAATTAACTAAAATTTATAGTACTTCACGAAAGAATATTGCAGAGCGCTTAATTATGATATTTTACAAATGATTTCCTATAAAAAATTCATTCCTTACGAGAAGTTATATAATCCATCGTAATTCTTGTTAATGAATGAACTGTGTGGAAATTTTAAAATTGTTATGAACTATGCGAAATTTTACAGTTGTTATGAATTGTGTGAAAATTTACTTTTTTTTAGAACTGTGAAATTCTAAAGTTGTTATGAACTGTGTGAATTTTAAAATTGTTATGAACTGCGTGAAATTTTAAATTTTTTAGAACTGTATGAAATTCTAAAGTTGTTATGAACTGTATGAATTTTAAAATTGTTATGAACTGCGTGAAATTTTAAATTTTTTAGAACTGTATGAAATTCTAAAGTTATTATGAACTGTATGAATTTTAAAATTGTTATGAACTGCGTGAAATTTTAAATTTT